>ML769336.1:1388581-1429669 GCA_009732865.1 Stipitochalara longipes BDJ | reverse complement strand
GTAATTGAGAGCCTTGGAAACCCTTATTATAACGTATCCACGTCATTGGCCCTGCTAACCGCTTGCGTAGCACCCTGCCATTGAGTCCTTCACATCAGTATATTATTATATATTATTTATAAAAAACGTATTATTAATAATTATTATAAACCTTATTATTTTAATAATATATAAGCTCTTTAGAGGACTCAATCCGAACTATATAACTTCTAGTCAAAATAATAATAATTTAAGTTGCTTACAAATAGAATTTATTATGTTATCTAATACTCGTTTAAATTCTCCTACCTAGGAGCTTCACTCTTATTTTATCTCACTTGAAATTCTCTCCTCTCTATTCCAGGAATCATATTGCTCTAAGATCAGCTTTAAAAGCATCATTCTGCTCGAACGTCCAAGAAAACTGTAATGGCCCCTACAATCGTCTTCGTACCTGGCTTTTGGGAAGGGCCGCTTCCATTTTCTCACGTCTGTACTCTCCTGCAAGCCGAAGGCTACGCAACGAAGGTTGCATCGCATCCCAGCACTGGAACTGTATCTCCTGGAAACCCTTCCATGTACGATGACATTGCAGCTATCCGGATAATCATCCAGGGGCTGGTAGAAGCCGAGCATGAGGTTCTCATGGTTGGGCACTCTGCTGGTGGATGGCTGGGGTCGAGCGCCACTGATGGGTTGACACGTCCTGAGTGCAAGAAGAAGGGGCTCAGAGGAGGAGTCATCGGTATTGTGTTCTTCGCAGCCGGTATCGCGCCGTTGAATTGGAAGATTGAAACTCAGTCCTTCATGCGAGAGGTACAGGTTCATTAATACGACCTGAGATTAATAGCTAAGCGATGAATAGGGTGGTGCCGTTGTCTGCCAGGCACCGAGAGACGTTCTTTTCAATGACCTGGACGACGAGACAGCAGAGAAATGGATCAAGGAATTGAAATCCCAACCTGCAGATGGCTGGGATGGAACCATCACTTACTGTGGCTGGCAGCATGTTCCGAGTGTTTACCTTGTGTGTGAGGCAGATGCTAGAATCCGCCCGCAACTCCAACTCAAGTTCGCAGGAATGGCTGGAAGTAAGATCGTGAAGTGCCCTGCTGGCCATATGGCACAGTTGAGTATGCCAGAAAAGGTAGTGGAGGTTGTGAAGAACGCGGCGGCAGAATTTGGGAGTTGAGTTAGAAGGGTGCCTCGTCCTTTGCAGTGCTGTGAGTATTTACTAGTAACTTATTATCGTTGATATCCCAAATTCAAAGTCTATCATCCAAATATCGGTTGAAGAGAGTTGTATTCGCAGATATGCTTTGATATTTCGGATGTTAATTAGCTACCTGTTGCGCTGCGGCCACGAATGGACTTCGCTTACGATTTTCCTTCCCAACTCTGCCTTAAATAATTGCAAAACGATAATAAAGGTGAAAGTATCTATAAATTTTAAGGAAAATGTTTCCTATGGTCTCTGAGATTCTTCTCTTGGCCCCCTCTGTAACGTAAACCCATATCCTCATCGCCGCCAAGCCAAACCTACCTAACTACCCTCTATTTCCTTCACGGTTCCCCGTCGTCTTCATATGATTGGCGACATCAAATCTCGTTCTTGTCCTCCCTTAGTTATGGGATCTTGGCCCCTGACCCCCGGGACGATGGCGGGAGTTCTTCGCCTTCCTTCCTCCTGAACACAGGGCTAAGAAAACAGCATCTGAGATTCTGTCAATGTTGAATACGGAGAGCTTTGAGAAGCTCCATGGTATTGGCTATGACTTTGGTTGTCACTTGCTTTCAAAACTGGCATATTACTTTCCGAAGAGTTTCTTGACTTTGGGTTTTCTTGTTATTCCGTATATGCCCCCTGGAATGATCATGGATTAGAATAAGGTAGATGCTACGACCAAAGGACTATTGGGCTTTGAAAGGTCCGGATACTGGAATTTCTATGAGAGGAATGATGAGGCTGAAATAATCAAGGAACACATAGTAGCAGTCATTTATCTCCATCAATATGTCACTAATCACTACAACGCTAGAATTAGGAAGCGTATTTCAACCTGATCTATCCGGAAGACCATGGCGTGCTGAAAGTGAACTATGCACTCCTGGGTACCTTGGAAGCTTCTTTGAGAAGTGATAGAAGTATTATAGGTGCGAATTATATCACACCAGAAATAGGTAAACTACACTCTACCAAAACCCAATTGTCTTAATAAGTGGGCTAGAAGATTACACACCGCAAGATATTCCAAGATGGCAGGAAGCTTTCAACCTGTCCTCTAACGAGACCGTTTTCTGTGATCCAATGTAATGCAGTACCTAGAGCAGTCCGTTCACCTTTTGCCAAATACGCTTCAGCCACGGAGTCTCGTAGTTATGAAAGGCCTTGGAGGTTGAACTAGTAACTGACATTATGAAACTAGTCTTTGTCTCGCCATATAGGCCTCTTTACGTACCTAGGCCTCCGCAGTTCAGATACTTTTCAATGACCTCATCCGTCACCTCATCCGTCTCCTCCTTCTTACCCAACTGCACTCCGTGTCCGGAATCGATTTTTGCACAGTAGAATCAGCTTCAAAATTCTTGACATGCTCTGTAAACTTCGGGGCCCCGGTTGAGTAGATTGACGCTGTCATCAAGACGCGTATTGTCTGCTGGGGTCAAGTCGTACATGCTCTTCGTCCACTGCATTTACATTTTGAATCAATGCCCGGTACCAATTCATTACTGGGCCGTTGCCAACTCCCGAACCGGCTTCGCATGCTAGCGCCCTTCCCTTTCAGGGTTCTTATCAGATCTGTTCAGATCTGCAGCAGAGAGAGTCGCGCATCGAATCGATCTCGAGATCTCGATCTCGGCTGTGTTACATTGCCGCGCCGCGCAGATGGTCTGCATCCTGCGTCTGACCATCCTCGCATGCTCGATGTCATACTTTAGCTGTTCGCTTCTTAGTCTTCACTCTTCTCTTAGTTGATGAGAAGCCCGTTGAGCGTCTGCCTCGGCTTGCCGCTGCTTGTATCTATTCCCATCGAGTGCCCATCCAAACCCCGGAGACAGCTGCTCGGCATGGGATCGCGCGATCAAAGGCCGCCACAAAGCCGGGGCTTGCCGGTGCCAGAGCCAATTCCCTCTTGGGATGGTCTCTGCACTTCCCCCTTTTCTCCCTCAACACCAACGGATTGATTAAACCCTCGAGAAGAGAATCTAGAAGTGCGCTGCTTTGTCCTCCTCTTACATTGTTAGCAGACTTTTAACTTTCGGCGGGCCAAAGCGCAAGCCCAGGCGCATTCGAATCCCATCCCCAATCAAGCCAAGTGAGCCTCATCAGTCCACCCTCCGATCCAACTTGATCCTTTCTAAAGCACCTCATTCTCTTCCACGCTGCCCTCAATTGTTGAAACCCACCATGATACATCAACACGATGGCAAATCTTGAGCTTCCTACTCCTTCTCCCAAAGGTCACTCGTTTGACGCTTCACCATCTCTATCAGAACGAAGTAAGCCAGGGCCGGGCCACAGCCTCTTGCAAGCCGAGCTCTAACAGATACTCAGTTAATATTGCTACTCGATCTGTCCATAGTCAACTTAACAGACTGATTCTTGTACGGTTACCGCTGGCTCTGCCTCCATATACTTCTAGCCCGTCGACCTATGCTACCGGCCTTTTGCATGTTGCGCCAATCTACATAACGTTCGAATCACTATGGCAAGCCATCCTCGACTTATCCTACCTCCCGACGACATCCAGCCACTCTGCAGGTGTCGGTAGTGGCCAGAAAGCATTCTCCCGGAAACGCTCTTTACTATCTCATCTCTATATAACAGGACTTCCGCGTGCCCAGCGTCTGAGAGCTGATATAAAAGATCTGACTGGGATGTCAGACTCCGATATCGAAGACCATCTGGACACATCATCGAGGAATGGCAGGCTAGCAGAATTCGTTGCACATACAAGGAAAGCTGTCGATTCAAATCCTCATGTTCTGCTGGCGTATGCCTGGGTCTTCTACATGGCGCTTTTTTCTGGTGGCCGATACCTTAGAGCGGCGCTGGCAGAAGCTGGTGGAGAGGGGACAAATTTTTGGACCACTAGGCGTTCACTGGCGAGCCCTGGTATTGAAGATGCCACCCAATTTCGGCGATGTACCACGTCTGAATCGGAGGAGCACATTGGAGGCCAATCTTCTACGCGCTCCAGGTACCCCCTTGAAAAAGGGGATGTGGCGTTAATTCCGGGGCTGCAATTTTTCAATTTTGCTGGGGATGTTGATGGCGAGGACATTAAACTTGAGTTTAAGAAGCGAATTGCAGAAGCTGAAATTCTTCTCACTTGTGGCGAGAAAGAACATATCATAGCCGAAGCGGAGCACATCTTTAAATTCATGGTGGAGATAGTCTTGGAGCTGGACAAAATTGTCAGTCCCTGCACTACTGGTACACTATCATTGCACGAGGTAGGGTTGCTTTACAGCCAGAACAGTCGTATGGATATTCGGAAAGAGATAGTAGAACGGAAGACTCCGACCATCACTCACTCGAAAAGAGGATCTGCTTCATGTCCGTCTGGGGACATAATACATGCTAGGTATATGAGTAGTACCTGTACCAAATGGTTGACGAGCCTTGTGCCTATGGTCATCTGCATAGTGCTAACATCATGGTATTATGGAATGTAAAATAACGGAGAATTGTAATCACTATATCACGATTCTGCTGAGGTTTTAGCCATGATGGCATAGAAATTTCCAAGAATTTGCGGAAGTCCAAAAGCGAAAACCAATGAATGTGCCAACGCTGGAGGAACGCGGGGACTTATGAGACTTGAAGTTATCTACAGTCTAGGACAAATTCCTGGAGGGACCCGGATGTGCTTTCTGGCTGGGCCCGTCCAGAAGAGTTGAGAGTTGATGGACAGAAGTTTGCGAGGGACAGGATTCGAGGATTATCTGTAGACAAGCAGAGAGAACAGAGACGCAAGCAATATTCTTAAAGCTAGCTTTGATGTTGGACCGTGATGGCCATTATTAAGATTACTAGTGTCTATGCTAATCGAATACCCGCTATTTTGCAAAGGATGGAGCGAGAGCTGTTTGCAAAAAACCCACACCTAGCTATAGCCATTGCTTGACGATTCACGTCAAAGTCATTTCTTGTTCCTCTCCACTATCATGCTAGCATATGTGCGATGTCGAGCTCCCTGTTCGATATCCCCCTATATGTTTGACCGTGAATGTGCTCGGTCAGGTGTGCATGAGTGCCATGATGTGGATTGTTGTAACTCCATATCATCCAGAGAGATATCCCGGCCGCAATATGGATGTCCATCCTTTCCAACACCAAAAGACTTGCTGATTGCACACGGTCTTGCTGATGCTGGAGGAGAGACGGGACCACTCTGCCAGGACGGTGGGAGGAAGCGTACTGCCAAAGGCCGCAAGCTTGGCACACTTGCGCAAACGATTGCAGTACTGACTTCGGCCACAGACCAGTTGATCGGAGACGCACCGGTGTCTGAGAGCCAAATTAGTTGCAAAGTATTAACAGGGCAGACATCTTACATGTGATATCTACGGAGCGGAGACCATCGAGCCGAGAAAGACGTAGTATACCAGCTACGAAGGCACTGGGTCAAAGTTAGCACCCGCCGTCTCCAATATTTGAAGTGGAAGTTTTACAAAGCACCAGCACCGAAGAGGAGAACCAGCTGTATTTTGCGTCTCGGCTTCATCTGCAGTCTGAAGAAGTGCGGGAGAGGAAATCCCCAGATAATGATGTCCATGATGGTGCTGATCCATGAACTGATAACGAAGAAGCGGAGAATGTCGATGCAGTTTTCTCTTGGGCTGAACCAATCCCACGAACTCTTCACCGGATAGCACTCGAAGATACCCACTAGAATGGAGGAAACGCAGTTCAGTGCCACTAAGCCACCTAGAACCTGCAAGATTCTGCGGACGGTTTGGCCGGGAAAGAGCCTATAGTAGGATGCAAGAATGGAGCATTTGATGAAATTATTGGCAGCGAGGTAGCTTAGATAGCAGACAAAGAGTGGAATGCTGATGCGCAGAGAGGCGTTGTGAGAAGATGGCGAACTATCCAGACCAAGGTCCCAAATATGCTTTCCTAGGCCTTGGGCTGCAGCGAAGAGGCAGCAAGTCGACAGGACAATCGCAGATGCGGCGGCAGCGGCAGCAAAATCTACAGAATGAATTAGGATCAGGCATGTTCTACACTTGGGGAAAAGCTGATGGGGTAGCTTGCTGAACAGGGTGAAGAAGGAAGGCAAAGCTTGACTTACAATCATCTAGGCCAGCAGCATGCTTTATGGAATGTCGAACGTACAGCCGCAATGTGATCACCAAAATCACTACAGCCATGCAGACAAGATTGGTGAAGACGACGCCTTGCGTAATGGTGTCATGCTGGCTAAGATCGTAGCTGCTAAGGGTTGAAGGATCGAAGTAGCTCGCCATGGTGAGGCAAGTGGGAGTGTCAGATGGAAACCGATGGGTGGATGGCCAAAGGTGGTGAAGGAGTAGGAGGAGAGAGGTGGATTCGAGAATAAATATTGGGAAGATCTCACGCGTAAACAGCCGCTTCTTGAGGGAATCGATGAAGGACTTGTAGAATGCGTGGAGTCTGGATCTGATGTGATGTGTGTGTTTCGAAGGAGTGGAAGAGATCAACCGTGCAGGAAGACTCGAGTGAGAGAGAGATGCAGAAGGTGGAAAGTTGTTTGGGAGAAAGTAAGCTGCCTTGGCGAGGCAAACAGCCAGTATTTGAGCTTAAGCTATTCGCTCGCTTAGGAAGAGGGAGGAGGGACGCTTCCCCTTTTGGAACATTATTATACATTCAACCAGTCCAAGCTAGGCCAAATATCGATGTCTTGGCTTCGAGCTATGAACCAAGCGGCACTAACGAAGTACTGCATGAGTTCGGAGTACACACCCTCAAGAAGGTCGACTTCCAACGGTCGACCTATCGGCCGAGTCCGACGGTGCACTGCAAGCAACAATTGATGGACCAAGTGGCCTGGCCTCGCTTTACTGCCCTTCCCCGTGATACATCGACGATCAGGAGACATCCATCAAATGGCGGTAGGTAAAATAGCTGTTGGGAGGTCTAGGTCCTTCGTACACACTGCTCTCCTGAAGGCAGTTCTTTACTCTTAGAAGGTCTTCTGCCACTAGGAGCATTCTTCGTAATTTGCTCGTCTGCTCCGGGCCTCCACTAGACGCGCAAGACCAGATGTTTAACGAAATGAAAGGTTATCGTGATATATTCTGCCATCTATCGAGATCTACAAATGTTCAACCAGGAGGCTCGATCTCTGCCCAATCGGGTCAAGGTTCGTCCTCTTCACGAGCTTCGTGGTTGATGAACAAGAAGGACAAGAGGACAATGATTGCCCCCACCCAGTACAGAGCACTGGAGTACTGGGAGCTCAATATCATCTGTCCAATCAGCGACAGTGGAATTGTCATGGTCAATCCGACTGATACCACCAAGGGCGTGGTGAGGAGCATTGCATATGCCCAGCAATAGTCGCTGATGAAGGAGGACGCTGAATTCAACTGCAACGTATTAGAGCGGGTTTCGAAACAAAGACTGGTGTCTTACCAGAACAATCGTCCAAATCTTGCCAGTGGGAGGAAACCCAAACTTTTCGACGCCAGTGAAGTGAAGAATCAGGAATCCCGGCCATAGAAAGATCACGTTAAAAAGCCCAACCAACCCAAAGAAGAGTGGCATGTTGACACGGTCCTCGTTCCCAATGCGTTTTTTCATGACAACTGTGTATATGCCGTACATTATGGCGCTTCCGAAGGCCATGGCATCGCCCACAGCAATTTCTCCCTGTGACTTGTGTGGAAAGTTGCCTCGGTTCTCGTCGTTGTCCTTGCCTGAGAGGTCCACAGTGGATATCAAGATAATTCCAGCCAGAGAACCAAGTACGCCTATGAGCTTCTTATATGAGAAGTGCTCCACCCGCACTAGTGCACCGAAAATCAAAGTCCATATACTGCTTGTCGAGGTCAAAATGGTCGAACTGGCTACACTTGTATATTCGAGACATCCCGCAACGAGGTAATTGGCTCCGAACCACAAGAGGCAGAACTCCAGACTGAGCTTAGCTGTCTCACGGACACTCAGTATTTCATCAGGACGTTGTGGTTCTCCGGACAGGCTCATTGCTGGCCCTGCTTGATCTTCGACCAGAAGTCGAGTTTGCGAAGCAGATAATGGATCTTCGCCCTCTTCTTCGCCCTCCGTCGTCAACTTCGCTCCTAGAGCACTGTAGCCGTCCATCTGTCCTCGCCAGTACTCCCATATTGATGTTTTGATGTGAGCAAAGCCATGTCGATGCCCCAGACGCATAAAAATCGGGACGAGTGAGATCGCGAAGAAAGATGTGTTGATGTACGTCACGAAGTATGGCTTCGAATATGTATTGTCTGCGAAGATGTACTGTTTTCGTCAGCTTAGGTACGCAGTGTAGAATATAACGACTTACGCTAGCCAAGAAATTCGAACCAGTCCAAAGGAAAACAGTTACAAAAAGGAGGAATATCCCTAATGTTCGCCGGGCCACATTCTGCAAGCCCACGCCGGCCCTGAAGCCTCGAGGTTTAGCGGCTGACCTGGACGAGCTCATGGATGCTCTATCATGATGTTCCGACGATCTTCGTCGAGGAACAACAAATTCCTCCGCCATCACTGATGGTACAGGAGGCTCTTGTGCACTCATGATGCTGTACTATGTTCTTATCGTAAATGGACAGGATCCAGTCATGGAGGTCGAAAGGTGGAAATTGGTCGATTCATGGAACCAACCTAGGTGGACAAGCGAGGACTTATGGTATTGATGTCAAAAGGAGAGTTTCTAGCGCTTTTCGGAGGCAAGAGAGCATCGGAGCCTTCCGACGTGTTAAAGTGAAGTGGGTGACCTGCGATGTTCGTTGTCGCGTTTCTTTGACAGGCGGCTGATTTGAAACGACGTTGGCCCTTGTGACCGATTAGGCATGTCCTTCCAGCCTGCAGGAGGCGGCTTGACCCTATCTCTCAGGTCTACTACGCGATAAAGAGCGGCAAGGTTTAACAGTCCTCTTATGAGTTGCGTGCGCATAGGTTAATTTGGTGGTAAGTGATAGATGGAATACCTCGTTACTTTTCCCCACGCAAACAGAGCCTGAGATATGAATCGATATGGGCGTTCAAAGTCAAATATTATGCATTCTGTATAGACGATGAGACGTAAACACCAACGCGCCAGGAATGATCAATCCTTATGTACACTACTGACCCCTCCTATCAAGCTAGCCATGTGGGAGCTGATCCGGGATGAAGAAAAGACTATGATGAAAATGGTCCAACGAGGATTCTCCAATGCAAGGCAATACCCACAAATCCCTAAAGTCTAACATGCGCAACCATCTCTATCGTTCTCGATGTGGATGTTGATAGGGTCGGAGAAGTCCCCACTAAACTCTTCTGATTCCTCTTGGGCCAAGGCGTTTCTTGCGATGACTAACATGGCTATCGTTAGCGATATATACCAAGCAAGGAACGGAGAGGAGCAGATAATATCCTACCTTCGAATGCTTGCTCAACGTTAATTGCTTCCTTTGCGCTGGTCTCGAAATATGGAATTCCGCCCTTTGATTGGCAAAAGGTCATGGCGCGTTTTGAGGAAATCTATGCCGTGTAAGTAAGCCTTCTTCATGTGTCCAGTTTCTGGCCTTACCACTCTCTTATTCTCCTCGACATCGATCTTATTGCCTAGGACAACCTATTCACGGGTCAGGACTCCGTCTTGAGAAAATAGGATTATTTCTTACGAATGGAAAGCTGTCCGGATCTCTGGGCGAAGCTTGGATCAAGAACTCGTCTCTCCAGCTATCGAGTGTATCGAAACTTTTGGAATTGTTGACGTCGTAAACAAGCACACAGCAGTCCGCCCCTCTGTAGAATGCAACTCCCAATGATTGGAATCTTTCCTGTCCTGCGGTGTCCCATAGCTGCATCCATCAGCAACTTGATCTTGTGCTATCTTATGTGGCATAACCCCCCTACCTGCATTGTCACTAAACGATCATCAACCAGTACTTCCTTCGTCAAGAAATCTGCGCCTATTGTAGCCTTGTAGCTCGCACTGAACTTTTTGTTGACCTAACCATTCATTAGCCCCAGACCGTCGAGTAACGGACCTTGCATCGCAGAGCAGGCAAACGTCGAACATACATATTGGTTCATCAAGCTCGTTTTGCCTACACCGCTGTCACCAAGGATGATCACCTGAATGGCACATAGTTAGCTGACAGTTTAATAAGGTCTCCGATATGTTTTAGACTTGGGCGTCAAACCTTGAGCAAAACTTTCTTCCTGGACGCCATCGTAGAGAGCGAAGAGGTTGGAGGTGCGCGATAACGATTCTTGGGCGCTGAGGGCTTCCGATTCAGACTTTGCAAAGACCTACGGAATTGAAGGACGAATATGCGGCGTTCCCGGAAAGGACCGCTTTCCAGTTTGCGTTTCTGGGAAGGTCTGGAAGTAATATTAATGTGATGTTGATGTCTCTAGAGAGGTCGCGAGGTCGCTTGACCTCGACCTGGGAGCTTCAGAATGTCCCGCGCTAAATCTAGCTCCAGCCTATCACAGCCTCACGGAGTGGTAGTTGCACCCGGGGTGGTTAAGCTGCAGCCTTGGACTTGTCACATTCACATTTACGACTCAGCCTCAACCTCAGCGTTTGCATTTAGCACGAGTCTTGGAGAAATGTGGATCTCGTGTCGTTACTACCTGCACGACAGAAGATGACTTCGTGGCGGGATGACTATATCCAAGCTCTCCAGGAGAGAGATCACCGAGAGAAGTCAAATTATCAAACGGTGGACGACGACCTGATAGCTGCGTGTAGGTACATATACCGTACGTTATACCTGCCGGGATTGACGCAAGACAGTCACAAGCCTTCTGGACCGCACAGCTGCTCTAGAAGCTGAGAAGGCTGCCAACACCTCCCGCGACCCGAAAGCAAAAGATGCTACGACAGGCAGCACAGCACCCGACGGCACAGCTCAGATACGGGGAGACCTAGCGGAAGCTTTGCGTTCTAACGGACAGCTCCAAGCTCGAACAAAGGCTGCTGAAACTGAATTACTCAAGTTGAAAGCAAAAAGCAAATCAGATGGGAAGCTTATTGGGGATCTCTCCAAAGAACGCGCCTTCCTGAGCCAGAAGCTCCAGGACAGGGACGAGGAACTGAGGGGGAAAACGAAGCTATTGGATGTATGGAAATTCCATGCGCAGATAAATATAATGCTTACACTTTCAAGGACGTTCATGACGAAATCATCTCCTTGAATCTACAGCTAAACATGTCCGAGCAGAGAGGGAAGGACTTGAGATTGGAGAATAAGGAATTAATAGATCGATGGATGGCTTACAAGGGCCAGGAGGCAGACGAAATGAACAAGACGCTACAGGATAGTTGAATAGGGGGAATCACTATCAGGGCGAGCGTATTTGCTGCCTGGGCCACTTCAAATTGTGGGTGTGCTCTTCTTCAATTTGTTCATTACTCATTTTAAGCATGCAGTCTATTCAAAATCCGAACAGTCCAATCGGCGCACTGCCCAAGATGATGGATCACTCATGCAAAGCCCTCAAGGCGCTTGCTATCCTTCTCAGCGATGAAATAGTGACCGTTGGCGTTTGTCCAACTGACACTACCACTAAAGTATTCCAGTTCAGTGTAATCCAGCACATTGGCTGGGTCGTTGGCTTTCCGAGAAGAAATCTGATCAACTCCAAACTGCTTTAGTGAGATAATTTTGCAGCCGTCTCTCAGATCCAGAAAGAGATGGATGAGGTTTTGATTTAACTGGGGAGTGAAGGCTTGGTTGTTGACAAGGATAACGTCTGCTCTCTTGATCGTCTTCAAAATCTCTTGGTTCACCAGGAAGTCTCCTCTTTCGAGCTGGACCTTGCCAGTTTTGATTCCCCAGAGTCGACACCGGGCAGCAAATTCTTTTTCTTGGGCGTCGGCGAGCTTGCAAGCGTTTTCCATCATTTCACAGCCCCAGCTTTCGCATCCAAACTCTAACGCGGCCTGCAAGACAACATTGCCCACGCCCGATCCCAAATCAACGAAAACTTGATCAGATGTGAGCCCCACTTTGGCCAAGACTTTGGATATGAACGGTTTTTCTAGCTCGCCATAGATGTTGTCTGTTCCATTCTCGTAGTGCTTCAGTAGCTCAACCTTCGGCGAGACGGCGCGATCATATACTTGTTGTAGAATGTAATGAACCATGCGAAGAGGCAGGTGATGCATAGCATCCAAATTCATCGCAAGAGCGCCCTCCTTCAAAAGACCTTCGATAGTCGAGTTGTAGTTTTCTACTGCCTTTTTAAAGCCATCAAGCAGTACTTTGTTTGTGAGATCTCGTGTGCTCGACAGCAAGTTCTTTGCCTTCTCCAACTGCCGAATAAGTCCTGAGTTAGGATTGCAGAAGGCATCCTTCTGTTCTTCTGCGAGATAGACGTCGGCCACAATCTTTGCGATCTCAAGGATCTCCTCGGTAGGATTGATGTTGTCGTTACCAAATACTAGATTGTATCTGCATTGGTCAGCTCCAGTGTCTTGTTAGGTTCAATTCCAAAACTTACCTTTCGCGCTGGGAACTGCTTGGATATTTCAACTCTACCGTGACGTTTTCTGTAGGCACAGTAGCAGCTAGTTTTGACTTCTTGCTCACAGAAGAGACATCTGCGGCATGGATCATCTCGAAGACCCCACCATCAGCTTCTGAAAAGGCTTCTTTGGAGCGAAGCTGTCTTTTCGAATCGATCTTTCTGCTTGCCTTTTGCCGCTTATACGATTCCGCTGGTGCTTCCACCGACTCGTCGTCTTCACTATCGCTGGACAAGTGTTGTTGGACTGGCGATTTCTGGCGCGAAGCCTTGCGCTTTCCTGGCTTCAGGCGCGATGACCCATGACTGTCTGAAGGTGGTGTCGCCGGACTTGATCTTGCTGTGGAGTACGTCGACCGCGAAGGGGAAGCTTCTGCTCGCCGGGCGTGGACCGATGTCGTCGATGCAACTTTCGAGGGGAGTGGAGTAGGCTTCTTCGCGTCAGGGACTCTCTCCGTGCGTATTGTCGGCGTGGCTTTGGGAAGATTGAAGGTTTTACTCTTGAAGAAACTCATGATAAGGAATGTATTAGAATGCTAAGCCAGAAAAGAAACCAAAGCGCCCAGTAATGCAGCAGTTCAATGAATGTTCGTGGAGTAGTAGAAAGGAAAACTGAGCGTCGCGTGCGCCTTCTGGATTTTGCTTCAGCCTCACCGTCTGCATGCGCTAAGGATTAATCCAACGAATCAGAGGCGGAGAGGTGCCAAGTGCATCGCAGACTGGAGGGGCCAAAAAGGGGCAACCGGAGAATTCTTGCTTTTCGGTTCTAGGGATGCAGCTTTGCATGCTGTTTCGAGAACTGCTGAGCGCTTTGCATGCTTCATCAGTAGTTACCATCGTACACTGTTGACTGCGAATTTGTGAGGGACAGGGCTGAAAACTGCGGTGTTTGACATGGAGGCAGCTAGGGTCTGATTGACAAGAAAGGGCCATCGCGACGGCACTTCGTATTTAATAGACGGCTCAACTGTATTCTTCTTGCCATTCTAGGCGGTAGGTCAAGAACCGGTCTCACGGTAGACATGAAAAGCGGCACTAATTGTACTAAGTCTCTTAGGACATTTCAACTGCCCCAGCTTTGATAGCTCCTTCAAAGTCTTGTAGATTTAAGAACATCTAGGAGTGTTGGAAGCCTCAAGATGCCTCTATCGTAATTTTTCAGAGCCCAGCTGTGTTGGCCCAATTTAACAAGGACAATGATCATCAGTGCCTCTTTTTGTATCCCCCATATGTGTCCCAATCAGGAGCCGGCGCTCAAAGAGAACCTTGGAACGACCATCTGTGGCAAATCACATGATACACCGCTCAGCGCAGCCTGGAATTCTGCCCCGCCTCGTCTCGCCTTGCCTCGCCGTGCCATTGTTACTACGGCAGCTTCGGGCATAGGAGCCTAGTTTCGAGTCACGACTGCTACATTCTAGCACTACAGTAAAAGGTGAACAGGTCACCTTAACCGTCAGTTGAAAATATACTCCGATCGAGTGGCATGGTGTGCACACAGTGTGGTACGGCACGGTACACGCTACTTGCATGAGCATCAATCCATCAATCCATCAATCCATCAGTCGGTGAGATGGGGTGATCAGGCGTTTGTTATTGCTGTGCTGTTGCTGTGCTGTGCTCTGCTGTGTGGTGCTCTGCGGTGCTGTGCTGGCGACCGAAGTGGGGCAGAGAAATGGAGGGGCTGCAAATAAGCGACGAACGTCATGAGAAAGGTTTGGGACAACACGATGGCGGCGGACGGCGAAGGAGAAACACCTGAAGGTTCTTGCTAGAATAAATTGAAATCTACCTGGAGCTGAACACGAGTTTGCACGCAACTGCAGTGTCAGAATCGAATGTCCCAGCGCTTTCGGGGTGAATTGAGAAAGTGCCTCCAGATTCTAGGCGCTTCCTGTCCCTTCGAGCTCGCTTGATTCTGGAAGATTCTCCCTACATTTTCAGGTTGCCCACCGAGCCACCAGAGAATAAAAGTCTTCGCTTTTCCACAACAGCCTTCTTTCTTCTTCATACCACAACACCACGTTCACGAACCTCCACGAGTCTTCATCAACACCCGAAGATTTCGCTTTCGCACCCGATCACATACTCCTAATACTCTCTACACACCATCCAACATGGGCCCCGCCATTGGTAAGTACTCTTCTCGCCCAGCTGCCAACGAGGCTTTGGCTGACACTCGCGCCATAGGAATTGATCTCGGAACCACATACTCCTGTGTGGGTATCTTCCGTGATGACAGAATCGAAATCATTGCCAACGATCAGGGCAACCGAACCACCCCTTCCTTCGTCGCCTTCACAGATACCGAGCGTCTGATCGGAGATGCCGCAAAGAACCAGGTCGCCATGAACCCGGCGAACACGGTCTTCGATGCAAAGCGTCTCATCGGTCGCAAGTTCGCAGATGCAGAGGTTCAGGCTGATATGAAGCACTTCCCTTTTACTGTTCTCGACCGCGCTGGAAAGCCTGTTGTCGAGGTCGAGTTCAAGGGCGAGAAGAAGCAGTTCACACCTGAGGAAATCTCGTCCATGATCTTGGTTAAGATGCGGGAGACTGCTGAGGCATATCTTGGTGGAACTGTCAACAACGCTGTCGTTACCGTCCCCGCCTACTTCACCGATTCACAACGTCAAGCTACAAAGGACGCCGGTTTGATTGCTGGTCTCAACGTTCTCCGAATCATCAATGAGCCAACCGCTGCTGCCATTGCCTACGGCCTTGACAAGAAGGTCGAGGGTGAGCGGAACGTCCTCATCTTCGATTTGGGTGGAGGAACTTTCGATGTCTCCCTCTTGACCATTGAGGAGGGTATCTTTGAAGTCAAGTCAACTGCTGGTGATACTCACTTGGGTGGTGAGGATTTCGATAATCGCCTCGTTAACCACTTCGTCAACGAGTTCAAACGCAAGCACAAGAAAGACCTATCTTCAAATGCCCGTGCTCTTCGTCGTCTCCGCACTGCTTGCGAACGTGCCAAGCGAACCCTCTCATCGTCCGCACAAACCTCGATCGAAATCGACTCACTGTTCGAGGGTATTGATTTCTATACCTCCATCACCCGTGCTCGATTCGAGGAGCTCTGCCAGGACCTTTTCCGATCAACCACCACCCCCGTTGACCGTGTCCTCGCTGATGCGAAGATTGACAAGTCAAAGGTCCACGAGATTGTTCTCGTCGGAGGTTCCACTCGTATCCCCAGAATTCAGAAGCTCATTACCGACTACTTCAACGGCAAGGAGCCCAACAAGTCGATTAACCCTGATGAAGCTGTTGCCTACGGTGCTGCTGTCCAAGCTGCCATTCTCTCCGGCGATACCTCCTCCAAGTCGACCAACGAGATTCTCCTCCTCGACGTTGCGCCATTGTCTCTCGGTATCGAGACTGCTGGTGGCCAGATGACCAAGCTCATTCCCCGCAACACAACCATTCCCACAAAGAAGTCCGAAGTCTTCTCTACGTTCTCCGATAACCAACCTGGCGTGCTCATTCAAGTATTCGAGGGTGAGCGTCAACGCACCAAGGACAACAACCTATTGGGCAAGTTCGAGCTTACCGGAATCCCACCTGCGCCTCGTGGTGTCCCTCAAATTGAAGTTACCTTCGATCTTGATGCCAATGGAATCATGAATGTCTCTGCTCTCGAGAAGGGTACCGGCAAGATCAACAAGATTGTTATCACCAACGACAAGGGCCGGTTGTCAAAGGAGGACATCGAGCGCATGCTGTCCGAGGCTGAGAAGTACAAGGCTGAAGACGAGGCCGAGGCTGGACGCATTGGTGCCAAGAACGGTCTCGAATCTTATGCATACTCGCTCCGAAACACACTCTCCGATTCCAAGGTTGACGAGAAGCTGGACGCAGCAGACAAGGAGAAGCTGAAGGCCGAGATTGACAAGACTGTTGCCTGGTTGGACGAGAGCCAGCAGGCCACCAAGGAGGAGTACGAAGAACACCAGAAGGAGCTGGAAGCCGTTGCCAACCCCATCATGATGTAAGCCTAACCGTATTCACTTATTCGAAAATTCTTTACTAACTGGATGACAGGAAATTTTATGGAGCTGGCGGCGATGCTGGCGGAATGCCCGGCGGAATGCCTGGTGGCCCTGGTGGATTCCCAGGTGCTGGTGGTCCTGGTGCTACTCACGATGACGGCCCAACTGTTGAAGAGGTCGACTAAGCTGTTCCTCACGAATTTCTTTAGTTGGTTCTTTGCATTTGGAACATCATGTCATGGCATAATAAAGCAGTGGCAGAGGTGTCAAGCGGGGTTTTTTCTCGTAATCGTGGTTAGACTTTTGCGGTTTGCGTTTCCTATTCACGACGATACACTGGGAAAAGCTGGTGTTTCTCGCCGCATTGATGTATCACAGATGGCGCCATAAAAGGTCGCACAAAAAAATAAAGTCGTAAAATTCAGAAAGTTTGCTTCCAGTTGTTTGTGACATTGCGTGAGACAAAGTGTAACAATATTCATTTATCATTTCATAATTGCAATGCTCCATAGCGCCCAGCAACATCGGCTACCCTAAATTTCAACGCTTGGGTACGGGTACTTTATCTGGAACTGAAGCCCAGGCCTTTTGATCGCCAATCCTCGGGCCGCTCTGCATCTAATATATCCATCCTGGTCAACCACAATCGAAAAAAAATTCCCTGAGATTTCGAGATCTTCATCACAATCGTTCAAATCCGCCGAAATATGTCTCCTAGAGCTCCTCAGCATGTCGCGAAAACTTCCTACTCAGATCGAGCAAAGCATGCTTCCCACCCGCTTTCCTCGTACCTTCTGCGCCTGATGGCGCTCAAGAAGTCGAATCTCTGCCTCAGCGCCGATGTCTCGACTACGAACCAGCTTCTGCAACTTGCAGATGCCATAGGCCCTTCAATTGTTGTCCTCAAGACCCACTACGACTTGATTGCGAACTGGGACTACAACCCGACCACAGGTACGGGAGCAAGGCTAGGACGCATCGCACGCCGCCATGGATTCCTGATCTTCGAAGATCGCAAGTTTGGGGATATTGGAAATACTGTGCAATTACAATACACCGAGGGGACAGCAAAGATCATTGATTGGTCACACATCACCAATGTGAACATGATTCCTGGCAAAGCGGCGGTAGATGCCCTAGCAGAAGCAGCTGTACGCTGGCGGGAGAGGAAACGATACGAGGTCAAAACAGATATCACAGTGGGCACCCCAAGACCCGAAAGCTTGGATTCAGACGATGAGAGTGACACGAGGACACCAATGCCAGAGGACCATGGTCTAGAAGCCTACAAGGCTACTAGTGTGGGAAGGAAAGCGAGCATTGTCTCGATAACGACTGTTTCACAGCACTTCGAGCCTGCTAACTCGCCTCGATCCTACGAAGACTTTGGCGACGAGGTTTTGCCAGGCATTGAGGAGGCGCCGATGGATAGAGGGCTCTTGATACTCGCACAGATGTCGAGTAAGGGAAATTTCATGACGAAAGAGTACACCAAGGCCTGCGTGGAGAGTGCTAGAGAGCACAACGATTTTGTCATGGGCTTTATTTCTCAGGAAACGTTGAATACGGCACCTAACGACCAATTCATCAGTATGACCCCTGGGTGCCAACTACCTCCCGAATCAGAAGACGAAGATGCGGAGGTTCAGGGTGATGGAAAAGGGCAACAATACAATACACCTGGCAAATTGATCGGCTTGATGGGAAGCGACATAGTCATTGTTGGCAGGGGCATCATCAAGGCCGGTGATCCTGTCAAGGAGGCAGAGCGATACAGGAAGAAAGCTTGGGAGGCATACGAGGAAAGAATCGCTTGATAGAGTCTGCTGAGGTATTCGGAGCTTTGGCGTCGCGGTGTGTTGGACAACATTGGATCAGGAAAAAGGTGTATACCCGGACAGGAGAAGGATCTATGTTCTAAGAAGGCTGCTAGTACTTATAGATCCTCGAATAGTCAATCCAAAATTTGTGAGCTACCGCCTGTCTTCTCTGCCGATTCTAATGCCATGGCCAGGGTCAGTCCGTAAGTATGTACAGATAGCTTCGAACATTTCCGTCTGGCTGGATGTTCAGTGGATCCCTCCACAAGGCACAGAAACAGGTGCTTGAAGAATGCCAAGATTTGCAGCACAGAATCTGAGGCTATTTTGTGTTTTCTCGAAGAGGGGGTACGTTGCTCTCAGTAAGGGCGATATCAGATGAGAGCCGGCGGCTCCCATCAGACGCTGTTGCTCTCGCATTTCTCCATCCACCACATCCTCAGTCCTTCTCAGTCCTTCATCACCGCCGAAACGGAACGACCCTCGCCGGCAATCTCGCCATCATGCCTAATCCGCGGTACAGGATACTACAGATGCACCTTTGCAACAGCAGCCGTCGCAAGTGCGCGGGGCGAGAATGTCTCGTTTGAGCCTGGCCAAACTTGACACACCGCACCGTTTCGAGGCCTCGCCGCAGGACCACCACGACACGACACCCACTGACATGCTCGCCACACGTCACTGGCCCGCATGCGGCGCTGGTGTGCAAACATTGGCCGGACAGAATTAAGCTTAAATAGCAGACGAGAACAGACGAGAATAGCCAAACCAGAGGCATGAGCACCAAGTTTTGTTCATCCGGTCGGCAAGGGAGGGAGCAGCAGCACTTGAGATGGAAGACTTCCTCCACCCTCCCTGGACGTGCTTCTGCCGGTATGACTGGCCCCCTCGAGAGCCGACCAGCAACTTCTTTCTTCGAGATGTCACTGTCTGCATTCCGAGATCGTCGAGAATGTCACTGCCTCCATGTTCGCGCGCCCCTCCTCTATTCAGATATTCATGGCGTCTTGGCCTGTGCCGTCACTCAGTGAGTAAAATCAGGCCAGCGCCCTAAGCTGTGCAAGTTTCTTTCCTCCAGATCAGGGCCTCTGTGATTTCTCTGCGAGTCTTATCATTTATTCATTTGTTCGTTCGTTCTGTTCTTTTTTCCTTCACTCCTTTTCGAATCTGGCATTCATTTCTTCGGTTCTTGAGATTGATACTTCCTAACATGCGTCTGATTATCCATTCTCTACTGGCGCTGGCGACAGTCATTCCCACACAAGCTTTCACCAATGGCTCTCTTATTCCTTCCTATTTCTGCAACCCCAAACCAGATGGCCTTCCCAAAAGCTTAGGCGAGCTCATTCCATTCACGGTCAAAGACCAAAACACTGCTCTGACTTTCAATACTAATGGTGCCTACCCTCCCTCGTAGTGCCAGGAGTATTGGCTAACTTTTTAGTAACTGCGAACCTCAATGTCGTTCCGGTGACTAATTCCAAGCCGGGCAACACTGGATATATGCTAGCATCTTTCCGTGAGTCTCGCATTGTATATTTATGAACCCAGCTGATAAAAGCCTAGACAACACCGTGAATAGGATCACTCCCCTTATACCTGGCATTGCTGTCACTCTGGCGAATAATGCTACAGCTCTGCAGGCCGGGAAACCCAATCAACTAGTGCTCAGCAGCATGGCTGCTGGAATTGCACTTGATGGCGCCTTGCTCCATGCAAGAAATGCTACTGGAACACCCGTTGGTTCTTTCACTGATACTGGTGGTATCTTCGTCGCGTTTCCAGGTTGTGGGAAGAACAAGCAAGGCCAGTTTAATGGTGTTGTGCATTCACAGCTGATCACTTGTAATGTTCGTGCATTTCCTTCACCACAAGCGAGCCTTGCTAATGATATTCCCAGGAAACATATACAATGTTATCATACAACGCCCCAAAATGCGGCAATGCACCAATCACTCTTGGTGGCCTCTCCGTCACAGACAATGGTTTCGGAGTTTGGAATGTCACGTTCCCGGTAGTGGGAGGTTTACCTTTGGATGGGGATGGAGATTGTGACGCCGATACTACCAAATCTTTCAAGGCACTGAAAGGACTTGGCTTTAGGAGTTGAGAGAGACTTTGATTATGTTGCTAAAGTGAGGGTGCTAGCCATGCAGCTCGTTGGCTGTATCTGACAGGTATTTTATTCATTCGTGCCTCTCTTCTCTGTCCTAGAACACAATTATCGTTTGTACTCTATGCATAGTACTTCATGGGAAACGACACAGTAAAATGAATGAATAGGGTACACCGGCCTTATTCTAACATTGAACTGTTCTATCCAAGATACTTCTTCTCAAATTTGGCCGTGGGTGATATTTCCAAACTCGCCTTTGTCTTATTCGCCTGAGTGGTGGAGAAAGTCTGGAAATTTCAGACCATCTTCGCCCTGCTCATTGTACACCAAAAGTCTGCTGCTTGGATTTAATAATTTAGATCATGATGCAAATTTCGACATTATGGCTAGATTCTCCCCACCAATAGATTGACTTATCATGAACATTTAATATGTAGATATCTAGCTGTTTAAACAATCAAGTACCTATCCCTTAGCTATGCCGAAAGACCAGCATGAATTAGGACATTGGGTCTAAAGGTCGCTTTTCCTGCTCACCGTGAGCACAGACCTATGATGTATTTTGGGAACGAGACAGTGTGAAATTGAAGGATTCAGGTTATTGAGTCCATGCAAAAAATACATATTGCAAATATGTTTGTTTGATCGCAGTTTAGTATGCGTAATCAGAATCTGAGAGAGCTCTATATAATTACATTGCTGATCACACCACCAGGTGGCAACACATCTCCATTACATTTTGAGATAGAAGTATAAATGCCATTTTGATCTGTTTATCTTGACAGAGCCTTCACAGACCTAGCAGTCACCCAGTTTTCCAGGAGTTGTTCTTTATCTATATGCCTCACAAATATTCTATCCGCTCACGCACTAAATGATACACTATTGTACGAGCAAGTTGTTGAAGATGCCGTGGTTGAGGCTGAGCCGCTGGAGATCTGATACGTGAATCCGCCACTTGAAGTATATCTACTCCTTGATTAAAATCTTGGCAAGTACAAAGGATAGTGTAGATACTTATTTGAACACCAGGACGTAGATGTCTTGGCCTGGACCGTGATACCTCCCCATTGTACTTTACCGAAAGTCCATGCTGCTCCGTCTTGCAATTCGATTGCAAGAAGTGCCTATAATCATCAGACCTCACATACCACGAACTGGAAGATCTCTTCATCTTCATACTACGTACTTTACTGATCATTCCCGCTAGAAATCAAACATTGTCAGTGACATATTCATCCCATCACAGAAAGATCTGCTCACTAAAGGTATTTGAAGACGATCCACTCTGAGAGTTTTGACCAGCAGATCTTCCTGTTGAACCTGGTGAGAGCGACCAACTATCTGTCCAACCTGCAGATCCCAATGTGAAGGTACTCGTGATCGAATCTCCGGGATAAACTGTTGTTTTGTGAATGCTGAAGGGGACGGAGAAGGCTTTCTCTTACCTTTGATCGGCGAGGCCTCATAATTAGGGCTGATTTTAGAAGATGAGCTATGCACGAGAGAGAGATTAAGTTAATCTTACTTGCAGCAATATTCAACCCAGAACTCCCAGGCACCAGGGCTTTTTGAATCACTAATTACACCTTGGAATACAAACCCCGCTCCATCATTCTCAACGCCAGGCCAGACTCCATGTGCGCCACCACCAGAAGGTAGTGATGGTACTGTCACTGTTGCTTGAAACTGTAATGTGGATGAGTATCTCTGAAAGCCGGCATAGGTGATACGTACCCTTGTTATTGATACCCCAGGCGCAAACCACAGAGACTTAACATCCTGAGCACTTGCAAAGGTTCCAAAAAACAATACTAGGATTGTCAGGAGTGAAAATACGCTCATTCTATGTCGTGACTACCAAGGAGCTGCCTTGGTCGTACGACTGTGCAAACTATGATATGCAGAAAGAAGAATGCCTATCAGAAAGCATGGTAGCTGAAAGAAGCAGAGGAGTGTTCAAGAATGGACGGTATAAGTTGGCGGTTATAGGTCGGACAACTGGGAGTGCAGTAACTTTGTATTTATGCTGCCACCAAGAGAATTAGATTTGGCCAAGAAGGGCACGACTGACGTCGAAATCTGGATCCGTAGCCTGTACAGTGCATTGGGCTTCGCTACCGGTAAGTCTAGCACTCCGGAAAATCAACACCGTTTCCTCCGTCTCCTATGTGGGCATAGTACCTAACGTTGGTGGACGGAGAGTTTTCCCGGCTGAGTAGAGATGTGTGTATGTGTACAGCTTTTTCGTCTGTCAGCTACCCAAAATCGACATTCGGCCGACAACAACCTCGTATCAGGGACGCATCCTGGAAATTCTAGTAAGCCATGTCTCCGTAGACCTGGATTTCTCGCTTGCAATCCACGCACGAGAATGCGAATGTGGTATTAGAACCGACTGGACAAGAGCTAATTAAAAGTTTCATGGGCAGGGCGATGCAGATTTGAATAGCCGGGACGGATAGGTCGCATGTGTACCATTTGAGAGTACAGACGAAGAAACGGCAAGGGTAAGAAGCCATGAAAGCGGTTCGAACGTGGTAGAACCCGGCTGCAGCAAGCGAAGGGATGATAAATTTAGAAATATATCACGTGGCCGCCCCCCCCCTTTTCGCTTATCTCGGACCGACACGGGTAAGTCAACGAGACCAGATCGTACCTAATATATTTGCGATCGTGAAAATGCAGGAGAGCGAGCCATAGCCAGGCATGGGCGTCACCGTCTTGGCGGATGGTCCAACCGGAACCCTATAGTCTCACAACTGGGGTGAATGACAGACGATGTTTCACGCTGTCTGGTGCGCGGGGATCATCGTCATCGAGGCCACGATAAGTGAAGTATCGAAGTGAGGCATAGAAAAGCGAGATAAATCCTCCAACGCACTGGCCGTGCCGGATTGGGACGTTGTAATCTACTTCGTGTCTTGCTTTCGGAGACCGGAACGCACCATATTGAGCCTGTACAACATATTCATTTACCAGTTTTACCAATATGAATGGTTGTCTGGCTGGTGCCCTCGGGGATATTTCTGATCAGCTGTCACTGCACCAAGCTCTCTTAATTTTCGCAAGAGACTTTGTGAACCTGTGGAGATTGTCAGACCTTGCTTTTCTTTACCCCGCGAATGAGAAATACCTGGCTGTCAAATTTGAATCTCTGGTGCCAAGCTTTTCTGGGTCATCAGGCAAATGAAAGCCCAAATCTGCTGGACTTCATTGTATAGAGGGGGCAAGAGCACCAGCGACTCACAATTCTGGTTTCAGTTAGCCATCCAAAAGCCCTGGTGGAGATTCTGCGTGGTCTTTCGGAGGAATCGGTTTGCCTTTGAAGCTGGAGGAGCGATGATGCCAGAGTAATGCCAAGAATGTAGCAGTGGCAATATACCGTACCAGCGAAGACACCAACAAACCCTCTACCTCCAATGCACTTATGGGGACTTCAGATGGAACATGGTCTCTTCAATATCAACCGGGAAAATGGAAGGTGCCATAGCAGCGAGATACTTCGAGCGAAGACAAGTTCAGTGTGCTCCTTATATAGAATTGAGCGAGTAGGGTATTGATTGACATCGACTATAAACCGGCCACCTTGTTAGTACTCATCCATCAGAACCTTCTTCAAGCCTCCCATCTCCTTCTCCCATGCCTCAACTTTCTGCTGGCTTGCCGCTAACTTGCCCAAAAGAAAGGTGATTCTTGGTCCAACCTCTCTAGGCTGGCGTGGCAGACTTCCTAGCATATTTAGCTCGGTCTCGTACTTGTCAATGGCTTTTGTTTCGATCTTTGTCAATTCCGTAAGAATGGCGAGATCAAGCCTGCTTTTCAAGACTCTATCCTCCGTAAGCTGTCTGAAAGCTGCTTGATACACCGGTTTGCCAGCCTTGATGGTCTGCGGACGGCCATTGTGAGTCTTGATTGTAATAAGCTCAACAGCGGATAGAGCTTCTAAGACAGCCTCTCCGTTGGAGGCGGAAGGCGTGAGAGATGAAGCGAAAGTGTTAGACAATAGAACTTCGTTGTAGCGGAGACTCTCATTGCTGGCGAGCGACTTGACCAGATACCAGGCCTGCTCAGGAGACCATTTCCGATCACCTTTGTCGACTGTAAGAAGATACATCTTCATGATCTCAGAAGAGCTCTGTTCAATGATCTCGGCGATTGCACGCTTTGGGGTTTGGCCCGTTTTTAGTCTGCGCGCAAGGAACTCCAAGTCTGTAAGTCGCCCGCCTATTGCATATTAGCTTTCTTTCTCCTGACTGAGTAAGAAAGGAAAACCACGCGAGAAATTATCCCAAGAGAGTTGGCCTAACGCGGAGTAGGACAACATACCAAGGACTTCAATACATTCATCGAGTTCATTGATATCGTACTGCCGTTGACCAGCACTCAGTTTTTCGTCACTGCTCGATGCGTCGTTTTGGTCTGAGTCCAAATGAGTAAGAACAAACTTCTTAGCTACCTCTGGTGTGATATCTCCCAGCGCAATTTGCCTGAATACTCGATCTGGCAATGCTCTGCTTAGAGACTTTGAGTATGAGATATCGTTCGTAAGAAAGATAACATGAGCAATGTTACCCATCGTTAGTCCAGCTGACCACTCTGCGATCTTATCATAAACAACACTGCTTTCTTCGTTCTTGTGTAGGAAGTTATCGATGACCACGACTGGCCTGCATTCTGGATGGGCTTCGAGCCAGTCATCATCACCAAGCGCGGCGTCTTTGTCGTCTTTCTTTCTGTTGTTAAGAGCAACCTGCTTGAGAGCAGTTGCTGTATTCTGCCAAATTTTCCCCAACTGCGCGTCGAGAGTTTCGCTGAATCCCGACTTCACACCTATCGTTCCTTGAGCAGCTAAATCTATCAAACTGCTAATGCTGTTCATCCAAGAAAATACCGGCCGATAACCGACAGAGGCTGCAGCTGCTGAAATCGTGGCACTGTCGCCACGTGCCTCTTGGATTGGCTTGCAATCAATAAGTAGCGTGTTTTGTCGGCCCTTGAGCGCCTGATCCAGTATAAGCTCCTTCTTCCCAGAACCTCTTGGTCCCTGAACCACAATAAATGTGTCGGCCGTCTCCATTAGCCATGTCTGCAGTTGATCAATAACCTGCTTTCGATCGTCCCAAATTGCACCAAGACCAGCTTCTTCCGACTTATGAAGACGGAATGTGAAAATATCAGTCGCCTGGCTCTTGAACCACTTGTAAATCCTGTTATCTCTGATGTGAAAAGCGTGGTCAACATGGGCTTTGATGAAGAATGTTCTGATAGGGTCGAAGACTAGTGTTGCGGCTGTTGCAAGCAGTGCCGCCACGGCTGGGATAGTCACTCGAGGATGTGAAGCTATCCAATCCCAGATCCAGTGTGATTTCATTTTCTGTTCAAACGAAAGACGAAGCCTAGCAGTTTCGGAGTCAGTCTTGCTTTGTTTAGGATAACGTGAATAAATTCAAGAATGCCGACGAGGTTGAAAAGCTTACTCGGTGCCGGCTGCCCCACCACCTTCTGCCTCTAGTACTCTAAGTCCATGCATACAATTTCTTGCCATAATTGCATGACGCATTCTCGCAAAATCTAGATAGGCAAATTTAGGCAGAACCTTCGAATCAGACGGCTGTGATGATATCTCCGCAAGTTTCCCATACTTTCGGAAGAGACTGTATAATGTCTCTTGCGATAACTCGGCTGCCGTTCCACCTGGACTTGGAGGCACAAATTCGACCTTGATTCGACAGCTAGGAAATCGATATAAATCTTCTAGCCAAGGTTTCCCAACTACAAGATTTGACCTTATTCGACGGAAAGGGCTGAACCAAGGCTTAATTGGATTTTCTTTCAAATATCTCGAGACGAGCCCTCATAGAGGTTAGCCAACATGCCCAAGGATCTACAAGGTCTTTTACCCTCTATCTCACGCGCCGTAATACCATCCGGATGCGAGAACTTGACAAAAGCACCTCTACAACAATAAGTTCGGCTCCATCCAAAAGGCAGAACTATAATTACCCATCTTTGAGTCGCGGAAGGATTTCAGTCACTCTCATAGGAACCGATTCAGGAATTGCACGTTTGACAAGAGTCAATGGCTCGAAGGAACTCAAGGTCTGGCTGTTGAATCGCCGCAGGAGATCTGGTAGGTCTCGTTCGGCTTGCCATGGCAATCGCAGAGCCCAGGTGAGCCTCAAGGGGAAAATGTCTAGGGGAATAAGCTTGTGCGAATGCTGAAGCTGGGAGATAACTCACTGTCAAAGAACAGGATGGCCTCGTTTGGAGTAGCGCTAATGTGTCCCGTTTGATTTTCACCGGTTTCGGTGCTTTCCCTGCGAATTCCCCTCCCAAAGTTAATTTTCCAGCCTCTTCCTGTTATCCTTCTCACATCGTGGAAGTTTCGTCGTAGAGCTTTTGGTGTTCTCAGGCTGGGAATGCTGGTTGGATTGAAGTAGACCTGGCGTGAGGTTTGCATTGTTGTGCAAGGGGAGAGAAGATGATTACAACATTGCACGCGCCGTGAGATGAAGGCCGTGGTCAGAGTCGCGTAAAGCTTGTCTTAGTGAAGCAAATCAGGAAAAGGGTGTTCAGCATCTCGTTGGTTCTGGGTATGAGGTCATTGGAAGCGCGTGTATGTAAGGCTGCCAGGCAGAGTGAGGCTCGGGTAAAATCCTTCAGCCTCGGAGTTATAATTGCGGTTCCGGCTAGCAATCAACACAGCTCAGTTCGATCTTAATAGACAAGATGGGCTGGCTTTGGTCTGATGCGGTACCTACACCTCCATCGTCTAGGATCCAAGATCAGAATCGATCAATTACCTCTCAATCAGCACCAGAAACGCCGAATGCTTCTCCAAGCACGAATGCAATCCCGAAGCTCCAGTCCCGCGACGAGCTTGCAGACCAAGAGCTGGAATCATTCTTCAAAGAGCTAGAGGCCGACGTCAAAACAAGCAGCTCAAAATACAATCGTGTACCAAGACAGCACCTGCCAGGTTCTCCGAAACCCAATAGCCGCACCCATGATGGTGATGAACCCTTGTCGGAGCAATTGCTTCCCAAGACCATGAGCTGCCGTGTTGCCTTCGACGAGGCATTTTATTGCAATTCATTCGG
Organism: Stipitochalara longipes BDJ; assembly: GCA_009732865.1. Taxonomy (NCBI): domain Eukaryota; kingdom Fungi; phylum Ascomycota; class Leotiomycetes; order Helotiales; family Hamatocanthoscyphaceae; genus Stipitochalara; species Stipitochalara longipes. The sequence continues at coordinate 1,401,956 of ML769336.1, read as the reverse complement.
GGGGCGCTTCAATGACCTCTATCGCTATGGGAATCTGAGATCGTGCTCCGAGAACTGGAACAATTTTTGGTTTTGCATGCGTACAAGGGGATATTCGGACAAGGAGAAACAGGCTGCGATCAAGGAGCACTACAGGACTAAGGAAACTATGAAATATGCGAAGACACTGGGTAAAGAGAGCAGCGAAGATGTGTGGAAGAGTAGGGAGAAAAAGTTAGAGTGGGGAGAAGCATTTAATGTGCCCTTTCCAGACTTTGATGGGAGTGATGAAGAGTGGAACCGTCAACAGGCAGAGTGGAGAAAGGGCAATGCTGATGGAGGGACAAGATGAGAGCAGGGATAAGATGTATCAACATAATTGGCTTATCGACCAGTTTTGATTACAATCGCATCCTGAACGGGGTTGGGATACCAGTAAAGGAAGTATCCTTCTCTATGTGCACCCCAAATTACTACGCCAGTTGTCCGCGTGAAGGCGTAAACCGTGGAAAACGCCGCCGCCTCCAGATCCTATACAGTATCCCAACTCCAAGTCCCAAATCCGTGCCTCATGAAACATCGAAACCTGTGTGCCAAATATGCTCCCAAACAAGTTTTGAAATGAAAACGCCGATGGAAATGCCCAAACCCAAACCCAAAACCTGGACCGACCCTACATACCCATTCCATTCTGCATGCCATTCATCGGTTGCATCCCCCCTTGAGCCGCCATCATCTGCTGTTGTCTCCTAGACACTATCAGTTGATATTTTTTATGCATCAAGAAAAGTAGAAGAGATAATTACCGAGCTCTAAATCCGGCTGTTACTTGTTGCTGCGCGGCCTGATGGCATCTCTGTCTCAAATTTTTATCTGCGTCTTCAGGAACGAGTCCATTGGGATACTGTTGGATCAGTATGGGCTTCTGCTGATTGTCTGGACGATCTCAGTTAGCATTGTATACTTGCGGGAAGTCTTCGTGAAGCTAAACGAATATTTCTCAAGTTCTCTACGCTGACGACAAGTATTCTAGAGACTAAGGAGCCCGCCCTCCGCCACAGATTTGAAAGAGAATTGAGTTTCAAAATACCACATACAAAGTGTGTTAGCCACTGCTAGAATCTGTTGTTGGAACATTTGATGTTGAGGCGTTTGAGCGTTAGCCTGAGCTTGAGCCTGAGCTTGGGCTTGAGCGTGGGCATGAGCTTGGGCTTGGGCTTGTGCTGCTTGAGCTCGCGCCGCCTGTTGCATCTGCATCTGTTGAATCTGTTGCATCTGTTGGATATTCATAGGCTGCATGTTAGGCATGTTTTGATTGTTCCCGAAATTCATGTTCATATTCGGTCCAGATCGTTGTGCCATGGCGGCCATGGTCGCAGCATAATTCTGAGCGAGCTGCGCGGGTATGCCTTGCTGTATACCCTGCTGCTGTTGTAGCTGTTGTTGACGCATCATTTGTTGAGCTTGCATCATTTGCTGTGCGCTAGGGTTCATCTGGCCTCCTGGGTTCATCTGGCCGCCTGCCATCATTCTTTGGGCTTGTTGGTTTTGGATCATTTGCATTCTCTGCTGCTGCAGCGCAGCTTGCTGTGGGGTTATTTGTTGCTGCTGCATCATCATTTGTGGAGCTGTTGCCATTGGTCCTTGTGGACTTCCCTGGCTCATCCTCGGAGTCTGGCTCATCTGGCGATTGAGAGGCGTAGATTGAACATTAGGAGTAGAATTTGGCATTCTGGGAGTACCTGCATGGCTTTGCTGGCTCCTCTGTGCACTCATACCAGTGGGAGCTCCCATCTGAGGATGATTAACAACGGATCCAGGACGTGGAGGGCTTCCGCCCATACTCGAAGTAGATTGTTGCATTGGGACATTGCCCATGCTGTTCACTGTTGGAGAAGAATGGCTCTGCGGTGTCCCATTGCGAACAATAGGAGAAGATATTTGTGCTTGCGAGACTTGTTGTTGATGGAAGCGCTGGGACTGGGCGGGCATACCGTTTGCCATCGCCCCATTCGCATGGGGGTGGGCATGTTGAGCCTGAATACCAGGTTGCATCTGCTGAGCTTGCATCTGTGAACGTCGGTGAGCTTCTTGTTGCGCTTGGGCTTGCTGCTGTTGTTGCTGCTGATGTCTCGCTGCTGCTGCTGCTTGCTGAGCTGCTATATTCCGCTGCTTCTCATCCCGCTCTTTAGCCTCGTCTCGGAGCTTGTTCCTCTCTCGCTCTTGCTGCAGCTTCCTGTCGGCCTCTTCCCGCCTCTGTTTCTCAATTTTCTTGTTCTCCTCGTGCTGGTGCTTGATATTCTCAAGTGCCTTGAACTTTTCGAATCGCGGCTCAAAGGAAGCCCCACCAGCTTGTCCATCGCCGTCAGTGGGGTTGGCACCACCTTGGGCATTCACGGTGTTTGATGAGAGTCGCTCATCCAAGATGAGCATGTAGCGTTCTTGGTCGGCGGCCAATGCCTCATCCGCAGCCATCTCGGCAACAGTCCTCTTTCGAGTCTTTGGCAATGGAGGCTTCTCTGAGTGCATTGGATGGGATAATGATGCTAAAAGAGCGGCCGATTCTCTTGCAGTGCTTACAGGATCGAGACTCAGCGGAGCCGTAGTCAGGTGAACGATTTGTCCCTCTGCCGCATAGATGTTGGCACTATCCAGATCCACCTTGGTTCTTTTCACTCGTTTAGCAGGCGGAGCCATACTGAGCTGTGGGGTGGAGGGTATCGCAGTCGTGGGAGTGGGTGGCACGGTTGCAGATAATGGTCCCCCATCCTGTCGAGAATCTCTTCGGCTATCTGTACCAGAACGAGCTTCGGCTGCTTTAGTCGCCAAATCAACGTGAGAACTGAGAGGGGTGGGGTGAAGCACAACGGTGTGTATCCTTGGCTTTCTTGGTCCAGCTGCCTGCTTGTTCCGTTGGCCATCATTAGGCGCCGTGGGCGCCGGCATGTTTTCTTTATCCGTCTGTTCAGCGCTCTTGGACTTATCGTCACCTTCATCGGTACCAAGCTTCCCTTTCCCAGAAATCGTATTTTGCGCAGGATATGGAACATAGGAGGAAGGGGTTAGGTAAGCATTATAATTGTGGACAGAAAACGGGACAGTCTTCGTGGCACCAGTGTTTGCTCGAGTCGATCCTTGTGCCGGAGCCGCAGATTTGTGGTCGTATATTTGAACAATCATGCAGCCTTCGTAAAAGGGAACATCCGTAAAATACTCGATGAGATCATGGGGAATGGTTCCACTTTTGATATGTTCAAGTACCATCTTCATCGGAGACTTGTATGAAAAACTCCCCTCTTGCTGGTCAAATCGGAAATGGGTTGGGTGGAGGTGGATGATGAGAGATGGTGGCTGGCCGCGATATTTCTTCATGATGTATTCATTGGATTTCACTACTGGATTTAGCACTAGCATGCATGAAATTCGAAATTCGACTTACCGTATGGCTGTGGAGTCAGTGCTTGGGCAACTGCTGAATCCCCCACAATGCTTCCAGACCGCAGCCCTAGCCCTACGCTGCCATTCCTCTGACCTCTTCCAAGCAACTGAGGCGGGGCCTCACGTCTGGGGCGGTTCGTAGACCGCACCGCCGAGTTGTTCCCAATGCCATTGCTCGTAGCTGAGCTTGGGCCTATCTTGGATCCGGAGGGAAGTCTGCTGGCAGACATAGATGGCGATGGAGAGGAAGTTGAGGAATTGATTCCATTTGTCTGGATACCAGGTGGTACTGGGCGCTTTATCTTCGAGGGCACCGACTGAGTGGTAGTCGCAGATGGAGCCATTCCTACTGCTGCTCAGCGCAAGCTGTAACCTGAGACTTCGCCCTCCGCAACGCGCTCGCAGCTCTCTCCCTGGTTATCGGCGCCTTGTTCTTGCTCTGTCCATCTAATATGATTCAGGCTGCTTCAAGGACGTTGAGGAGTGCGCGGAGCAAGGTGCCTAAGCGCAGGTGGTTTATTATTAAGAATTTAGAGTGATGTAGTGATGCGACAGCGTAGATGCGAAGTCTTTTGATGAAATCAAGAACGAGACGTTGTGCGCGATGGATGATGTGTAGAGGGGGAGCAGAGCCGCATTGGGAATGGGGCGTTCCAGGATCTACCTCCGTAGGCTCGTCACCGTTGGCCAATCACATCGCAGGAGTCTTGCGAATACAAAATCAAACCATAAAAAAGCTGGGCGAATAGGCGTAGCACTGTATCGTATTGTCAATACTGGGCTTCATAGTGCATGAGTTGATCAACTTTAAGTGTGCATTTTCGAATACCCAAAGACTTCAAGTGCATCTCGAACTGCCGCTTCCAATGCGTTCAGTTGGTTTGCTGACCCGGAGCATTTGTCAATTCATGCTCCGGGCCAGGACTCACTTAGTCGATCTTGCAAGCCAATATCTAGATATTTGCAATTATGGGAAATTTTGAGAGCCTATGAATGAATGTGTAAAGTTGTTTGCTCTCACACAGGATTCATTTATACGTGAGCGGGTTTCAGTCGGGTTCGGCTTATCTCTTCCAAAAATCTCTTCTAAACCAAAATACCTTGCCCCCAAAGCCGATATCTAGAATTACAAGAATCAAAAGCTTTAGCACAGCTGCTAAGAAGGGTATTGGCTGGAGAAGAAATTCCCCATATTCTCGATAGGGATGGAAAATCATTTGAGGGACAAAGTTAGTAGTGATCTTACAAACCAGCAAACTCCTCATTAATTCCAAGATCACTATAGTGCCTACTTTTCTATCTCTTTCTAAAGAGCTTAAAAAAATCCCAAATAGCTCAAGAGAACTGCTCATGTTTCGTCATGTTTTACCCAGCTTTGCTTAAAGTTTTACAGTTAAGTCTGCGCAAGATCCGTGTTTTCACTGGTGGATTAGAATCTCCATAGAAAAGGCCAAGTACTCAGGCGCATTGCATCCGAATTCCACTAGATCTAAAGTTCTGTTTCTCTTTAATTGCCATTTGAAGCCAGTCATTGGCGGAAATCGTTCGAAACTCGGTAGCTGTTCGGAGAATCCACATAAACCCCTGGAGCACGATTTCCTGCAGGGATCTGAGAGCTTCGAGAAGGCAAAGTACCGAAGTCCCAGTGCTGATTTTGGCATAGCTTCTTCCTTTCGTCTGAAAGAGGGGAACATGAAGACAGGGTACGATCAAATATTGCGGGGTCGATGGCATCCTGTTTCTCCTTCATCTCACAGTGGCTCCACCAATGCCCTACGTGTTGAGGTCTATAAAATGAGCCACCTCTCGTGTGTAGGTCGGCTTTGTAGTAGCCACTGCTCAGTTGTTCTCAAATACCCTTCATAACCAACGTTTTTCGGAATCCACCATCATGAAGTTCCTTCAATTGTTCCTGCCTCTCGTCTTCTCCACGATGGCCTCTGCCATTCCAACCGGCACTCTGCAAGAGCGCTCAACGACAATCTGTGGGCAGTGGGACTCGGTGGTCACAGGGACCTACACTGTGTAAGAACGTCCCAATTATTGAAGGTGTCGAGTATTGACTGTCTTATCCTCAGCTACCAGGATCTATGGAACGAAGCGCAAGCAACATCTGGTTCGCAATGCTCAACCATTACATCGGACACCGATAATAGTCTAGCATGGTCAACATCATGGTCATGGGAAGGCGCATCGAACCAGGTCAAGTCCTACGCAAATGCTGTCGTCAGTAAGTACCTAGAGACATTAAGAGAAGCTCTCAACTCTACTCAGCGATTTAGCTACTAATATCCTGATGCTCAGCCATGTCTAGCATAAAGAAGATCTCAGCCATTAGCTCAATTCCTACCACTTGGAAATGGAGGTAAGAATCAGAGTTACCTATTGGTGATTCCAGATGCTGACACAATCCTCCCATAGCTATTCAGGAAGCAGCATCGTAGCAGACGTTTCTTACGACATGTTTACCTCCTCAACCGCCACAGGTTCCAACCAGTACGAGATCATGATCTGGCTTGCTGCTCTCGGAGGTGCGGGACCAATTTCAAGCACAGGATCCACCGTAGCAACACCCACAATTGGCGGCGTGGCCTTCAAACTGTATAGGTAAGCGTATTCCCATACTATATTGCTGCCTATTTGTATGAGAGCTCAGAGCTCGAAAGCTTCACGGGAACTCGCATATGTCTTAGGAGGCTGGCCACCCAGCTCCCTGGCTCCCTCTTGCGATTTGGGAACTGTACATGCTAATTCGATGGTAGTGGGCCAAACGGCGATACCACTGTCTATTCATTCGTTGCCGAGAGCGAGGCAACTAGCTTCTCTGGAGATTTGAAAGACTTCTATACATACCTCGAAGACAGCTTCAGCTTCCCTTCCAGCCAGTACCTCTTGAGTATTGGCGCCGGCACTGAACCGTTCACGGGTTCTGGTGCCGTGTTCAAGACTTCTGCGTATAGTTGTGTGGTCAACTAAATATCAGCTCATGCGAGTTTTCGACAGAAGGAGTAAAGGACAATGCTTGTATATTTTTGATAGAACCTTCATGTGAATATTGTATAAGGAGCATCAATGACTTTCAACCCGTCGGCATAAGATGTCCCGAGGTCACAGTATTGGTGGAATAGAAAGCCTTCCGCCCGATACGGAAAAATTGATGTCTTACGAATGCCCGGTATCCAATCACCCCGCCCCGAGAAATTATGTAGCGCTGCCGATGATACATTTGTTGCTTTTATCCTTTCTAGGCCAGCACAGATCATTTGCATCCCGTAGACTAGCAAATTCCAAGGACTTAAATAGGATATAAAATAAAAACAGCATCAGAATCCTCTTCCATGGGATAGCCTGAAATTGGCACTAGACATTCTTGCCATGGAGGGAACTGTAGGTTGGATCTACCTCAGTCCGCCGACCTGCCGAAACTTTCTGCTTTGTTCTGCCGACTGTATGCGCTTGCCCTACGAGTATGCTAGAAATCGGGCTGCAAGATGATGATGCCTCTCAGCCTGTACCGGGAATGGTCAGCTGGAAGCTGCCTCCCTCAAACATCACCTGCCCAGAAGAGCCGCATCCTGGCTTGAACATTGTGTACGGAAAAGGAGGACCGCCACCTGCCGTCTCCCACTCCCAGTGCCTGGGCAGACATGATCCAAAGTTGGTCGGTCTCCAGCCCTTGGTCAGACATCCATTCTCGCGACGATATTGGTTGGGGAAGCCTACAAGGTAGCCTCACTACTGCCTCGTCCTGCTTGATCATCTGGGGGACTAGAAGACTTCTTCTTGCAACGAGGCTGTGACTCTGCCTTCTGAAACGCCAGGCTGGCAAAATGTACACAGCAACCCCCACGATTGTAATATTGTACTGTACCTGGTAGAACTAGTCTGAGGACAAAGTTCCTGCATCAGGATTCAGGGGAAGCCGAAGAGTCGTCGCCAAGTGCTGCACGTCAGCGTTGGGCCATGAGACTGGACAAGCGGGATGCGGGAAATGGAAATGTGGGGAAGTAGATCTGCAGTGGATCGTCTTGGATCACCTTGGATCATCTTGGATCATCTTGGAGGGAGAGGCTGAGGCTCTGGTGGCTCTGGAAATGTGGAGTGACTCCTGGCAGTGATGCAAGGCTCCAGACGAGGCAAACTCCCTCCTCACTGAGGCGATGGCACAGCCGAGCCAGATAGTGGGTGAAGATCAGAAGATGGAGAGTTTTGGTGGATGCCTCGCGATAACCCAAAAATGCGCAGCAGCATGTTTGGGGGCTGTGCGCTAGGCGGAGCAATCTTGGTGTCAGGGGCGGCCAATTAGGTGCGGCCCAGCACCCGGCGCCCTTCGCTGACAAATGACCGCACCCCACGTCAGGAGCACCTTTCGCGCTCACAGCTCTCCACTCTCCACTCTCACACTTCGCGAGTGTTTTGCCTGCAAGGCGGAGTGACATGGCTCCGTCACATCGCGACAGTAAGTGCTGGTCAGGCAAATGCCAAGGCTTCTGAATGCTGTGACGAAGGAGAAACATACGGAGGGTATAAAGGAGCGATTGCTCACACCCATGAACATAATAGCAGCTCCTCGTCAAGCAACACGAACAATCACCCGCTGTTTCTAATCAACCACCCACAGCCTTCTACTTATTAGCTTAATGTCGCACCACTCCAGCTACCCAACGCTCATCATGCCTTCGTCACCGTGGAATGTTCATTCTGCCCCGACCGCGCAACCACATCCAGCCAAATCATCCCTCCTCGGCTCTCTTGGTGGCTCCATACGCAAGATTGGCCGGAAGAGCAGCAACGCCTCAACTACTTCCGATCATTCAGCCACTCAAGCAGATCTTCAGACCCCAACAACCCCAACCTTTCGAGGTCCAGCCGATTTGAACCCATTCTCACCGAGCGACGTCGGTTCACGAAGAAGCCCAAGTCCCCTCACAAACCCATCTCCCGCCACACGACGCCCAGACCGACCAGGTATGAATGCCTTCACCGTTCCGTCTAACGAGCCGCCGCCAGCGTATACTCCATCACCGACAGCTGCGTCGGGCTCAAATCTCGCCACCCAGGTTTCCGAGCTCCCTGTTCCAGAGGCAGCACCAGCCACAGGGTCAAGGCAAACACCCGCCACACGTGGTGGCGAAGATCCATACTCGTTTCTTGCCACCTTCGATACCACGCTCCTGATCGATGATTCTGGCTCCATGGCGGGAAGGTCGTGGCGCGAAGTCTCGCAAGCTCTGTCTACCATAGCCCCTATCGTGACGCAGCACGACAGCGACGGTATTGACGTTTACTTCCTGAATCACAAGTCCAACCACCCCGGCGCTGTGTCAGAGGGCATAGCTGCCGGCGGATACAGGGGTATCACGAGAGCTGCTACAATCACTGAGATATTCGAGCGAGTCAGACCTCAGGGCGGAACTCCAACGGGCATCAGAGTTCACAATATCCTCAAACCATACTTGGCAAAGTTGGAGAGTGAGATGGCTCAAGGCAGAGAACTCAAGCCTCTGAATCTGATCGTTCTTACTGATGGTGTTCCCTCTGATGATGTTGAGTCAGTCCTTCTGTCTGCAGCAAAGAAGCTGGACAAGCTCGAGGCCCCACCATTCCAAGTCGGTGTTCAATTCTTCCAAGTGGGCAATGAAGAAGGTGCCAAAGAAGCGCTTGAAGAGCTCGATGACGGACTCAGCGAGCTAGTCGAGGGTGGTGTCAGAGATATGGTTGACACCTGCACTTGGACGGGTGGAAACAGCTCCAGTGAAGGTGGAATCGGCCTGACCGGCGACGGCTTGCTTAAATTTGTCCTCGGAGCCGTTGTGAAACGTCTTGATCGTAGACGGGCAAGTGGTGAGATCAGGAGGAGATAGTGCATTCTCCCTATTCATTTCGTTGGGCCACAATCGCTTCTTTACTTGTAATACAACAATTAGACATCGGCGTTTCAGAAGGCATGGTTTTGATACCCTCGAAAACTTTAGAATAGAGTTAGAACTAGATTTCTCAATCCAATTCCCCTATTTTCATTATTGGTGATGAGATGTTGGTATGAGATGAGAAAAGGGGTCGCTTAGGCGATCTATCGCGTGACTGTCAAATTGCACCCATGCGACATTTGCACACCATTTCAAAGTGAACATTCTCGCTTTTCACGACAAGTTGCTCAGAACTAATAGAATATCTGATAGATTGGAGCATTCGCAAGAGATATGAAAAGCGAATGTCGTGCCAGAGTCGAAAAGTATCAGATTAATCAAGGAGGGAAGACGTAGCCCATCGAACATACCGTTCACCACCAACGGGATGTTCAAATTTCACCACTAGAAGGTGCTAGAGAGCTCGGATAAATTGAAAATATCTCTCTAGTTCGAAAGTTCAGAGCATGTGTGATCTCAAGCGATGTGTCGGAAGACCTCTATAAATTGTGCAGTGCGACAGGTCTACTTTTCGTTACTCTAACAGCCCTCTGGCCCGGTCTACATTACTCGACCCGGCCAGGATTCTCAATGAAGGATTTCTGATTCACAAAAATTTCAAGCATTCGAAGTTTACAGCGGCTGCTTTTCAAGTCAAGAGATTTGTGGCGTCCAGGTAAGAAATATCACGTTCTTCCACCATCGCCTTTTTATGATCACCAGTGCATTATCTTAGGAGGCTTTTTTTTATGGTTTTATTGTTTCCGCCGAAGGGGCACTTTTTGAGAGAAGAACAATTATTGATCGCCTGCCAACGAGTACATCAAGTGCATCCCAGCTTTGAATCCATCCTCTTGATAAAACAATGCCTTCGATCGTCAAGAGACGAGCAAATAGCGTGCTCATCCGAAGTTGAAAGCCGGGAATGCGCAGATATGCCATCAACCATAATGGTCTAGATCTAGAACCCATCGATTATCCATGTGTTACTTTTTGTCCCCCAACGAAATCACCGCGGGTTCTGTACACGCAGCGCTTAGAGTGATCTCCATCACAGGAAGGAATGAGTCGTCGGGGACAACTGTCTCAACGTGGCTGTATCGAGGCGGCAGTAAAAGATATTTGGATGGAGAAAGGAAAAACAAGTTTGCATGACCCATTCAGCAAATGAGCTAAATGAGAGAGAGGCAACGCAAGCCAACAGGCTAGGCACACAGTCTTTCCGAAACAGACTGTGCCGGAAATGGAGCGTCCGTGAGGCGAGCGAGCTTCTCATAAGTATATTTGATTGTTCACCGAGCCCGAGGTCGAGATGGGCATGACCGTGCGACCAAGAATGGTAATCGAGATTGAAAGCGACTATCACTCTTGGAGCAACATGGTGTATCTGAGACTTGATGCCAATCAAGGACCGTTGAAAGAACTGAATATCTTATTCAGAACGGATATTGAGATGAGCTGGGTGATTGATGTTGAATGTTTAACCATCCCATTTCCAGATGGAAGCAAAGACACCAAGGTTTTAACCATGCTTGGTGACTTACACCATAGTAAGGACGGTCGACAAGTGTAGGTTCTTTGCCTTGATGGTTGTGCCGCGGTCATCACGCATCGTAATGACGGGGGTGATGACAAGCTTGAGACGGGTCTGCTTGACTTGCAGATGCATCGCGTCGACCTTCGGTTGATCTTTGGCGATCATTGTAGCGGCCATGAATTTTGCATTAGTCTCCGGGAAGCAAATCTGGAAGGTCAAGTGAGACGTGTACATCTTGACAGAGAGTTCCCAAGCCTTGATGACGATAGCACCCAAATCTCTGCCAGCTTCTCCACGAACGCAGCCAGGATTGAGAAGGGGACCAAGCATATCACGAAGCTTCTTGGAATGGATGCTGATCTGCGTTGATCGAAAATCCTGATAGGTTTGAGATGCAACGATGGACTGAACAGCCCTAGCTTGTTGGTCAACCAACTTTTGGCGAGATTCAGTGGCCGCGCCTGGGAAGTGAGTTAGCAATGACACAGCATTGTACGCAAAAGTGATGTTCTAACTTACCTCGCAGCTCTTGAAGCTTCTTCTTAACATCAACGAACTCGGCGTCCGTAGCGGGGCTGAAATTATGGAAAGCATTAACAGTCATAACTTCCTTGGTGAGGTATGTGATGGCCATTCTCATGACGAACCAGCATCGGGTGTTCGGATCATTGAGAACTGTCATGACATGGGTGTGAGAATCTTGGCGATGGCCTGGGTATGCGCAGTTCATCATAAAATCCCAAAGAACATTATTCGATCTGGCGATCTTCTGGTCGTTGGCGAGGTTCGGAAGATTGGCGTATGACTTGACCCAACCTTCAACTAATTCGTAGATATTGGTAAACTCAGCCTTATATCGAGGCGCTGGATCAGCTTCGCTGGTATACGGGACCAATGCCATCGAAGGAAGCTCGTCAGGAGTTGGATCAGAGTGCTCAGTTCTGACGCGAAAGCTAGATCCCTCAGTCCAGGTGGATAAAGGAAGCACCCTTGCTGGCAGGGCGCTACCTGTTGGTAGATTACCTCGGCGGCGAGGACCACGTGGAGCGCCAATAGGAGCAAGGTTGGATGTCGGCTGGGCATACGAGCTGCGTGGTGGGCTCCAGAACGAAGACGATGCCACAGAGCCATGTCCACCTAGATAGCCACTGTCGAACAAGGCGTGCTGGCTCGTCGACGGCGAGTTGAAGGGGTCTCTCATGGCTGCGTTCATTGCCTCTCGGCGTGCACTCGAGCCAGGGTTTGACTCTAGCCACAGGGCTCGCTTACCCTTCAGTTGTTCATCTTGAACTGAAACTTGCTTCCGCAAGTCCTCCACCTGTTGTCTCCAGTGCTGCTCAGCCCTCTCCCATTTCTCGTTAATCTTCTTATCCTTCATGTGAATACCATCCATAGAGCGCTGGAGTTGATCTCGTTCCATGCAGAAACGATCCCGATCACGGTTGGCCAACTTCACTTGGTCTTGCAGGTACTCCACTTGCTTGTAGAGGGCGTTTCGAGTGTTGACATCTCTGTCGATCTCGATCTGAAGGAGCCTCTGAGCACTGGACAACTCCTGATCGAGTCGCTGGGTTTCGTTGGTCAAGTGGGCCTGGATATTTGGGTTGATACCATTGCAGTTGTGGATTTGCGCAGCAAGTCTGTTCAGACCGTCATAAATTGCTTGACCAAGTCTTGCAACAGTCATAGCCTTTGAGCAAGTCAGCAAACATAAATGCTTAGGAGTGCAGGTTTTTACCTCGTCATTTGCCTGTGCAGGTCCCCGATTTTCGCCAGGTCGAAATTGAGACGGGCCAACTCCAGGAGTTGGGTTTCGACTCATATAGCCTCCAGTTTGGAACGATTGCTGCGTAACTGAGCTCATGGTCCGATTGTGGCCTCCTGAGCGTTGAGATGACGAACCATAACGAGCATCGGCCGGGGCCATATCTTGGTTCTGGCTTTCCTGGGAGTGGCTAGCATTATTCATCTTCTCGATTTGCGCTTGGAAAGCTCTGTTGGGGTTTGGTGATACTAAGGGAGGTGCTGGCGTAGCTGAGCTGCCCTTTGTTCGCCCAGTTTCCATCAGCGCCTTCAGCAAACCCGATGCTGGGCGAGAATCTGTCTGGGTGCCTGGTGGCTTGCCAGTGGATTGGCGCTTCGTAAGGTTGAACGACATCGTGTTAGGTTGAACAGATGGTATGATTTCAGAGATGGTCGCAAAGGATTTCGTTCTCCTTCCAAGAAGATTTAAAGCTGGCCTTGAAAGCCTTCCTGTAGATGGTGCAGATCCTGAGTTAGAGATGTAAAGAAAAAGCAACGAGCACTCGTCTATTCGCAGGGCCACAAATTCGAGAGATGGTGAGGATGAGAGGAGGTGTTGGGTGTGGGAGGGTTTAGGGAGGTTTGATGCAGAAGAAAAGGAAACCAAAAAGCTTTCAAGCAGTGAAGGTGAATGGAATAGAGGAAGACAAATTTCTGGGGGTGGGCTCCAGCATTCGCTTCCGAGCCATATGAGTGAAAAGGAAAAGCG
>ML769336.1:1074616-1388481 GCA_009732865.1 Stipitochalara longipes BDJ | reverse complement strand
CAGCGCATAGCGAGCAAGGTAGCACGAAAACTTACAGGGGTGCACAAAGTTGTAAAGGCAAGTGACAAAATATAGAGAGACGTGATGAGGGAGGGGAGGGGTGGCTATGCCTACCTTGACACTTTGTTCTGTTTTCTCGCCTTAGGGCATCCGTTTGATCTTGCTAGTGCCCGTAATGGACAGTTCACTGGATCTTCAAATTAGCATTGGAAGAACGCATATAAAGAAGAAGTAACAAGGCAAAACTCTGCCAAAGATCCTGCTGCCAAAGCAAGCCGTTGGGAGAGAAGGGGTCAGATGGAACCGTTCCACTGTTTATTTCCTCAGGTCAACACTGAGTTTGACTGCTGATTCTCTTGTGAGGATGCAAGACGCAATAGATAGCTGTCTTCTCTGTATAGCCATAAAGGTAAAAGAAAAAAGGGAAGTTGCTTACCCGTTACCAGATCTCAAAAAGAAGACAGTCTGTGGCTCTCTTAGTCTTTGGCACTTAATCTGTACTTGATATTGTTAGCATGTCTAATATGGGGCAAACTGCGCGGCAAGTACTGCCTCCGCCCGCCGTAAATCTACCACTAAAAGCAAGGAACATAGCTTTGAGGCAAGAAAATAGCTCAAGTATGTGGCAGCGGCGTTTGCAACACCATCTTCAAGATCGATTTGATATATGCAGAGCGTTGTATATCACGAGAAGATCGGCTTTTGAGCAATACCGAGCTACTCTGATACATGGTAGCTTTGACGAAGGAAAATTATAGCATAACAAAGTGGAAAACATACGAATCTCGTTGTACTTTAGATTTCAGAGGATTTCTCCTTGTGGAAAAGTTAGCCTTTGTACAGATCGAAACTACTGGATCACTCCCAACACTTGGAGTAATACGTGGAAAGTTTCAAACTCAGGATTCGTGCTGGGTTTGAGAGTTACCTTTGTTAAGCTCATGCAGAGTGACTTCTCTATAACAGAGAAGTTATGTTCAATTGCGTGTGGGTGGAGTACTGTGGAGGTGAAATCAAATGTGTAGGGTTGTAGAGTTGTAGGTGCAGGGTAATGTGAACACGTCCTACGTAAAAGCGCCACTCTGCGTTTGGCTACTTGAGGTATGAACCTGAGAAAATTCCAAGGTTAGCAAAATACGCAATTCGCAAATAATATGTGAGATTCAATCTCGTTGTGGTTCAATTGAGCGTTGGGGGTGATGTGACGATTTACTGTGAGTGTTGCGGAAATGTAGATCGCAACGACACAAACTGCGGGTGACAACGGCGCGGTAATGTAGTGTGGTAGTTTGAGGGAGTGTACCTATTCGAAAGTAAGTTATTAGCAGGTTCCTCAGGAGATAGATAATTTGAGCAACGCGATACAGAGGAAGGTTCGCGCAGCAGGTGATTGAGAGATGCAGTTGAGGAGTCCTTGCACTACAATTGGGCGACGACGTACCGTTATGTTAGATATCTATGTTGGAGTATCTAAGGTCTGTTGGAACGTAGAAGATCAGCAGCGGACCATAGATCGATAGTTGCGAACGGAATGAACACGAGATGAACACGAGGCGGTGCGATGTAAATGCCTAGAAGCTTACCTCGAGGTGTTACTGATATGGTGGATCTCAGTAACAAATCTCGCTGTAGTATCTTTCGACGCAGACATGGAATAAATCGATCGTCTTCTCGTTGCACTTGTGTAGGTTGGCCTGTGGAGACAATTAGATTATGGTTGGCAGGTGAGGATACCTCAGATGAGGCAGGGAATGTACCTAAAGCGGAGACTTCGAAGATTCGACCGATGTGCGTAATCGAGAGCGTCGAGATGTGAAGGAAGAAGGGGTATTTACCCTTCTAGTGCTATGGCTAGGTGGAAGGACAAGTGGGTTTTGTGTGGAGAGAAATTGTTGTTGCTGCGGAAGAGGTAAGAGTTTGGAAGCGGGTGAAGGAAAAAACCGAGAAAAGCTCTGTAAGGCCGCGAGGGGGCAATAAAGACTAGCTTCTTCGAGCTAAGCAAACGGTCCAAACACGAAAAGACGCATAGTTATTGAATTGAACTTACCGAACAAGTCTTGAAAGCGAAAGGCGGGCTGGCATATCTCCATTCCTGTTTACTTACCCAAGGTAATACAGTTATTGGTCCATAACCCTGCACCTCTTATATGTTAGGAAGCAATACCAGGTCAGAACTTCTACTAAGCTAGCAAGAAACAAGTACCGACAAGAGCCACGGTAACTATGCCTTATACAAATGGTTGAAAGGTATATAGTCTTTAATAACTCTTTGTACTAGTCCCCAGCTATGACAAGTATAAATAATGGACTACTATACGCAGAGCCTGAATACAAGACAAGACTACAATTAAGCTTGATTCACTGTGAAACATTGCTAATAATATATAGACAACGTCTAAGAAGTATAAGAAACTCTTCCGAGATACGACTACCTATTAGAATAACCACCAACAGTTGATACTATTAACTTCTACTGAGAAGAAGTAGTGGTCCAGGCAGACAAGAACACAACTACAGAAGCGACTTCCAATGGATAAGCACGATAGATGATGGAAGTATTACTCAATATTGACCCAAGGTCCCACATACTATGTGGCTAGGTGCACTGGATCTCAAGCAGGCTCTCTTGTGCCTTCTTAGTCTATGTCGAATTGCAGACACAACTTCCAACGCTTCAGCAGCTGCAGTTAGCGTTTCAGGAGCTATAGCTCCTGCAACAGCTACTAACCTATCGGGCCTATATTCAGATAGAATATAGGGCAAAGAACTCTTGAAATGCAGTTGGGAGTACTTATCCTAATGTGGCACGATTCTGAACTACAGAAGTACTGGGTCTCACATGTAACTACCTTTTGGCCATTTTCAGCTACTGTTGTCGATGCTTCAATATTGAAGAGATAATGCAAGGATGGGGTGACGTTGAAGCTTGCTTTTCAGTTGTTATCTCGGAAGCAAAGTTTTTCCGACTGCCGACTTCTCATTCTAAGGCGAGATTGCAATTGTACCCATGCAATCCATGTCGAATTAATAAACTGCACATGAAATGACTGCACTTTCATTATCATGCTTCTTATAATTCAGAATATCTTTGTTTTTGATATCTAATCATTCTTGGTTTCTCTCTACCATAATGTGGTCTTGCCTGATACACCAGAGCGTGGCAGCGGCAAGGTCCAACTTCTCCAACCAAGCGAGTCAGCTTCAGGGGTGATTTGGGCTTTAAAAATGGAATGAAGAAACTATGTTAATGCCGAGCTAAACCACCGTTCCAAGTCTGGCAGGCAAGTGAGTGGATTTAGTATGAAGGCTTGCAATCACAAAGGGATTTTCGGTCTCGAAAATACGAAAATTTGATAATGTGAACTTGTATTCTCTACCTAAAGAAGAGACGCTACGAACGAGGAAAGCGAAGCAAGTTGAAATCATTCGTTACAAGTGAACAGCCTATGCGCAATCAGTGGAATCAATAGATAGGCTCGCGAAGGGTCAGGCAGGGCTGTGGTCGACGAAGGACTCCTGCTGGTCAAAAAGAATCAGCAGGATTTCTCGAAAGTGGCTTGATGCATTCAATAAGTCTGGGGGGATCAGACGATGAGTGAAGTTATCGAAGTCGAATCGAAAGTGCGGCTGGGACAGGATCTATATGCGATCCAGGCTTCGTAAGAAACGTGAAGGGCAATTCGAAAAGCTATTCCAAGTACGATCTAAAGAACTGTTAGACACAATTGGAAGAAGCATCTAAATTACATACCTGTGACGACCCTAGAGTCCAGTGGATGAGGCCATAATTAGCATCTTAAATAGCCTTTGTGCGTGAGAACAAACTGCTGTAGACTGCATCCACAACAGGCGTAGCACTAATCATCCGGCCGCCAAAGTATCTTCCATTAAGGCCCTTGATGGCGTTCTCCCCTCCTTGAACTCGGTCGAATTTCAGGTAGATGTCGCCCTGTGAGTTGGGATCTAAAGCAATGTGAACAACATGGCCATATTTCTCTTCCGCTTCGGCGCGGACATCATCCTCCAATTCCTTTTCCCAATTTTCACCTTCTTCCCTGGAAAAAATTGTGAGTGTTGGTCTAAGGAAGGAGAGCGGACTGGGGAACTTACTCTGCGGGATCGAACATGTTTTTAAGGACAACACATCTACTAGCCATGTTGACGTTAACGGGGAGAGGCTTCGTCTCGGTTTTTGGCTTCAGAATCTCGCGCCTCTCATCACGACCCTTAGCAGCAGGCGCCGGTTCGTCTGTTCTGGCGAGTTTCCTCATCAATGCATCTCGACTATAATTGTTGAAATTTACACCACCGACGTCAGTATCATCAAGAGCACTGGCACCGCCCGAACCTTTGTCGTTATCCCGACCACCGCTTCGATCAAAATTGCTCCCGCTGCTTGCTTGTGGACCGCGTCCGCCAGCACCGGAGAATGCAGAACCCTGGAACTGTTGTTGGTGGCTCTGCCCTTGGAATCTCTGCAGAAGACTGGCGGTAGACTCAGGAGTAAACTTATCGTTGCCAAGACCAACACGAATTGGGCGACCAGCAAGATCAAACCCATTCATCTTTTCTAAAGCTTCACGAGCCTGGTTAGGATCACGAAACCTAAGATATGTAAGCTTGATACAATCAAAGGGGCACAGGAACAGCGTACTGAACAAAACCGTATCCTCGACTGCGACCTTGTTCTTCCTTCTGTAGCTGAACAAACTCGAGCTCGCCAAAAGGTTCAAATACATTCTGTAAATCGCTTTCAGTGATGCTGAAATGGATATTACCCACATAAAGTCGATGGAACGGGATCTGATTTGGATTGCTTCCCGCGGCTTCGGGATTCCGGACTTGGCGATTTTTCTCAGCCTCAGTGAGCTGGGCGATGATTGGAATGCCTAGGAGTTTTTGACCAGTGAGTTGAATAGCAGCAGGGACCGACTCTTCGTTTTTAAACTCAACGTAGCCAACGCTATAGAATAGTTAGTAAAGGGAAAATGCAGGTTTGGGGATAAATATGGAGATGGAGATGTACCCTTTGGATCTTCCGCTAACCCGATCTTTCACAATTTGAGCTTCCTTGACGGGGCCGACTTTTTCAAAAAATGCTATGAGTTCTTTAGTCCTGAGCCGAGCAGCTAGCTGTTGAACGAAAACTGTGCGGCGATCACGTTCGTCTTCAGTCAGAGGAGGTGTAGTTTCCCGCTTTGGGCTTTTACTTGCTCGTCGTCCGTTGCGTCGGTCTTCTCTGGGCTTCGGGCCCTCTATATCGTCTCGGTCACGGCGGTCGCCTCGGGGACGGTAGTATCTGTTCGGGCTCCTAGAACGTGAGCGTGTACGGCCACCTCCTCTATAAAAATCGCCATCTCTGCGACCGATCTCGTCAGGGCTGTCTCTGTGGCGACGTGAGTGTCGGCGGTCATCTTCTCGACTTCTGCTTCTGCGCCTACTCTTGACACTCCCGTGAGTGCTGCCATGGTCACTTGTGGGCGTTCCAATCAGTTCTTTATCCCCATTCTCTCTGCGGAATTTGTCCCTGCTTCGGTCTCTGCGCTTTCGATCGCGATCGCGATCTCTGCTTCCATCGCGGATTCGTTCTCTTTCGCGGCGATCATTGCGCTCGTTCTTGTGTCGGTCATCTATGTCCTTGGGCTTATTAGACCCGTTTTGCTCGGTTGAGGTGGCATTCGCAGTGGAATCCAAAAGGGCTTCGACATCGAGTGATGACATAGCGACAGGTTTGCTTCTGGGAGTGACTGGCGCTCCTCGATGTTCGCAAAAGTTTGCCGAATGTCGGATACAAGTTGAAGTCAAATATTATTGAGGTTACACGTTCGGAACCTATTCGAAACGATGGTGTGCCTGTGGTTGGTGGGCGTTGCAAGGTTATCGCTTGCAAAGATTTCGAAGTATATGATTAGCGTCGGTATCACGTGATATACAGTACCAAACCCAAGCTCATCAGGAATCACCTGAAGAGCAGGCAAAAGGGAGTCATTGGAGGAGTTGATTCTCATTAATTATTATCCCTGCTCAAGAGGGCAGTCTGATATGTACAGGGTCGAGTATTGTCCACATCAGAA
Source organism: Stipitochalara longipes BDJ (assembly GCA_009732865.1). Lineage (NCBI taxonomy): Eukaryota > Fungi > Ascomycota > Leotiomycetes > Helotiales > Hamatocanthoscyphaceae > Stipitochalara > Stipitochalara longipes. The sequence goes on along the minus strand of ML769336.1, from coordinate 1,382,407 downwards.
ACAGACCGACCACCAACGCCTTCATATGCAAATCTCTCGTGGCCTTATTACGTCGTGCCTATTTACTGGAACGGTCCTGGTTCTCTACGCACAAATTGCCTTTACAGAGTTTTAGTTGGAGGTGGAGCTAGTTGCGTTCCGAAGATAACATCCCAAAATCGACTCGTTACACCAAAGCCATTCTCGTAGTCCATGAAATGGTGTTGAAGATGGTATTTCTTCAACTCTCGCCAGTACGAAGGCAAGGTTCGGTGGTGCAGGAAGTAGTGCGTCAAGTCGTAGCAAATGTATCCAAATATTCCTCCGCAAAACACTGCTGTGGCAACCGACCAATTCCAGTAGAAAACGAAGTGTGCGAGTTTCCAGAAGGGAATAGCGAGTGCTAGGAAAAGGGTTGGCGGCATGACTAGTCTCAGCTTGTCCATTGGTAGGTAGTGATGAATGCCGTGGAGTAAGAAGTGGAGTGTAATGGCCACACGGTTGTTTGGAAGAAAGCTAGAGGTGATTAATAAGGGCTCGAGGAGAGGATTTTGTAACTTTACCTGTCAAGATGGAATAAAAATCTGTGCAGAATATATTCCACCAATGTCCAGAGGAAAAGTCCAAGAAACCAGTAAACCACTTCTTCTGCTAGACTGGAACAGCCGGCCCTAGCGATATACGTGCCATACGACACAGGTGGTAGCCAGATCATCGGTATAACCCACCATGGGGTCTTGGACAGCGGCTCTAGGAAATTACCAAACAGGGGGGCCGATTCTCCGCCCTTGTAATGACGAGGTCGATGAACTTGCTCCAGATAGAAATCTTTGCTGAATCCACCAAACCACACTTGTAGAAGAAGAGGCTTGTTCAAGTCGAGAAACTTGTACGTTTTGTAGTCGTCAACGAGATCCGTCTCCTTGGAGAGGTCTTCCGCAGACGACAACCCCGTTGTTGCATACACGGGGATTTCCCCAGAAGCACCGTTCTCCTTTAACTCCTTCAATCCCTCTCGTGTTGGTGGTAGAGGCAATATCTGTTCCGGGTGCGTGCTTTTCACCGCAGTATCGATCACTTTCGGGGTGGCCACGAAGCCTACGAAGGAGTCATCGAGTACCTCATATGCGGCCTCGGAATGCCTGTGTGAGGCCTCGTCCTTCAGTATCTCGGTGATGTCCTTCCCTGCGTATTCTAGGACTAACTCTCCACCGCCTGGATGACTGTCGATGAAGTCAGTGACATCAAAGACCCGATTGCCAATCGTGACATAGCAACTTTTGGCAGTATTGTGAGCGGCGATTTCGGCCTGCAGGAACGTAGGCAGGGTTCGCGATGGCGACATGGTGGTGGTTCTTGTATGAGAGATGAGGTTTTAGAGAACTGATGTCTCTATCGGCGATCGAAAGCTGCTCGTGAGCAGAGCAATTGGTGCGAGTCTCCGAAAAGGAGACGAGAGGCTGGAAGGCTGGAAGGGCGATGGCAGAAGGCGTGGAAGAGGGCGTGTTTATCAAGGGAAAGTCGGCTTGTTGGGATTTCCTGTCTTGCGGTCATCGGTCATAGGTCACGGCAACGCGCGAGAAAGAGGGTGCTTTCTCAGGAGATTTCTCAAATTGTCCCCGAGCGAGCCGTTCAAGCTGCTAATCTCACGCCACGCTACGCCACGCCACACCGACAATCGACAGGGATGGCTGCCATGCACGGCCCTCAGCCCTCGTTAAGGCTTGGCGAGATGCGGATCACGTGAATGGAAGCCGATGGGGGCACCTCAGTCATCATCACCCCCCAGTGCAACTGATTGGAGAGCCTTTCTGCCAAGTGATTGTGGCTGAGTGTCGTTGATCAATAGATGCCCTTCGATCAGCGCACAACACGCCGAGATTCCTTTAATTTGCTGCTACATTTCATTCACCTCACCTCCCCCTCACCAAGCTCTCTCCTCCCCTCCAACACCTCTGCTCAAGCTCGAAACGGATCACGGATCACGGATCACCATATCGCTGTTAGCGATCCGCTTCAACTTCCGACTCCCCGACTCCCCGACTCCCAATAGTATTTGATAGTCTGGAGCGACTTCTACCTACGGCCTTCAGTCAAGATGGCACACCGTCCATTCCGTATGGGGTCCATAGTCCTGGTCTCTCTCCTGATGCTTGCCTTATTGCCCTTGCCTGCTGCAGCTTTCGGCGCCGGGAACATTCCCAGCATAGCTCAGATTGAAGGACTCAACTTCAGACATGGAGGTGAGTGTGCCCGCATACCTCGATTCGTTGTCGCTAACACAGTTTGCAGACATTGAGGATATGCTCAAAACTATCGCTTTCATCAAGGGTCACAAGTGGACTTCGATGATGGTGAAAAGAGTGTACTTTGGCAACTGGCTCAGAGAGTATGCGTCTTTGCCCATCTAAATCCTCCTCTTCCTCCAAGCTGGCAGTCTATTGCATGTCATTTCCGCTCTCAATACCTCTTCTTTAGACACACTCAATTTTCTCTTCAAAATGCTGACAATTTCGTTGTATAGCTACAGCCAGGCTGTTGATGTTGGCAGCTTGAAAGGCGTCTCTGCTCCCACCATCCGGATCCTGGTCTGCTTCTTAGTCCAATTACTCGTGCTTCTCCTTACATTTTCTAGGTGTGGGTTTTAAGCTTCTTGTCCTTTGGCTACGCAACTGAGGAATTTGAGGGTAATGTTTTCTCTGCTTCCTCCCTCGTTTTGGAGCGGCTTGCATGATGCACATGCGCATGTCACCAGACATACGGTTAATCCATACTCTCAAACGCATTATTCTGACGTCAAGACTGAACAGTGACCGAGGAACGCCTTGGAGTCTATAGACCAGAAGAACATATCGACAATCCAAAAGACTATGCAGACAACAAGGACGCGAGACAGTATGACCCTCGTCTCCGGGGCCTTATTCAGCCCATAGAACTTGAAATCGATCCTCAGACCGGCATGGTAAGCTTGTTTTCTATGTAACCTAGTACTAGCCCGTGAGGCTGGGAGGCGTCGCACGAGCGATTCGGACGGCCTCCGCCATGCTCGTGGCAGCCAGGACAACATCAATGCTCTCAGTGTCCGACTTTTTCGACTTTTTAGTGCTGATTTTCGCCTAGAAGAACTATATCGCGAGAGAAGGAGGCTGGGCTACGAGCGCAGGATATGTCAAGTTTAGTTTCTCTCGAAGTATTCATTTCGGTATGGTGTTCGCAGACATTCTTCCTCAAATGGTCATTCAGATTGACTTGACGAATAGGGAGGGTTTACACAAATGGTACTAGTAATACAAAGGGAAAGGAAGCTGATTTATGCGAGGCTTTGCGGTAAGTGACGCTGATTCTTCTCCTTCCTCGCTAACACAAAAAGCTGTCTTGGTCAAGGCCTGCACACCATGGAAGACTTTGGGGCTCATACAAACTATTGTGAACTCGCACTCCGTGAACTCGGGTACCGTGACGTCTTTCCCCATTGTGGCGTTGCTACTGAGATCAATGTCCGAGGTGAGTCTTTCCCTTCCCTGGTTTGTCGACCACAAAAGATTGAGTAGAAACCAGGCCATCACATCTACCCGCTTGTTACAGGAACGTTTGGCGCTGTTGATTTCCTACATTCGGTTCTAGGAGAAGCTACAGACCACTTCCAACAAACTGAAGTTGAGGAAATGGACATTGCTCTTAAAAATGCCGAGCAGGCTCAGTCAGGCGGTCAGCGTGGAGTATTTGGGGGCAGTCAAAACTTTGTCAACCTCATTTCCCAAGTGCCTGGAACGGGCGGCGGTCTGGCAGACACGGCTAGAGACCTCCAAAGCAGATCCGCAGCACAAGAGTATGAGAACGCCACACGAGCTGATGTGAACACTCAATTTATGGGGCCTCCAGGAAGCACGGGAGGTCCAGCTGGCCCTGGTGTCCCGGGCATGAGCCCTTCGTTTGACCCAGTGAAGACCGCCAAGCAGATCTATCCGATTCTAGAGTTCAGAGATCGTGTTGTCAAAGCGATCAATGCAACCATTGCCAAAATTCCTGGGCTGGAGTCGCTGATCGAGAAGATTAGTGAGACGCTCACACTGTTCATTTTATCATTGCTGGCCCCCTTCGTCCGACCAATCATTGATGCAGTATCTAAGAGCCTGAAGGAAGGTTCTTCGACTGTCGTCGAAGCTAGGTAATCTTGCCAATCCACGCTTAACAGAGGGACTGCTGACCTCCCCAAAGTGCCAACCAGCAGTTCGAGCCTTGGGATGATCCCCACTGCACTAACCCAACTCATTCTATGCTCTCAAAAGATCACTTTTCGAACAAGCTTAATGGAGTTGCTGGAAGGGTTGCAACAACAATCTTGCAATATGTGGCGCCGTAAGTAGTTCAGCTACCCAGCCCTTGTGTCTTTTCTGGAATTAAAGTGTTTTAGACGCGTCATTTATGCATGGGAGCACCCAGGAGTTCCGGTTGACGAGGTCATGAATGATATTCTTCGCGTGTTTCATCACCCAGCTCTACGAGACGAGAGCCTAGAGATACACAGAAATATGTTCAACACCGTTCGAAAATGGGTTGAGGAGCAACCGGATGCTCACAACCTGAACAATGTTCTCAGCTCTGCTTCTGTTCGAGCTGGACGCAATCACAAGACACTCGGCGAAAGAGATGTCGGCCACTCTCATGGAGCGCTAGGTGGTCATGGTAAAACTTCTGGATCTATCTGGAGCGAGATTCAAAGCCGTGATCTTGGAGCGCTGGAGGGCAACGATGGAAACCCCTCGACGTTTTACATGACAACTTCTCCGCAACCCGGTTCTCCACACAAGCCACCTCACTCTCCCAATTTTGGATATCAAAGTGCTCATCAACGCCCAGGTAGCTCCAGTGACATGCCTCAGGGTGGATATCTGACTCCGGAGCCAGCACACGGCCATTATCAAAGCGGACCGCCTTCTTCAAACTATCAGCAGAATTACGGCGGTCTTCAGGGAGGATACCAGCAGGCTCCGTATCCTGTGGAGCAGCCGCCGTATGGTGCGCCACCACAACAGCCTCCTTATGGTCAACCGTCTTACGGACAAGGCTGGCCACAAGGACCCCCACAATCACAGCCGCCTTACGGCCAACCACCTTATGGTCAGGGCTACCCCCCTGGGCCGCCTGGAGGAGGGTATGGCTACTAATTTCTCTGCTTTGAAATTTTATCACACGTTGTTTTACGAAGGCGAGGATGGTGGGCCTGGTAACATGCAGGGAGAATAGATTGAGTCTCACTCGACCACAAGATTACAAATGATGACGCACATATGATTGCAGATGAATTGCATCATTCACATGAGATTTCAAGCAATGGGTTCTGTTTCTGGTAAAATTGAGATCCTTGTGGAGTTGTTCTATGATAGTCATGGCAAAAGACGTATCCATCACCACTTTGGAGACTGTCTTATCGTTCGGCAGTTTGGACTGATATCTTCGTCATCGTCGTTCGAATATGTCCTCGTAATTGCCCGTGAATCATCCTGATTATAGTGGCCGTACACCAATGCCTGCTGTATAAATCAGTGATGGTTTCTGGAGAGAATGGGTCATGGTCAAACTAACCACTTTTACCATTGCTCTCTGGCTCAGTGACCCAATCCCACTTCTCGGCAGTGAACAAGCCTTTGGCAGATCTCTCTATATTTGAGTTGTTACCAGTGGGCCATACCATCTTCGGCTTCACGAGCGCGAACTGGAACTCTTTGCGCCTTCCGCTAGCAACGTCGACATCCTCCCCCTTTTCATCGGCGACATAGAAGGACTTTCTAGGCGTTGATGGTGGAATCCAGGAGTCGAAGACAGGTCCATTCTTTGAAGGAGTAAGTCTGATCCCTAAGCCTATAGCCACCCGATACCTTCGAGTTAGCATGCTGCCTGCAGGAACTTTCGCGAGTAAATCACGGACTTGTTGAAACATGCATGAGTTTTGAGTGAATTGAGTTGCAATTCAAGACACAATTTCAAAAGGGGAATGCAACTTAAAGATATCGATTACCTACCACTATCTATACAGCTTTTGACTAGATAACCTCGAGGTTAGCATAATTAGTTAAAAAAGTTGAACATGCGCAGTCTCTACGCATTGAAAGAGAGGAGTGAGTTGGAAGTGGTAGACAAGTTTAGATGAGGCGGTAGAAACTTGGAAAATATGCCTACTGAAGTCAAGTGCAGGTAACAGCTTTGTGCGAAGACCGCTGGATTAAGGGATCGTCAGCAATATCCTTTTTCAGCATTGAAAAGGCCTTTTAAGGAGTTATCAGATCAAGAATAAGCTCGGGAAGCCCGTAAATATGAATAATGAAATGCAAGGACCCTTGTTATGCTTACCAACGGCCATGATTGTGATCAATTTGATATGATGGACACTGGCGAAGCATATTAATGAGATAATCCACATCTCCGCTATAAGCTTCGGGCCAAATATACTCCGAGTCCTCGGGTGGCACACTTTGAAAAGGGACCAGAGAGAGAAGCCCTTTCTTGGTGAGAAATTTCACCATTTCACCCAGCTGAAACGAGTCACAAGCGGAGCTGCTATCGTAGCCCAGCTTGCACTGACGATCCCGAGAGGAAGAATAGATTGTGAGGAATTGATTCTGAATCGAAGATATTGTGCGAAGCACGCATGTTCGGCGGTAAGCACATTCAGCTAGAGGCAGTTAGAAAATCTGAAATGATTGTAAGAGCTTGTTCTTTCCTTCTAAATTATGCGGCAAATCCCACCATGGTGTTTGAAAATCGCCACTCATATCGTAGTCCCCACTCCATCGAATCGACCCTCTCAGTATCAGTTCCTTTGTTGCCCCTGCAAATCTGACGCCATGATCAGTGTAGAATTGAACCAGAACCTTTTGCCGCAGAGTTTCCTCCCCAGTCTTATCTTGAGAGATCTGATATTTATGGTTTAGAAGTGTCTTTTGAAAGTGGCGAGTGAGGAATGGAACCACACTGAACCTATCGGCCATTATAACCAATACGGTCAGGCTGTGAGTCGTGAAGATCGTTGTTGATGGGCTCTGAGACAGTCAGCGGGGCTACACTATGAAACAGGGGGCACTCACGGCTCCATGTAGTACATGAAGAAGATCTCTGAAGATTAACTCCCTGCCAACTGTCTTGGTGGCGGTGTCGTCGTCCACGATCTTTACCCTCGGCAGCCGCTCTGCCTCAACCTCCGTTGGGTTTTGGTTTGACTTCGAGAGGCGCGAGAGAGTTTCTGCTACCAAAACTCCCTCTGCAAACGGGGGCGTTAGGAGCGTACGGAAATATTCAGAGTGCTTCTTCAACGTCTCGAGTCGAACTCTATAAAAGATCCTGGGTGAGGGGATTGGCAGCCTTTTGCTTCGCAGCTCTCGAAGAGCATCCTTAGGGATTGATTTGGTACACTCAGGGGTGTTCTTGAACGAGACATCCAATATAAGATCACCAGTTGAACGGATATCGAGGAGAGGGTATTCCTGCCCGTCAACTCGTATGCTAGTCATCACCTTTCCTATAGCAGGTCTTGCACTCTTATAGTCGGACATTTTCGCGCATGAGGACTCCATAGAGTTGTTGGCATGGAAAGGCACTTCGAGTCTGGCCTATGAAGCTCTAGGGTCGAAAGTATAGGTAAACCTGTAGCTATGCTGATGGGATTTCAATTTCCTTAGAGTCTGGTTAGGATCCCAGGCCCCTCCGCCTTTGTAATGTGGAGGTTTTGTAAGCACAGCGCTGTACTTTTCACGGATATGGCCACGCCATCGTCAACTTCTTGAAGCAGGACAGTAATCTGGGTAGTGAGAGGTCGCAGAACTTGCCAAAGGCATGAGGTATGCAACGATGAGTTGAGTGTGGCGGGGAAAGCCGACGGATGCCAAGCCCGCTTAGTCAGCCGCAACTACCATCCACCAGTGGTTGCACGAATTGATGGCGCACGGGCCATTACCACCAAAAATCAGAGAGGCTCAGAAATCAATTAATGAGACTATTATACAAGTTCATCACCACAATGCAGTCTTGATAGGCTTCCCACCGTTTTTAATAAGGCGAGCGCATCGGCCAGGCATATCTTTTATGCGCCTGCGTACCTCTTCCATTGTAACTTTGCTCCATTCCTCTTGTAATGCCTCCTTGACTTCCTCCTCAGAATAGAAGATTCTACGCCGTAGCCTTTGCTTAATTATATTCCAAATAGCCTCGATTGGGTTCAAATCAGGGCTCTGGGCAGGGTGCGTGAGGTTAACGATCCAATTATCGTCTTTGAGCTTACGTGCTAAGCCCTCCTTTCTCATGCCGTGAGAGGGGTCCCCATCCTCTTGTAAAAGCCAGTTTCCTGGGTTCTCAAGACGTGCCTTCTGAATCGCCTCAATATATACGGGTAATAGACGCTCCGTATAGTACTTTTGGGTCATTGCATTGCCTTGTGGCTTGACGTCAGCCTTGTGAGGCTTTAGGGCTTCCCACTCCTTGAGTCTGGCTTGATATTCGTCTTCCGATTCAGTTGTTGGGCGTCGACGAGGCTTGGGAGGCATTGGAGGTTGTATTTCGTGCTCCTCTTCGTCCTTATAGAACTCAAGCTTCTCAGCTTTGTTGAACCAGGTAATCCAAGCCGCGACATGGAACTTGACGCCTTGTTTCTCTCCCCTCTCCACAATATTCTCATCGTCGTACCGCTTTCCAAGCTCCCTAAGTATTCCTGGAGCTTGCTGTGCCGAAGGATCAATATGCGCTTCGTCGGTGAAGAAGATATAAGACCAAAAGTCGTCTATTGTCTTGTATTCGTGCTCCTCGCCGTACGATACCCGTTCGTCCTTATTCTTGGCCGAGATTTCCTTCTTTACAAACGCGCACTTGTAGATCTGACCGCCATTAGTATGCTCCTTTAATTTGTTCTGTAATTGACGCTTCTTGCAAGGGATATTGTGGAAGGCGATCTGTTGTTCGTACGGTCGATTTCTAACTGGATTTCTCGCCGGGTCAACGAGCTTCTTGCAGAGAGATTTCGTGATTTTTGAACGCCTTCCAAGCTTCTTTGACTTCTTTCGTGTAGTCCTATAAGCTAGGAAGCCTATATTCTCACGTTGCTTAAGCCAGCGGCGTGCTGTACTCTCAGTAGTCTCTTCTTCTCGTGCGATTTGACGAAGCGATTTGAACGAGATCTCTTTGTCGTACGCGCAATAAAAGCGGGTTTTTTTGACAGTATCAGCTTCAAGGCGTTCAGTGGAAGCAGGAGGAGGTGTAATTCGACTTGTGCGACGCGTCGTTGGAGCCATATTGAGTATATTATAAGTAATAGTGGAAGAGGGTCGAGAATCGCGAACCGCGATTTTAGTGTTTTTGGCCCGTGCGCCATCAATTCGTGCAACCACTGGTGATCCACCAGATCTTGTTGATCCATCACGACTAGGTCCGCCAGATCCACAGCTACAATCCGCAGTGGCACTCCTCCCGACCACATTTCCATCCAGAATACTACTACAAGCACTCCGATTGAGACATTGCTCTTCTTTTGGACGTTCCCACCAAATTACTGGCTACCATGTAACGCCAAAGAGTATGACAGGAATTGCTTATTCGACCTCTGAACTTGCCAGTCTTCTGAGCGGTATCCTGTTGCAGCATCCCTAGTAAATGGCTGTGGCGGACATGTATTATATGCGATTCTTTTTTTTCTCTTACCATTGCCTCTAGGAAGTCTTTAGAGAGCACTCTAAAATACTTGGTCTTTCAATACTACTTTCTGTTATACGAGTTTGACCGTTCTCAACTCAACAGACACGACCTTCCTACAGAGATCTAAATATTTTTGTGATTTCAGACTGTAACCGGCCAGCTGTGACTATTTAGCTCTCTTGGAATGAAAAATTCGAGGTTCCTGTCTAGATATTGGGAACACACAAGTCTCGAGTGCCCAGACGCCCCGAGTCTCTCTGGACACCAACTGCACTGATTCAGCTTAGATAGCTCACGATTGCATTTCAACCGTATCAATCTTTCGAATCAAAATCCAGAAGCAGTAATCGCTCGTTGCATATCTGTGTAGGAGTAGTAAATAGTGTTATAAGATGCGATTCTACAGCAGCCTTCTCTAGTACTTCCTACCCGTTCTAAATTCTAGCAAAGCATAGCTTGTGTAGCCTAGTAGCATTAGCCAGTAAATGTAGCTGCTAAGCACCATTTATTGTAAAGACATAGGAATTGTGGCATGCTTCTAACATTGCAGCCCTTGATCACGTGTGGGTTCTCAACTCCCTCCACAAAAGATTGCGCGGAAGTCCACACAATGTTGAGCGCGACCTCTGAAAGGTATTCAGTCGCCTTTGTAAACACATTTAACTGGCTCAGGAGATCCTAGGTGGTCCTGGCTTTCAATTGAACACTGGAAAAAGAGATTGTTCTGGCCTTCGAAAATTGCCTCATGTAAGCTGTCTATCCATTGGTCTATAAGGAGGATAGTCATTCATGGGTATGTTTGGTAGCTGTAGAAGCTCTTTGATCGCGTTGAAATATTTCGTTTTGCTTTGTTGCAGTTGGCAATCGGGAAAGGTTGAAGTCAGTCTAGCCACTCCACGTTGATAAAGCTATTGATCAAGGAGCCTCTTGCAAATCCAGTCTGGGCTTCTACATTCCAAGAGGCGCACGGTTCGTCTGCTTTAAATCCACGGACGTAAGAAAGGCCTTAGGTCCAATGAATGATTCAGCTCCATATCCTGGTTGTAGGCAGAAAGCTGCAGAAAGCTGGAGATATTTGGACGCAAAGGCATCAGCTAGAGATCTTTATCGATAACGATGGGTATTTGAAAGCCCAGCGTAGTAAGAGAGTGCTATAGCGAAGCGAATAATTTCGCACAATAGAATTTCCAAAATTCGACTCTCCAGATCTCCACCGTGAACCAATATATTTGGTACCAGCACGAAAGCTACTCGACGACAACGTCACCTTTGACTACCTTCTATTTGGCTATCACTGCACACTTTTGTTGCTTTAAACTCAATCCTGCAATCTCTGTCCACGCTCCGCTGTTCTCTGGCCCCCCGAACCAGCGCCTCGAGTTGCCACTCTATTCTGCTCTACTCCTCGAGTAAATAGAAAAGGTACGTAATCTCTTACCGCTCTCCCAGAGTAGCTAGTTCTACAGTTACTAGCTGTGGGCCTCTCGAATACCGAGTTGCTCATCTATCAAGTATGGACCTATGTTGCGGCTGAGGGCAAGAATTGGGTGGCAAGGGCTTGAGGAGTTCCTTGCTATGCTGATAGGCGTCTAAACAACTAAATTCTCATCGAGCTTTGGATATCATTCTACATAAGATTATGATAGATTAGTACTGACTGTTACCAGTCTATAAAGATGCACCTTCAATTGATCCTCGCGCTTGTGGTAGCCATCTTCTCCGTCCCAGGTAAGTTAAGGAGCTACTACCAATCAGGGAGCATGCTAATTAATAACTCTGCAGCCGCCGCCCAAGACCCTAGTACGGACGCCGGCATTATCATGACTTCAACCGAGGTCTTGAGCAGCTCCATTGTCTCTGGCTCCCTCACGTTCGTCGACACAATGACAATTATCTCTGTCGACCAGAACCTGGCCTGTGAGGATGGTGGCAGCAGTGCCTGCAATATCGACTCTAAGCCCTCAGGCGCTCCTGTTGATATTGTGCTCACCGAAACTCTTCTGACTACGAATGCGGCAAACGATGCTATGTCGGTTACGACAACGATTACTCTGCCCCGCTCTACTATCACCATCAAGGTCTCTTCCGTTTCGTCCGCTTCTACCTCTGTCAATGTCACTGCCTCTGGCTCTACTTCTGTTTACACAACTGCAACACTACAAGATAAATGCTATCAACCAATGCTACCTCTTCTGGAGCCGTGCAACACCGATCTCTATCCTGAAGTCACCACAATTGCACCTCTAGGTACACCGGCTTTGATCAACGGTACCCGTACCATTGCCACGCATCAGAGTGCTGCTCTGCCGCTGGGCGCATACAACTTATTCAAACCAGTTATTGCTTTCGTCAAAGGTGTTTCCGCCTTTGGTTTCGGATTTGGCAAGGAAACGACCAAACCTACTGGTTGGTGGTCTTCTAAGCTTGGGTATGATTGGATTGAAGATTGCTGGAAGACACCTCGGCTCTATTGTAAGTTTCCATTTCTTCCGGCCAGTATGCTGCTGCTACACTACGGGGTTGATCTCGCATGGCGAGAGCTTCACTGGATCCAGAGCTTCATCAAGCTTTGTCCTAGACCCGGTTGAAGCTTGGAGGAAATGCAATTTTAAGGAATGATAACGAAGTAAAGACTTGAAAAATCTGCTGCTGACAGACTTTAGCACCTCCTATCGAGGCACCCTCTTCAGGCTCTCCGTCACCACAAGTCGATTAATAAGCACCGCTTCTATCCACAGGAAAGTCCACAATTTACATGCACCGATATTCGCTTCTTTTAGGAGATAATTGCTTGTTGGGTTAGAGACGATCAGGATGGAGTAAAGACACATGGGAGGACGGGAGCCACATTTCTGTCAGATCTTTGTTTTTCGAGATTATGAGTCGTAAATCAAAGGAAGATATGATGACAAATTGGGTGGCATGGAGATTTCGCTGCGCTAAGTGGCTTTGTACTGCAAAGGTAGTATTGTCTTCAGATCGTCGTTACATGCTTTGTTAGGTCCTCTTGGCCCTGAGAATGAAATTCCGAACTTCTTGTGATTCTCACGTGAATGCAATTAAAAGTGGACTGAGTTGCCCAGAGGCTGAGAAGAATCATGAGAAGTACCTCAATCCATTGCACTGCATTAATATGTCCTAGTCTGTGATCACATGTTGGTTTCCTGTTTTCTAGCCCACAATTGGTAAACAATTCCACAGTCCGAGACATCCCCACTGGAAGAAATTAGCTTGTTTCTAGTTCTACTCTGTGAAGTATATGGGAAAGGGCTAATGATAGCAGTGATATTCTAAGCAGGGAGAACATACTGTGGAGAAGTGCTTGACACTGATTTCCATTTAGGGAGAAGCCCACGTCTACCTTTAGACAAGATATGGCATTTTGGCTTCCACCAATATGCATAAAGCAGAATATAAAACTTGCGCTGAGGTTGGTACGATGAGCATGCCGGCGACATCCACAAAGTAATGCACACCCAGCAGTAGACGCTCGAAGCAGCTGCACAGCCATCCGAGAGTAAACATCTTCCATCTCAACTCTGGCCTCAAACGTTTGATATGCTGGTATCAATCTGCTCCTCATGTTCGAATATGTTGACGATCCGCCGAAGTCCCATAGATGTCAAAGCCACTCTTTCCCTACTATTATCCCTGGCTCCTTTCTTTCCTCTGCAGGACCTACACACTCAACCAAGTCCGACACATAGAACGAATTGCAGACTTGAACATGCACATGGTGCCTCCGAGGCAGCAGATGCCGAAGGTGGACGACTGTAAAGAGCATGATGGTGATTGAAGCTGCGGCCAAGATGATGATGGAACTCCTCTTCTCTTGCCAGTTGCGGAACGGCATTTTGGAACTGAGAAATACGGTAGAAATTGCAGGGATGAAGAATTAGGAACAGGTGATGCTGTTCGTTCTTGCGAAATGTGCTTTGGGGATCTGGAAAGGCTGGACAGGCCAGATGAGGGTTTAATGGCGACAAAGAGGTTAGGAAAGAGGTTAGGAAAGGGGTCTGGATTCAAGGTGTCAGGCGCGGGGCCCCCGCATCATCGATCGGATCTGCTGACCCCGCTATTGTATAGTGGCAGGGGTTTGTCCCGTCACCTTTCAAAATCAGTGAGTCGGTGAGGACGATATAAAAAGAGGTGCCCTTGAAGACTGTTGAAGACAATGGCACTTTCCACCTAAGTCAAATAGTATCTCGCAGTACTGTAACATTGTACATTGTATTGTTTATGGGCAGTTAGATCACTATGGAAACTTCAGAAAGGAAGGTGGCTACTGGGGCTGCAACACTTGGCCAGCGCATAAACTCTAATGTTATTATTGTTCCAGAATTCGGGTTATGAAAGTGGTTAAACCCGTGCAGAAACGAGTCTATTTGCTAGGTTAGACCGCCAGACACGCGAGCGGCCTGGTATCAATGGAGCATTGTAGCACCTGGAAGATGACAATGGCCCTTCTGAAATCCAAATGTATTTCTTCCTTGCAAAGTAAAGAACTCTAGAGGCTTCACTCCCACCTTCAAAAGCATTGAACTTGTCCTGGGGGACTTCCAATGCTATTATTGAATCACTGTCTTCGAGGAAATTTTCTGGTCCAGCTCGATGCATCTGTCATGCCCACAATGGAGCCGTTACCTCGACTGCTCTTTCGAGTACCACGCGAACTCTCTCTGCAAGCATTCGATACGAACACTCAATCTCCAAATCCTCAAGCCAGACCTTCGCCACGTTATTGTCAACCCTGATCTCTACTCCAGGAACAGGGATCCCCATCTTGAGTAGTCTCTCGATCTCTCGCTCTCGAAGTGTGTCGAGCTCCCTCTGCTCGTCCTCAGAGCCCTCAGAAGCCCCATCCTCATTGCCCTCATCTTTGACGGCCGATGACGACCCAGCGATTGTCCTTTGCATTGCGATTCTAGGTATCTTGATAGGATGAACATTATCGGCCCCAAACTGTGCTTCCAAGAACATGAAGAGTCGCTCCAGCCTCTCATTGGGTGATATGTTTGCATGAGGATTTCGTTTTGGGACTTCGTGGGAGTGGGAATGTTTGCTTGCAGATTCTAAGTCGTGTCAGTTATAGAACACCAAATTTATGAGAGACATACGCTTCACTGCAGCGGGACTGCTTTCAACCGAGAAGAGGACAGCCATAACTGCATCGGCAATACCGTCGTTGAGCATATTGCCTTCCCATTCTAACTCGACCTCTCCGTTGCTACTGTGGCGAACTGTGACGCAGCCCATAACTAAATAAGCTGTGACATGCTTCGAGATCTCTTCATCTGCTTCTTCAGATGACCCATTCATATGTGTGTCACCATTCATTTTCTTCCCTTTACTCTCTGGCAGTTCCTCGATACTACCAAATGTACCTTCTAGAGCCCATTTGATCAGATCAATGCCCGCGGCACTGAGCGTCATTCTTTGCTTGCACGTGATTGTTGTAGTAGTCAACCCGGCATACTCCCTCAAGTCTTCTGGTGCCATTAATGACATCTTGAAATCGTTCTGCACAAGAACCCCGGTAACGAGTTGTGACTGGTTTCCCTCGGAGGTCGGGGGAGGTATGGAAGCTAATTTTCCAACGACTTTTGCCGTCTTGTCGGCTTTGAATGGTATTCGAAGCTCCTCGCAGTTTCGCGGACTGTATACTTTTACTTTCGTTGTCTTGTCAGCATTAAGAGAGAGTAATTTGGACTTCAGCCGCATCATATTATGTTGCTCTCCATGAACCAGGATCTAGCTTTCTTTAGCAATTCGTCTGTCCAGCCACGAGTAGCAAAAGGGTACTTACCACTACTGGAGCGCCAACCTCTTCAATGAATTCTCTGTTCTCAACACCATCGACGTGTGCTGCAAATGAGAATTCCTGGATGCTACACCTTCGGGGAATCATAACCTTTTCACCATCTGCAGCTCCTGGGCCCCGTCTTGCTCCACCGCTCGTCCGGGACATGATAGCGGGAATCTGATCAGGTTCCTGCATAATTTGTTTTGCCATGGTCCCCTCAACGCTGTAACCGGTAATTACGACTCCATTCTTGTCGCTGGGAGCCCATCTCTCTAACAGTTCTCTGCTGACACCGTTTTGTAGCATGCCTGGGCTTGCTAGCATGACACAGCCTCCAACATCATCGAATCGATCAAGATTCTTCAAGGATCGGATGTACTTGAAGTCCCAAGGTCCGCCTCGCCCTGCCGTATCAGACGAAGCTTCTGCTTCCGCCATTCTCTCCTTGAAAAGCTTCCTGATATTGTCGTTCATAGCTCCAACGTAGGTCTGATAGACTAGCATGCATTTTCGAGCTAGATTGCTAGCATAGTAAATTGGTATTTTTTGAAACTCGGGATGACGGCCCCAATACTCGTCCAAGATCAACAGAAGTTCCTGTGCTCGTCCCAAAGCAAAGACAGGCATCAAGACGCGACCTCCTCTATTCAAGATACCAGTGATAGATTTCATCAGTGCTTGCTCGCGTTCCAATCTCGGCACGTGCGAAGCTATCCCATACGTGGACTCTGTAATCAAGACGTCTATCTTGACACCTTTCGGAACTTCGGCAGAAACGAGATGTCGATCATCTTCTCTAGAATAGTCTCCAGTAAAGAAAATCTTGAGGCCAGCAATCTCAATGAGGAACATAGCAGCGCCGAGAACATGACCTGCGGGGTAGGGGGTGATTCGAATTGAGGATATAGTATGGGTAGTGTGGTAATCGATGGCCTCAATCATTGGAAACGTTGACAAATGATCAGCCTCCGTATACACAGGTTGGGAGGTGGAAGATGCGCCGCCGACGCGAACGCTGTCCTGTATAAGCCATTTATAAATGGCTTTTGTAGGGTGCGTCATGAAAACTCGGCCTTTGAAATTGGTTTTCGCAAGGACATAGGGCAGTGAAGCTGCATGGTCGATGTGAAAACTTACAAGAATATTAGCACAATCCTTGTACTGGCTCTTGGGGATACACGAAAGGGTGGCAGATGAACTATGTACAGTAGAGTGTGCTTGGGGACATGTTATCTCACGGAATCAACACATGTACCTGCTGCGCAATAACGTTTTGTATTGATTCTCGTATACATGATGGGTGGTTAAGACGGAGGGCAAGAAAAAGAATCCGAAGCATCCTCGTGGCCGGAATGATAATAGAAGAGAATACTGTAGATAATACGCCAAAACTGGGTTTCCAATTCTTTGTTCCCCATTGAGAAAAATACGATATGAGAAACGCTTACTGGCTGATCAAGAGGAGATCCACAGTGCTTAGATCGAAGTCATCGTAGAATGGAAGTGAAGCAAGGCCTTCATATCCAGCATGCTGGCCTGCATCCAGCTGTCATAGGTCAGCAGGTGAAGTCGAATGAGTGTAAAGGCACAAACTAACCATCACAGTCTTGCCCTTGTACTGAAGTATGTGACACGACCTGCCAACTTCGTTGCCTCCTCCTAAACACAAAAATAATAGCTCGTCGGCCGGATCCACTGGCTCCTCCACTGCAGGCGCCATTGCAGATGCTTTGCGCTTGGAAGCCATCGTGCCTGGCTCTTGGGTGTCTCTCCCTCGATTCCCCCGATGATATGCTCGTTTCCTTTCCACCCTATCAAGGTTGTATTGTATTCATCAAGATGGCATCGTGTTAGACGTAAACTTGTCGTCGAGGGCGTTCTCGTCCTCCAATATGGTACTTCAGTGACTTGCAACCAGGAGGTCGTGCAAGCCAGTTCGTCTTGGTGAATGCAGGTCTACTGCAAGGTAAATTCGTTTGGCGCGCTCTAGAACGAAGCGCGACGGATTACGGAAAGCCGTAAGCACGTGACTCGACATTCTCGACCTTCGCCTTTCGTTGTTGAAAACACCTCATCTTCGAAGCCATCGACCACCTTTCAAAGCCATCGACAAAGTCAGACACATGAAGGAACAGTAACGCGCCTATTCAGGAGCTTTCAAGAGACCCGGTTCTGCGCATGGGTGAAGCTCCAACCTTGGACAGCGGGCTTTGCGCCTGCCTTATGTGAAGGAGACCTGAAGCATCTCAGTTGCTTCGGCTTGAACATTATGGCGCAACCACAGCAGCAGTATTCGATGCCTCCGCAGACCTCAACATCTCCTGGGGCACCACAGCAATTCACTCTTCCGCCAAACAAACGGCAACGGCTTTCCCCTAATCCGCCATCGCAACCTGGCTCCTATGTTCAGTCACCTTATGGAGGGATGAACTCCAACACCTCCGCAATACCGTCCGCCGGCGCATCGCCTCACTTTCAAAACATTCAGCTTCCAAATGTGTATAATACGCCATACGCGAACGGCCATACAGCTCCTACGTTAAGCCTTCCTCAATCTCAACCTCTTCAGCAAACCCCCCCCCTCCAAAGTCCACTCAATTTCCCTACCCAAAATCAACCCAACCAACCACCAAACTTCAATAATTACAGTATGGCGCCGCAAGGTACTGGCAGTATGGGCCCTCCTTCGAAACCGGTTGAGAAACCCAAGGAGGATGGCATGGACGTGATGGATGTATTGGGCGGAACTGGCATCGATCTGCGAGAAGAAGAACAATACACATTTCAGATGTACAATACATCTTTCAACTCACAACTTTCTGGCTCTCAATCAGGTACGATCTCCTCTGGCAACAGCTTCACTCAGTTCCCACCGGCGGACGAACGTTCTTTCTTTGGCGCAGGACCAGCAAATGCCGCTGCCGAGAAGGCGAATATCAAGTCACAAGACGAATACCACAAAAAGGCTGCGGACAAGGCTTGGCATGATGCAGCTCGCAATCTGGCTCTGTCACGGCAAAGAGAGCTGGACAACCCATTCTTGCAAGTCGCTCTTGTGCATTCGAGGGTGCAAAAGATCGCTCGCGACAATGGGCTTATGCTGAATACCGACTCGAAGGGGATGATGGGTACGATGAAGTTACCAGAGAACTTTCAGCAAAGGGACGTTAGAGTTCAGACGGCAGTTGCTCCTGGTATTGCTCTTACTTCTACGAATGGCAACTTCCTCCCCGCCGATTCTATGTTGGTTGACCAGCTTGCTCTCCTTTCAATTGCAACCAAGCATCGATTACGAGAACTGGTGGAAGACGCTGCCAAACTTGCTAAGGGCCGACGTACGGGCTCCCATGGGGTGATTCCTGAGGAGTGGGCTGATGCTGCAGCACCGAGTAATCCTGATAGCTCTAGCCTCGTCACGGAGGGTGCACCTAGGAGCGGATGGGAGAGTGCAGTCAGCCCCCACTCTAATCCACTGAAGCGTTTGTCTTGCCTCTATATTGTTTTAGTCTCCACTAACATGTTAAAGGTTCGTTTTCTTCTGCGAACAAACTCCCGACTCCTGTTTCCGATGGTGGCAAGGCCCCTCCCCTCAACAATAGCAAAATAACCAACGAGGTCGTCGTTGCTCTGCGCGCCTCGGCCACGAAGGAGAGAGATCTCGAAGAGGCACGACTGCTGAAACGCCAGAAACGACTCACTGGTGAAGCAACACCACGACAAGGCTCAATATTACCTGGCACCCCTGGGTCGTCCGCCCCGGAGCCTTCAGAGAAGGCTCCCACCAAGAAGGAGCAAAAGAAGAAAGCCGAGGCGAAAGTCAACGAAGCCGCAAGTCATGCTGCAGCCAACAACACAACGGCCCAGTTCTTGGGAGGTGGAGGAGGTCTGTTTGGCAAGAAGAAGAAATACAGTTGGATGACCGGAGGCACTGGTGGTTCTGCAAGTGGCACAAGCACACCAGGTCGAATTACGACGCAAGGCTTACCAGGCACTCCTGGTGGGTCAATAGGCAATGCTGTTCCTGAAAAGCTAACCGTTGAGGGGGCGAGAAGACTAGGAACGTGGAGAGAAGATCGAGAAAAGGGGGTTGGTGTGCAGATTCGAGACTGGGTCACCGTCCTGGAGGAGGATGGGCGCGAGAAGAAGGCGTTGCAAAAGGCCTATATGTTCCTCGATCAATCCGAACCGAAGTGAACCGGCATGGTTTTGAATATTCTGGGAAAGCAGGGCCCTATTGTATTTGATACTTATACTTTGCGAGGCGTTGCATGGGACACGGCGTTTTCTGGTCCAGAGGAAGGAGGGCTCCTACCTCGTCTTTCGAGGCATACGGATACAATACATAAGCATATGGCACTTGGATGGATAAGATACATCAATGAAGCCACCAAATTCTCAACGTCATTGTCTAGAGTGAGCTACTGTCTCTCGCGTGTTTCTGAAGTAAATGGGTGTTAGTAGTGAAGACCTCGATGATAGACAGTCAGAGTTCCCATTGTGAAGTCTTCCATAGCTTCAAGTGCCGGGAAAACAGATTTTGAATACAGAAATGCCCAGCTAGAAGTATTCCGATGGTACCCATCCAAGGTCGTCAATAGCTGTCATAGCGCGGGTCTTTCCATTTCTCCCAATCAAACTCATGATTAGCATGATTAGAGGCGAGCATGTGCCCAGAAACCTCAAGATACTTCCGTCTCTGATTGTGCTCCGATCCCATCATTCGCCCAGCTTGCACGAGAAGGTGTATGAGTTGGGGTACGCCGAATTTACTACAGTCATACCTCACGCCTCGACTAAGCTCAGCAGCAAACCCAGCCACCGCTGACCGCGCTGAAGCATGACACATGACAACTCGAAAATGAGGTTTGCCACGATGCCACGAATCACACTCGTATGTTTCCAACTTCACTCTTCACTTCCCCTCATGTTCTCGTCAGAGCAAGCGGCGCATGTCATCCGGGCTGGCCTGTCGGATGAGCGCTTTCCTGATTGGGCGCTAGGAACGTGCTCGGGAAAAGAAGGGGCAGGAGGGGCGGTAAAGGTTCGGCCACGGCAATGAGCACATCTGGACCATGATTCGGAAAATATAACTTCCCCAGATTCGCCAAATTTCTCCCCTCCTTTTCCTTCCTTGCCTCTCCACATAATAATTCTTCTCTTCATCGCAGTCCTCTTTTCCTCACTCACTGCCGTCTGCTCTCTGCAATTGCACCTGACCATGAATTGCCCCTCGCGCACTGAGGAGCCAGAAGGCACTGGGTACAATCAAAATCCGAGCTCCCTGGCTGCGGACCTCACTACGAGACAGGATTTGAATGGCATCGCAAACAGCAGAGTCCTGAGGAGGATAGTGACCGGGGACATTGAAAACGTTGTGGAGCACGTCCCTGATGACGACGTAAAGAAGCATGACGCAGCCGACATGGCCAAAAAGGTTTTGGCCAGCAACGGTCACGTGGAGCGTGACTTGTTGAGTTTCGAGGCCGTGACTTTGACCCAAGGTGACGGGGGACGAGGTATCGATGGGCAGAGATTGCACTTTCCGGTGTCCACAATATGGTTGAAGCGGGTGCGAAAGGTGATCCTGACCTTCGGGAAGTTTGTTGGACCTGGGTTTATGGGAAGCTGCCCACCTCTTTTTGTGATAATTTATGCAATCTAACTCCAGAACAGATCTCGGTAGCATACATTGACCCAGGAAACTACTCGACGGACGTTGCAGCAGGTGCAACATACCGCTTTAAGTTGCTGTTCATCGTTCTGATGTCCAACCTGTTCGCCATCTTCTTGCAAAGCTTGTGCATCAAACTCGGAAGTGTAAGTGGACTCAATCTAGCCGAGGCTTGCAAGGAGTTCCTCCCGAAATGGCTGAACATTATGCTCTACATTATGGCCGAAGTAGCAGTGAGTTCTCTCGACCTAATTTCTGACTGTTCTGACCTTGTTTAGATCATTGCTACTGATATCGCCGAAGTAATTGGAACAGCTATTGCAATCAACCTCTTGATACCTAAGATTCCCTTGGTGGCTGGTTGTGCTCTATCGATCGTTGATGTACTCTTGATCTTGCTTTTCTACAAGCCGAATGGATCAATGAAAGGGCTTCGAGCATTCGAGATGTTCGTTGTCGCTCTTGTGCTTGGGGTTGTGATCTGCTTTTGCATCCAACTGAGCCTAATCAAGGACACCTCAGTGGGCGAGGTATTCCGAGGCTACCTTCCTTCCTCTGCGATTGTGCAATCTGAAGGGTATGTTACTTTACTGGCCGACTCTCTAGCTTCGCTGACAGTCATAGCCTGTATCAAGCGTGCGGCATCTTAGGTGCTACAGTCATGCCCCACAGCCTCTACCTAGGTTCTGGCATTGTGCAGTCCCGTCTACAAGAGTATGATATTAATGCTGGTAATGTCCCCGCTTCAGTCCAGTCAACCAACTCCGAAAAGCAACCGTACCATCCGTCACTTGGAGCTATCAACTTTTGCCTCAAATATTCAATCGCAGAATTGGCAATTTCTCTTTTTACTTTTGCCCTATTCGTCAATAGCGCAATTCTCATCGTCGCAGGCGCTTCTCTGTCATCGGACAACTCGGCAGCTTCAGCAGATCTCTTCGGCATCTACGATCTACTCTCCTCGAGTATTGCCCCCGCTGCAGGGACCGTTTTTGCCTTGGCGCTGCTCTTATCTGGGGTCAGCGCTGGAATAGTATGCACCATTGCTGGTCAAATGGTGTCCGAAGGTGCGTTGAATTGGAGCTTGGCCCCATGGCTGAGAAGATTGGTTACGAGAAGTATCAGCATTACCCCTAGTATCATCATTGCTGGGGCCGTCGGACGGGAAGGTCTTTCTGCTGCACTGAATGGCTCCCAAGTCGCACTCAGTGTCGTACTTCCATTTGTATCGGCGCCTTTGATATATTTCACATGCAGGAATAAGTACATGACCGTCCGAGCTCCAGAGGCCGGAGATAATGATGAAATAGATGAGGAAGCAGTGGATGGTGGCCTCGACGGTGTCGTGGATAGACCACGGCAAGGTGTTAAGATGAAAAATCATTGGATTGTGGCAGCACTTGCTGTGATTATCTGGCTCGTTATCACAATAATGAATGTGGCGAATTTGGTGCTTCTGGGAAAGGGCCAGGGCGTTTGAAAACTGGGGCATTGGGTCGGCGCAGTTGAGATTATATTAGACGATGAGCATGACGAGACGAAGACGTATGATAGGTTCATATCACCTATATTGGGCCAAGAAGGAAACCATGACCTTTTACATCGAGATTGAAGTGTTGAGCTATTTCTGCAGTCTCCCTTCCAAAGGTTCTGTGTGGCTTGGATCTGTAAAGAGGCACCACGTGGTGTAACCCCAATATAGTTCGAATTTCTAGTGAAGTATTGATTGCTGGTTATTTGAGAGACTGATATACTTCTGCGCCTAATTTTCCTCTAGTGCGAGCCCTGAAGTCTAGAAAGCTGAAAGCTCTTCTGCCTCGCAAGATGGGAGCTAAGCAACTCCGCGAGCTTTGGCTACATGATACAATGCCTTATTGTATATGATGGCCATGTGTAGACGTTTCATGTTGAATTAAGCCTCGCTGGTTTCAGGAGAAAGTGGGCTGTAGAAAGTGGATTGTTCCTCAGATTGTATAATGTCTAAGTGATGCTGCTGAAATGCACGCAATTTTCCAAATATCCAGGCTCCTTGCGTAGAGGACCATGGCTCCATGGAAGGTTCTTGATGATTTGTGGGTGTTCATTTGAGTGGCCGGCACGCGAAACAGGATGGGATAGCGAGAAACATCTTCCCTCCTGGAAGGTCAAATAGAACACGTGCTGGTCATAGCACAGAGCTACTACTGCAACATAAAAATCGGCCACGAAACTGTATCGTCCTCTGCAAGAGCCAATGAGCCTCGAATATGCTTAAAATGAGCTCTAATCGAATATGATATATGGCCAAGCACATACTCGTCCAGTGCCACTAAAGCTTTTGGCTTCCAAGGTGATATCTCTCTCTGCCAAAACGAAAAGTGCTAACCAGATCAAGGGCTATAGAGATTGCATAGGGAAGTAGTGGTTCAATAAGTTCGCTGACTCATTATATCTTATTGTTGTGACCTGATTTGAGCCCTAATAAGTTTTGGTGCCAGGGACACTGGTCATTACGCTCCCAAAACAGATCTAGACTAGTGTTCTCTTATGTCGAACCCATGATCCACGATCATAGTTATGTGAAAGAAAATAACTTGCATATCAGAACATGGCTTCCGCTGTAGAGCTGGGATGTTGCCCAAACAAGAGAGCCTGTACACTACTAGGTCTTGAATTTGTGCTAGACTTAAGAAGAATTTTATCGGGGCTGGGCTTGTGTTCGAACATGATTGCCCCAGGAATATTCCCATGTCATAATCAAAGAATGAGCAGGTGGAAGTATAGAAGGCTAGCAATAACGAACGAGTATGAGCCGTAGACGACCGAAAGTCCGAGCTCTGAGAAGAACCCGCAGCTTCGGTTCGTAGGGGCATAATAGCACGATTATCTTCTATTAAATTTGCATGAGAAGTACCGCTGCGTCCCTGTTTCATTGCCACAAGATAAAAATTTCATCCATGAGGCGATGGTATACGTAAAAGCCCGAATCTAGATCATAGCTGCTCTCTGGTTGCTTGAATAGACGGAAAGCTAACATTGCAGTTTACTATGAAAGTTCCCTCAATCTCCCACTTGGAATTATCGGACCTATCAAAGAGGTCAAACTATTGCTTTTTTAGTGTATGACTCGGATCATTTCTAAAGCTATCTCGCTTGAATCAGACTGAGCATTCGAGAAGTTCATGGTGTATATGTGAGGATTTTCGACCATATTAAAATAAGTGTAATAACAACTGGAAGAAGACCTGATTCAACGCATAACACATCAGTTCATAACGATTTAATACACTTTACTTCTTGTATACGACGGCACCGCACCGCATTCTTAGTCTCGTAAATTTTTTGCAGAGAGAAAATATTGCTCGCCTTATTATCGTCGCTTGCCTCACACTGCAAAACAAAACACAACAACTCCAAATCTCCATACCATCACCGCACATTGGCGGAAAATGTCGTCTAATTTCTGCGAGCGTCTTTTCCAGCTGCCGTAGTACTTGAAAAGCAGTCTTCCGCCAGAACATCGGCATGCCGTTCAACATATCTGGACTTCTATAGAAACACCTTTTATCTTACAAAAAGTTCTACTTCCTTCCACAACCAATCTGCTGCATCGGCAGGATATGCGTGGAACATTCACAACTGATAAGACTATCCGCTCCTGACTCACTACACCACGTACATACTTAGGCAAGGATAGTAAAACTATTGCAAGTTGTGATATCTAGGGTTCTTGCCACGACTAGGCTTTTGAGCAAAAGTAGTTTAAGAGATTTGCGCAAGACAGAATAAATCTGAACCAGAATGGACCGACATGTAAGTTCCTTTTTTGTCAAAAAACCTCACTAACATCGTTCTTGCAGCCAATGAACGGTCATAATGTCCAGCATAGAAGGCCTGAGTCGCCTACTGCACCTCGAATTCTGAGTAGGGATGCCTCTAGGAGATTCATTACCGGTCCAGCAACAACTCAGCATTCTGGCAACTCAGTACATCTTCTCCCGAGACTACCGATAGTTTACCCTTACCGGGACAGGGAGGCGAGGTGGCAACTTCAACAACTGGATAACGAGTCGATGATCCCATTCGTAACCTCCAGATATGAACAGGTTCGTGAAGCTAATAAAGGCGTTCGTGGTGGCCATGCTGGAGGTCTCTTAACTGTACCGACCCCTGGCTTGCAACGGTCCCCGAATTTTCTACCATACGATCCAGTTCGTGACCAAGCACCCCTTGGTACTGTTACTCGACCAACTTTCAACGTCGAACCCGCACAAGGCTCTCTAGCTAACCCAGTTCCTGCTTTTCAGATAATCACTGCTCCTCGAGGTCTCCCGTATAACCCCACACGAAATCAACACTTTGGACCATCGGCTGGCAATGCTACAATATTTTCCGAGAATGCTTCCATAGTTTCCTCACCCATGGTTCCTGAGCTTTCTGAGGATGGTGAAAGTGCAACCAGTGAGGCCCTCCTCACACCACCTAGTCTTTCAGGATCACCCAATGACGTGCCAGCGTCGTCTGAAGATGTACAGCCAAGCTTAACTGTCGGAAGGGCCAAGATCCCATCTATTGACGAACCAATGGTTTCGATTCTGGGCGACAAAATGAATCCACTATCGGTGTTCGTTGAATCTGGCCTCGTTTTCAATCCCATCACTGGAAGATACAGAGAAAGACAAATGATTGATGATTTCCCGGGGTTGACGAGAGAGAAACATAGACATCAATGGGATATGTTCATGAGGATGGAGAGAGCTAAGAGACCCTCAATCGAAGCTTACGAAGAGGGCGATAGTGACCTTGACCTCACTGAGTGGGAAGAGAAGAAGGAGATGAGAAGAAGCAAGGACAAGGACAAGAAGAGGAAGCTCTCTCGACATTGAGAACCCTTATTCCACCCTTCTTTCGAGGGTCAAATTGTTATCTGCTGCCAGTCTCTCGAACCAAGCGGCAAGGAAAAGAAGAATATGTGGAAAACCTCGAAAAAGGAACGCTGTGGAGGAGAAATTGAGTATTGTGTTGATCTCTACGCCTGGAGTCGAGAGCATGCATGCATAGCGTTGGTGTTTCTGGGCAACACCTATCCAACGGGGATAGTCATTTGGCATGATTGTCCAATAACAGATTGTTCTTGATATTTTTTGTGGATTATGCATTGCGTCGATTGGGAATTCAAAGGTGGGGAAACCTTTGCGGGGGCACGGATTCATGGTCAAACTGATCACCAGGCTATTTATATGGGGAGAAGGATAGTCTGGACTTCCACACAAATACTGAGCTTACAATCAATAAACACCCTTGAAGAAAATTGTGCTCGTGAGCTTCAAAGATGGTGAACGCGTAGACGGACCGAGCTTCGCCATTGCGGAACTGTGGATTTCGTGCTGTCTAGATGACAACTAGTTGAACGGCGGAGAGGATCGGGATCGGGGCTCCGTGCTTCAAAGCGAAAACCATGCTAACCACGCCGGAGAAGTGCAGCGTCCAGATATACTGACCGGGTGTTGGTGTTTTGAGGCTTGAAAAAGGAGAAGGTCGAGCGAAGCACTCAGGGGCTGGCTCAGAGCCGAGAACGCCACAAGATGCGCCCAGCACATCCTGTTCGGCAGGAGTTTTTCCACAAATCCAGGCCGGCCCAGCTGCCGCTGACGTCTGCCCCACGCTCAGTTCCAGCGCTCCAGCGCTCCAGCGCTCCAGCTCTCCACCACCCCTCCCTCCGTCTTGCCCAGTCACATGCGGCCCCGGCTGCATCGAGAGCCATTCGCACGGCGGGGTTGCCAGTATTTAGTTGTTGCTGATCCTCCCCCTCCCGATGCTTGCGCGATGTCATCGCACCACTGTCGCTCTTGTCTTTCCCCTCTCCTTGACCTCCCTCTCCCTCTCCTCTCGCCCCTTCCCCTCTTCAAACCTCGTAACCCATTTTCCCCAGAGGGTAAAGACAACCGCGAAGTGGTTCGGTAGTACCAGATCTCAGTCCTCAACTCCGTGCGTTTCCCAGAGACTATCACACAACTACGGCTACAGCTATAGCTACACCATGGATTCTATGCCAATTCGAACAGTCCCAGTCCCCAGCGGGGACGCCTTGAAGATTGCAGAGCCAGACAACCAAATCCAGCATGTTGAGCATGTTAACGCGCCCGCAAACTTCGAGCGCCATGAACACCTGCCGAAGGGCATCTCCGAGACGGATGAGGAGAAGAAGACACACTGGTTTATTGGCAGTATAGACTGCGGGACAACCTCTTCCAGGTTTCTCATTTTCGATGGCGAGGGGACGCCAATTGCCAGCCATCAAATCGAGTTTGAGAATATCTACCCCGAGTCTGGGTAAGTTTTGTATTGTTACTTCGGTCGTTCTGCTGCGAGAAGCTAATCATATCCTCTTAGATGGCACGAACACGACCCTCAAGAGCTAGTGAACTCTGTCGAGCAATGCATTGAGGAGGCAACTGCACGGTTCCTCGAAAAGGGCTACAAGAAGGACAGTATCAAGGCAATCGGGATCACAAATCAACGAGAAACGACAATCTGCTGGGACACCAACACTGGCGAGCCCCTTTACAATGCTATAGTTTGGCCGGATACTCGGACCACATCTCTAGTGCGCGAACTCAAGAATCGAGAAGGGGCAGACGAGCTACTGCAACTATGCGGATTGCCTTTGTCTACATACCCATCTAGTGTCAAGCTTCTCTGGCTCTACAATAATGTGGAAGCTATCAAGAAGGCATATGATGAGGCCAGACTTTCTTTTGGAACCGTCGATACGTGGTTGATCTACAAGTTGAATGGTGGAAAAGAGGCAGGCATTCATGTCACCGACACCACTAATGCATCCCGGACGATGTTTATGAATATTCACACCCTGCAGTACGATGATAAGCTCCTAGATTTTTTCAAGCTCGATCGGAAAAGCATCACACTCCCGAAGATCGTGCCGTCCTCTGACAAGGAGGCATTTGGAGCCCTGACAACTGGTGCGCTGAAAGGCGTCAAAATCACAGGTTGTCTTGGGGACCAGTCAGCAGCTTTGGTTGGCCAATGCGGATTTTCTCCTGGACAAGCTAAAAACACATATGGAACAGGCTGTTTCCTTCTCTACAACGTTGGCGAGAAGCCGGTCATTTCCAAATATGGACTTTTGGCTACTGTTGCATATGACTTTGGTCAGGGGCGGAAGCCAATTTATGCTCTTGAGGGCAGCATTGCTGTCGCTGGGTCTGGTGTGAAGTTTTTGATGAACAATATGGGATTCATTAAACACTCAAGCAAGATTACCGAACTTGCTGAGACAGTGAAGGACAACGGTGGTGTGGTTTTCGTGACGGCTTTCAGCGGCCTGTTCGCTCCATACTGGATTGATGATGCGAAGGGAACATTGTGTAAGCCTACCTTGAAGATCTCACCAAGTATTCGCGGACTGACAGAAATCTAGTCGGCATTACAGCACACACTCAGCGTGGGCACATTGCTCGTGCAACATTAGAGGCAACATGCTATCAAACCAAAGCTATTTTGGATGCCATGGAGAAAGACTCGGGCCACAAGCTAGGAGGCCTCGCAGTCGATGGTGGGATGTCAAATTCCGATCTTTGCATGCAGACCCAAGCAGATATCATTGGAATCCCCGTCGACAGACCGGTAATGAGGGAGACGACAGCTTTGGGGGCTGCTATTGCGGCGGGCTTTGCCGTTGATATCTGGAGAGAGTTTGATGAGCTGAAGGAAATCAACAAGGAGGACCGAACCATCTTCAAACCACAGATCGACAAGGCGAAGAGTGACAAAATGTTCAAGAAATGGGAACAAGCAGTCGAGATGAGCAAGGGGTGGGTTCTTCAAAACAGCGAGGAGGAGTAATAAGGGGAGAAATCGCGCAGCAGAGATCTCGAGATTGAGTGACGTTTATGAAGTATGAGAGAGGTGTTCTTGTCCATAGTCTTGTTGTACTATACCCTTGTGACGATATGCTTATAGAATAATGTTTTGTCGATATTGCCTGCGTTTGATTTCACATCAAGTCTGCCAGAAAGCGCAAATTCACAAGTCATGGTTCAAGAAGAATCTTGTGACCAGTATTTCGACAATTCTCGGTCGCCAACTACTCGTTCGCACATGTAAATCTCACCTCCTTGATTACTTTCTCCATGCGCGTGATGCTGCACAAGTGGGCATTCCAGCCCGGGCCAAGATTTTCATTTTCATGTGATAACCGGAGAGCAGTTTCGGGGCCAGCCAAGCGGCCAATCAGAGTGATTATGAGAGTGCCTCGGCATCCTGGCGACCAAAGACAGAGAAAACGACCATCTCGGTCCTGAGTCTACTCCTTCTCTTCAAAACTCTCAGACATCCTTCTAAACCCTTACCAGCAGTTCATTTTCTTGCATTGCCTCGTCTCTATCCGTGTCGTCAACCATGTCTGCAGGTACGTCAATCCTAAGGCAACATGGCAGGTAAACAAGGCTGACAGATGGTTGTAGCACAGAATCGCCTCACACAGGTTTCTGGCCACCTGGCCGGCACCAAAAGCACTATTGCTCCCAAAGAAGGTGACAGTTCGTCTGCGCGTGCCAAACTTCTGCAGAAGAACCCGGACGACGTAAGTATCTCGAATGTTGCGGGTTCAGAAAGATATCTGACAAGGCCAGGTCGTTGTTACAGCATGTCTTCGAACAGCATTTACCAAAGGCGGCAAAGGCGGATTCAAAGATACTGCCGCAGCTGATCTGTTAGCTGGTGCCTTCAAGTCCCTCATCGCACGCTCGAAAATCGACCCGGCGCTCGTGGAAGACATCGCAGTTGGCTCTGTTTTGCCCCCTGGAGGAGGCGCCACCGAGTTCCGCGCTGCGGCGCTTGTTGCAGGCTTCCCCGTCTCTGCTGCCGTCAAGAGTTTGAATAGACAATGCTCTTCTGGCCTACAAGCTTGCGTGGATATTGCCAATGCAATTAGCACGGGCATGATCGAGGTGGGTGTGGGAGCTGGTGTCGAAAGCATGAGTTTGCAGTATGGGTAGGTTAAATGCTGCTGAGCCACCTCAGACACCGTACTAATATTTCACAGCCCAGGTGCTGTCACTGAGTTTTCAGAACTGCTCGAATCACACCCAGAGTCCCGAAACTGTAAAGTGCCTATGGGAGTTCTCTCCGAGAAGATGGCCAAGGACCGAGGTATCTCACGAAAAGTGCAAGACGAATTTGCGGCTTCTTCATACCAAAAGGCCACCAAAGCACAAGAAGCTGGTCTCTTCGATGAGGAAATTGCGCCTCTGACCGTCAAATGGGAAGACCCAAAGACAGGAGATACCAAGGAGATCACCGTCTCGAAGGATGACGGAGTTCGACCTGGCATAACTGCTGAGAGCTTGGGCAAGATCAAGCCAGCATTTGCAAAAGACGGCTCTATCCATGCCGGCAACGCAAGCCAGATCTCTGACGGTGCTGCTGCTGTACTCCTCATGAAACGTTCTACTGCCGAGCGACTTGGCCAGACCATTCTGGGCAAGTATGTCGCAGCTTCAGTTGTTGGTGTTGCCCCTTTGCTTATGGGTATCGGCCCATGGGCTGCAATTCCTAAGGTATTTGCAAAGGCCGGAATCAACAAGGAAGATGTTGATATCTTTGAAATCAACGAGGCGTTTGCCAGTCAGTGTGTCTGGTGCGCAAATGAGTTGGGTCTTGATCAGAACAAGATCAATCCCAAGGGTGGTGCTATTGCTTTTGGACATCCTTTGGGCTGCACGGGAGCTAGACAAGTAAGCACTCTTCTGTATGAGCTGAGGAGAAGAGGAGAGAAGGTTGGAGTTACTAGCATGTGCGTGGGAACCGGGATGGGTATGGCGGCCGTATGGGTGGCTGAGTAGGGTATGGGCGTGAAAAAGGCTGTATGAATAGGACTCACTAGACTGGGAGCTTGTGTTGAATAGGTCAATCATGCATAGATATCAAGAGACGATATTGGACCTGTGGCGCTTCCACCCCTTTGCCTCCCTGTCCCACCTATCAACCACGGAGTGATTTGTGACGAAAGACAAAATAAATCCGTAACTATGAATATATGAGTAAATTATCAACCCTGTGGCTTACCAAAGTCCTTTGCATGCCACTTGACTTTTAACCTATGGGTTTTGAAGATAGGGGCATCCATTCATCAGCCGAAGTCTATGAATTCATTAAAAACATTTATGTTTATGAAGCATTTATGCAAGAACCCCATACATCTCGGCGGTAGAAAAGCACTGAGTGACAGAATGAATATATGTACTGCCCTTAAGATTGAACGTCCCCAGTTCGTAATCTGTTCTCTGTTCTTCCTAGCTGCGATTTTCAGGCAGGAATGGTACAATCTCCAGCGAAGTATGACGCCTAAAGACATCCGGTTATCGCTATCGCTTATCCCCCCACCAAAGTTGCTGATAAGGCGGCGTTCGGTTTCAATGTCCAAAGGCAAGCTGGGCTATCCCGCTGTTTACCCCTTCGAATACATCCAGCAAAATCCGGGGGGTGAACCCTCATAGTATCTTGGGAGTTCTGCGCAGTTTGAAGGCACTCTCCCGAATCTCTACGAGTGTAGTACAGTGTGGTGTAGATAATATCCAGCGTGCATCGGGACATTTAAGCTCGGTGCCGCTTTGGCCAACGCACGCCCCACTAGTGTTCCCGCGTGAGGTGCCCCCTCCTTCATTCGACTCCAGGCTGACGATGAGACTCATCCCTCTTTCTGCGTCACGTATCTACTTGTTTCTTGGAGCATTGCTTGCAAGCTCCTGCCCTGCTTACCTGAGCACTGCAGTCTTGGGAGTTGCCCTTTGCTCCTCGTTTCCGAGACACTCCTGTCCTGGTGAATCGCCCGAGCTCTAGGCAGTAGTTGCGAGCCAACGTCGAGACCTTGGTCCAGTTCACTTGGGAACCGGCGACCCGAACCACGAAATAACCCAATCCAAGCGTAGGGCTTCCCATTTCCTTTTAAGGTCCATTCATTTCGTCTTCTATTCTGCTTCGGCTTGTTCTGGCCCTCGTTTTCCTCGAGACATGACATGATCCGGCAAGACTAACGACATGGAAACAACCAGCGAGCTTCAGCCTAACACAGCACCACCACCCCTTAGAACCTCATCGAATCTACTACGATTTCCCACATCTGTCGCAGACGGGAGAATAAGCAGTTGGGTTGAGAGCGTATCTGCCGCAAACATGTCAACCCGCAGCGAGGCTCCATCTGACGAGAGCATCCTCGGCGAATCCACCTACGAGTTCATCGATACCGACGAAGAGAGTCGTGACGATAATGCTACTGAATCGGTGGCCTCCACTGATTTTGGACGTCCTGACGATGTTGCTAGTCTCGCAGACACCGAACAAAGTGAGGAGGAGAGTGGAGACGAAGATAACCAAGGGATAGAGTCAGTTTCGGCCTTACCTCACCTCAATCATGCTGTCGAGCAAGCCTTCAACACGCCCACAATAGGCCGTAGCTCTGCTGTCTTGCTCGAAGACATCGATAAACCCCTTACCCAGTCGATCGAGTTCGAGGAGCCTTTCAGTCTTGGCGCTGAGACAGTTTCTGTCAAACATACAGTGGCAGACTTCAACGAAGAGCAAACCGCGAACACGGTCAAGGGAATGATGCTGCAGACCCCTCCAAAGCGTCTGGTTATCACAATCCGCCAGACCATGACAAAACAAGGCCTATCAACAAGGGACCCTCTCCGTATCCTTTATGTCGGAAGTCACTCCGCGAAGCAGGATATCATCCACAAGATTGCGAGCTCAGTTACAGCATCCGTCGAAAGCGGCAAACGTGCCCAGCACCTTCGCCATTCTACATCTCAGCTCTACAATGTGGTTCCCGTCTCAGCATTTGGTTCAGAGAGAACTCCCGAGATCGAGCTGATGCACTCTTCTGGGTACCAGATTAAGGTTGAGGATTGTGTCTTTGCTGAGAACTTGAAATTTGAGGATGCCCCGGATAAACCAGACGTTATCAAGTTGACCGTGGATGGCAACTTCGCATATCATTCGGTTCCTGAAGGACAGAACTTCATTGTGGAACCTCACTGGGAGTTGCCACACGTAGCAATATTCTACTGCTCGGATAGTGACGACATCGAGGCCCGGCGAACAAGAACGATTGCTAGAAAGTTTATGGGCCGACACAGCATTCCATCGATTGTCATTTCACACAAGCAACTCTTTGATCGAGGCCAATGCATGTCCTTGGACCAACATTCGATTCATATGTGCTTGGAGTCAAGAGATCCCAACGGAAGAGGAAATATCATCCATCAACGGCTCCCTATCGATCTGGCGTCTTTTTTGAATATCGATGCACGCCAAATGAATAGAAACCTCGCATACCTCACCGGACTTCACGAACCGCTAGATTCTCCAACTCCACCGGTCGCCGCCAAAAAAGTAGAGGCAAGCCTAACCAATCCTCAAGATCTCGAAAAGACATCATACAGTATCAGTGATAGTGTCAATTTCATTCGCAACCGAAATGGCGGAGCAGTGTGGAGAGCTGTCCTACCTGTTGGAGTCCTTCTTTTGAGCGTTTTTGCTGCAGTCTTGACGGGGGTTCCAAGCTATCGCTTCTACCGTGTCTCATCTGGACCTGCAATATCCGTCAATAGCAAGATTATGTCCGCTGTCTCGATATCTTCGACAGCCTCGTTTACCCTAGCGCCTCCAGTTCCAAGCATTACATCGACACCCACTTCCGTTGCAGTGCAGACGTCAACCCGCACGATCACTGTTACCGAATCCCAGGCTCCAGGACCGAATAGCTTATCAGTGTTACCGTCAATGGAAATCGGAAAACTTTCACAAGCTGTTCAAAATCTTGCCAAATCAGTCAACAAATCAGCAGTGTGCACTGCTGAGGTACTCGGGGACAGAGAAATCTTGATCCGCATCCCATCCGCGACGAAGCTCAGTTGGCTCACAAAGGAAGCCATGGCTGTCAACATCACCAGAGATAATGTGACAGTTGAGACGGAGCGAGCTTACAGTTCTGATGAGGGTATCGTGTTACTTTTGCCCAAAAAAGAGGCCTATGGGGTTCTCAATATCTCAATTGTCACAACAAAGAAGCCTAGAGTCAACGAGACATTCCAGATTGACTTTGGTACCTCTGCCTCTCAAACATGGCAAAGTCTGATGAGTAAGCTGTCATCGTTCTTGTCAGACGAGGCCAATGTTCTCGACCCTCAAGTATTTGGGCAAATGCGTGAAGCTGCCGAGAATATGGCGGAAGAAGCACGTGTCCACTCACAATCTACACTGTACCGAATGGAGGAGATCAGAAAAGCTGCTATGGAGCAGGCAGTATCGGCCAGTACTGGCATCACTGAACTTGCCAAGTCAATTTCACTTGAAGCTGCCAAACGCAGTGCCATTATCTCGAAGGAAGTAGGGATACAGCTGTCTGAAGCTGAGGCACAGATCTCCAAGAGCATGAAGGCTCTCCAGCATCTTCGAGAGCCGTTAGATGAGGAGTTGATGAAGGCTCAGGTTCGGTCAAAGCTCCTCTGGCTGAAGCTTCAAGGCAAGGAAGAAGAGTACCATGAATACAAGCGGCGTGCGGCCGAGGCAACTCGAATTCGGGCAGAAGAGTCTCGTAAGAGCCGTAATACTTCCACCATCGAGAAGAAGAAGGCCAGTCGTGCAGCGAAGAAGGCCGCAAAGAAGGAAGCTCGTGCAACCAGAAAGGCTGCTAAGCACGCACGGAATTAAGCATTTGATTCGGATGTTGGGAGTAATGGTATGCATCCTTCTTGCTTTGGTTGTTTCTGGTGGGAGGACTTTCGTATTTTGATTTGGGAGTTGCTTGATTGAGCGAAGATATGGGATTAGGGTATGGTCTGGCTGGTGAGGGTATTACGGCATCGAGGACTCCACTCAGGGATAGCCACTGGCTGCGGCAACGAGGATATGGTGTATGGGACTACATAGTTTTTCTTAGTTATGCAACATACCCTTGGAGGTGCTTTCAAAGTCTCTGAGACCGCAAACTTCTGACCGTGTGACATCATCCTATACACTCTGCTAGTAAGAAGTGAATAGAATTCGTAGATACCGCTCTAGGAGAAGCTCGAACTAGCTGCTACTAGGCAGTGTTTCATGCATTAGATAGGCTTTGCCAAATTTTCACAGATTTATGAAGGTAAGTAGATAAGGGTCAGGGGCACGATAGGCACGAGCGCTAAAATCTCGGCTACACTGTAGACCACAACAAATAGGAAAGATCGTTTACACTTGACAACTCATTTTACTTGACCACGATACCATCGTACCCCACTTCGAGGTCAACCTGCACTCTCTACGAAGTCAACGACGGAACATCTTGCATTTTAGCATCTACAGACATTAAGATGGCAGACGCCAGCACCGAGCCCAAGCTTGCTCAAACCGAGACCGAGAAGCCCCTCCATGGCGATGAGAAGGCAGCAGAAGCTCCAAAGGAGACTTCTGAACACCCGGCAACCGTATGTCCATTGCCAATAAGCTCCCTCTCTCTTTGCGATTTAGAGACCAAGGACCTCTGAAGCTGACTACAATAGACCTTGACAAACGCCGCGTCCGCTGCTGCCTCGTCCGTCACCTCCGCTGCTTCTGGAGTCGCTGACAACGTTTTCTCTATGTTCGGTGGAGGAGCCAAGAAGGAAAAGAAAGAAGAGGATGAGGATCGTGGTGATGTATCTGGATCTGCAAAAGCTCAGAAGGCCGCTGCTGCTGAGGAGAACCCAGAGGTACATGGTGCCGCACCCAAGGAGAAAAGCAAATACTGATGTGTTCGTGTGTAGGACGAAGCCCCGGAGTCAGAAGATGTCCACTTCGAACCAGTCATTCGTCTCACCGAAAAAGTTGAGGTCAAGACCAACGAGGAGCTTGAGGAGCAGGTTTTCAAGATGCGCGCAAAGCTCTTTAAGTTCAACAAGGAGGCCAATGAGTGGAAGGAACGTGGAACTGGCGATGTTAGACTCTTGAAGCACAAGGAGAATGGCAAGACAAGATTGGTTATGCGAAGAGATAAGACTCTGAAGGTTTGCGCCAACCACTACGGTATGTTGAAAGTGCTCCGGAGCGTTTGAGCGGATACTAATGTTAGATTAGTCGTTCCTGAGATGAAGCTTTCTCCCAACGTTGGCAGTGACCGAAGCTGGGTTTGGAATGCTGCTGCGGATGTCAGTGAGGGAGAGCCCGAGGCCCAGACTCTAGCTATTCGATTTGCCAACTCCGAGAGTATGTTTATTGCCTTTCCAAGCAATATTGGAGCTAACACCATATCCAGACGCCAATCTCTTCAAGGAGGCATTTATTAAGGCCCAGCAGGAGAATGAGCTTCTCTTTGCTCAATCCTCTTAGGCCGATCGAATAGACTTGGCTTTGATCTTGTCTCTGTGGGATTCCACGATAGCAACCACCATACAACTACGAACGTCACGAACAATCCCCTTGCATGAATTCCTTTCCGATACACCATGAACCCCTTATGCGTCATGCTTCTTGAAAAGCAACCTTTGTAACACTCCTCAAGATAGATCTGGACAATTTGAGCGGTCTTGGTCGTCTTCTTTTGAGAAGTGGGTCGTAGATTTGATGATGCTGGAGGATTTGGAAGGTCAACCATGGTCATCTGTCTCAAGACTGTGACACATGAGATTGTAGTTAGACTAAAATAGCAGTCCCTCTTTGTCCCCCAGATGCTTTGCTTGGAAAATGGTACACTGAAGTGATATTGCCAGGGTTACTGCTCTGACTTTTCGCCTTTGACCGAGAATGCGATTCAAAGCGATTGTCCATTCAGAGGCAAAACCTTACCCGGGCCACAAGACTTGAGAGTTTGACCTTTAAATCCAAAGCGAGGAGTAAAGCCACTTTATATGTCACAATTTAGACACTCTTTTTTGGATCTTTATACGTCCTGCTGTCCTTGCTGGCATATCACTTTCACAGACCGCGGAAGCTAAAATCCCCGGCCGCTAAACCCAGTTCACCTTCCCCCACCAACCACCTTCGCGAAGCTTAAAAGCGCGTCGCATCTCAACCGCTATTCAAGACTGTCAGGACTCTCGAACTGCTTGAAGATCTCGTTCGAGACAAGAGAATTCGTCAAGATGGTCGCGGATGTGCGTATACTCAACCAATCCTATTGCGCGCTCACTTTCGAGAGCCCAAAATCCATACCGCACCAGCTAACATCTCTCAGATCAAGCGGACCGTGAAGCTCATCACGGAGCAGCGAAACATGTACGTCGAAGTTCTCCATGCAATTGGCAAAACCGACAGCGCGTGTGCTGATAATTTCTTCCAGTGATAAGCCTTCCGAAGTGGAAGGGTTTCCCATGAAGATTTGGAACATTGAGATTTATCTCCTCGATGAAGCAGGCCATGAGAAGCCAGCCAACTGTTTCACAAAGGCTGTGTACAACTTGCATCCCTCCTTTGCCAATCCCGTCCAAAGTGAGTGTACTGCTTTTGGCTATGAAGAACGCTGCTAACAGCTTCCACCCCAGCCTTTACTGAGCCACCATTTCGATGCGAGAACGAGGGATGGGGCGAGTTTGACATGACAATTGACCTCTACACCACTGAAAAGGGCGGCAAGAATACTCTCACCCATGACTTGAACTTTGCCAAGGGTCGCTACGAGGCCAAACATGTTGTCAACTTCAAGAACCCAAGCGCCGCCCTCATCAACCTTCTACGCGACAGCGGTCCAGTCCCTGGTGACGAGAACGGTGCGAAGAGGAAAGGTGGAGAGAAGGTACCACGGAAGAAGACTATCAACTCTGTGGATATGGAGAAATTGGCAGACGGTTTGGTTAAGCTTGGAGAGGATGATCTGCTGCAAGTTGTTCAAATGATCCATGACAACAAATCTGAGGATACCTACACAAAGAACGATATCGAGCGTAAGTATTCCCAAACTTGCTCGGTCGTTTGTCTACTAACTGTTCTCCAGAAGGCGAGTTCCATGTCGATTTGTACACCTTACCAGATACACTGGTCAAAATGCTTTGGGACTTCGTTCAAACAAACAGTCGTGCATAAACCTAGCCGAGCAAAGGTGTCTTATTCCAAGTTTACCGCACATCGCAGTACTCTCTGGAAGTTGCATTTGGGCATGGTAACCCGGATGGGCCATTTTCATATCATTTCATTGTTCTATCTCTGGCGTTCTCCTGCGGTGGGACTGGGTCATGGGCATGGTTCTAGCAAGCTTTTCTGATCAATCGTGCGCTTTGGTGGCATGGCGTAGCGTCTGGTGATAAATGCCATTTCTTTTCACAGTTGTATCTAGGGAGGTTGCTGGGAGGCATAGCTCATCTTATCCAAGGATACGATACGTTGCTAGGAAGATGAATGAAAAATCTACAATGGTTTGAGAAAAACTTCAATTCGTTTTGGTAGCAAGGGTATCTAATGCAAACGCCCACAACCTGTACGCCTTTTGGAAGCATAACATCAGTAAACTAGAGGGAACCGTCATTCATCATCACCAAAGCTCAGCTTGATCTTCTTTCCCTTTGCAGACCTCCCCTTCTGTACCTTTTTGCCGATTTTGGATGGGGAGATTGGCTTCTTTCCAGACTCCGTCGCTACTTCCTCGTCATCCCCACCAACGACCTTCCCTGTCTTCCTTTTCTTACTGGATCCAATTGCAGCAAGCTTCTCTTTGTTTTCCTTCGGGTCAGTTCCCTCCGCACATTCTGCTCCATCATTGACCCCTCCGTGCCCGACCTCAGCTTCAAGAGCTGCGTCCTTAGCTTCCCATTCAGTTTTCGTTAAAGTCTCTCCAGTCCCCTCGTCGAAATATACTGGCTCGTCTTCAGCCTCCTCATCGGCATTCCGAGCTTTCTTGGGTCGTGCGACGTGGTACTCGTGTCGACCGTCCTGAGAGGCATTGTTTGCTCGGAGGCGAGCTAAGAATGGTGGAAGGGTGTCATCGTAGTGGAGGTTTTTAGGGGTTATCTTCGACATTTCTGCTTGTGAGAGGCCGTGTCTGCTTGGTAGCTTCTTTAGAAGTTCTAAAGCCAGAGCTTCGGATTCAGGGATTCGGACTCTTGTTGTCTCGAGGCTGGGATAGCATTATACGAGTAGCACTTTTCGGTCAGCGCTTTACGCTAGGCAGCCGAATCGGTGGCCTAGTATCCCTCAGATTGGGAGACGGTAGATGCACAATTTTCGCGTGCAGGGGGGAACAGTGAGGTGTGGCAAGGAAAAGCTTAAGTTGTACGGAAGTATTGTTAGACTCGTTGTGTATATCCAAAGCCACAGAGCCACGAATGCGAGATTCAAGCCGCAATCGATAACGAAGAAAAGGGGGCCGAATTTCGTTAAAGGCTAGTTAGTACAAGCAACAGCCAGCACGAGAGCATGACGCTGAAAATAGCTACTACGGGCACCGAACCTGCCACTCTTTCCTGCGCAGAAGTCGAAGCTTACGAGGCTGTAGCTCTAGAATGATACGGACGTAGACTTCTAAGACCGGAGAGATCTGTCTTTTTATCATTGGATCTTTTCTTCTTTCGTCCTCCAATGCTTACGCCAATCAGAGGGCGCAATCCGAGCTTACTCTTCTTGCCTTCCACATGCGCTTCCTGGCTGCAGCCCCTGTACGCTGCCAAGAGCTTTAGCCGAAATTCTGGTTCTGCGTGGTCAACTCCTATCACAGCAAACGGCGAACCTCTCTCTTCAATCCTCGACTCAACAACCATCCCGCGCTGCGATCGCGACCTCTGTGTGCTGCCGTCTCATTGAATGTTATAGCCTCCTCCTTCGACTCGTCTCCTGCTTTTCAGTGCCGTAGGCGGGCCTCCAGCAGCCTACGCGTCATCGCGCGCTCACCTGCATCTCCTCGAGGACGTCTCCTCTATCCGCTCGTTAACCAGCATCACCCAGTCTGCCGATAGAGCTCGGTGCATGCATCTCGCATCTGCTTCGATCCGGTCCTGCGTTTCTGAGTTTCTATTGTAATATCTACGGCCTGCCCATATCCGATTGACGACTTGGGGCCAGCACCCAACCCCTTTAACGAACTTTTTCCCCAACGATTCGGAACGCCACCACAACAATGGGGTTTGTGCAGAGAGTGATGAAGCGGATACCGTCGTCGCGGAGTTTGCCCTCGATGGATGAGGTCAAGGAAAAGACGAAGGTTTCTTCTCGGTTGGCTTTCTTCCGACGGCCACTCAGGTTAAAGGGCAACTCCAGCATATCGATACCCCTCGGTGTCGTTCTGTTGTTTCCATGCATCGTTGTTGTATTGATCTTGGTGCTATTCGTTCGACATCCCAAATCAGGAGTCGGAATATTAATGCCTGCTGGAGCACCACCGGCTATAAGGTACGCTTACTTCCAAGCTGCGCCGTTGCCATGACAGGCTGACAGGTTTTCTTGTACAGGAAGATCAGCGAAGACCATGACAAAGTTTTCGTCACAGGTTGTCTAGAGCCAGATACTTCACAACCTAGAGCGAATGCGGCATTCGTGGTCTTGGCGAGGAATAAGGAGTTAGATGGCGTTATCCAGTCCGTCAAGTCCATCGAGAGACACTTTAACAGGTGGTACCATTACCCCTACGTGTTTTTGAACGATGCAGACTTCAATTCGACCTTCAAGGAGACGATCCAGAATTACACAAGCTCTCCTGTCGAGTTTGGGAAGATCGACCCCAAAATGTGGGGATTTCCAGATTGGATAGATCCCAAGGTTGCTAAGGAGGGTATTGCGAAACAGGGAGACCAAGCTATCATGTACGGTGGCATGGAAAGTTACCATGCCATGTGCAGATTCTATTCAGGGTACAAACGCCTCCTTCTGAGAACGAATATAGTGCTGATTGCAACAGGTTCTTCTACAAGCATGAGCTTTTGGCCAAGTATGAATGGTACTGGCGCTTGGAACCAGAGATCAAATACTTTTGTGACATTACATAGTATGTTTCATCATCCAGGCTGAGTACTGCAGCTAAGCTAACATGTTCAGCGACCCGTTTTTGAGGATGATCGAAGCAAACAAAACGTACGGCTTTACCATTGCAGTCAAGGAGTTGAAGGAAACCGTACCGAATATCTTCAGATATGCATCCGCATACAAGAGGGTCAACAACTTGACCTCCCAAGGGCTTTGGGAAATGTTCGTCGAGCCTCAACCAGAGAAGCCGGAGGAGCTACCAGAAGACGATCCAAATTACAAGCACCCTCTTCCAGAAGAGATCCTCCGAGGCGATCCGTCTCGAGCTTCGCTGCCAACTATCGATCCCGAAGCTATGGAAGGGGAGAAGTACAACATGTGCCATTTCTGGTCGAATTTCGAAATTGCTAAACTCAGTTGGTTCAGGAGTCAAGAGTACGAAGACTTCTTCCAAATGATGGATCGTAGCGGAGGATTTTGGATGGAGCGTGTAAGTTGAAACTCCTATCAGAGATGGAAATTATATTAACAAGTCCTAGTGGGGAGATGCTCCGATTCATTCCCTTGCAGCTGGTGCTCTTCTCGCTCCAAGAGACATCCACTACTTCCGCGACTTTGGCTACCGACACACCACGATCCAGCACTGTCCTGCAAATGCCCCGGCCCGCCAAATGCCCCGGTCCCCATTTCTAGAAAAAACTACCTTAGATGAGAAGAAACGGAAGGAAGAGGACGAATACTGGGATTCGTGGGACCCCGTGAAGGAGAATGGCGTTGGTTGCAGATGTAGATGTGATACTGACATTGTTGATGTGGAAGGGAAGCAAGGGTCGTGTCTGGCAGAGTGGGTAGATGTTGCCGGAGGCTGGGCGAGCCCTTAAAAAAGCCCTTGCGATATATTGAGAAACGGACTTGATAGATGAGGAAATGTGAGATATACTGAGCCGGCCTCGCCGTGCTAGGTTGGGGCGTGCTAAACTGGGACGGCAGGATAGGATGTAAGAAGAGAATGCCGTTCCCATTTGTATTGAAGGGCACCTATGCATTGTGGCGTTTGGGCTGGGAAAGGTCTATATCTCAATGTGAAAATACGCTTGATCATTCAGCCCCTTTTGTTATTATGCTAGTGATGTTTGGTAGTTATGGTGTATAGGGGTGTCACGTAGTGGAACGAATTCAGCAAGTGCTGGAGAGAAATTGTTGTCTTCTGTTTGTGACGAGGGTATTTATACTCCTTTGCTATTGCTTTACCTTCGAGTCTTTTAACATGCTAGGTCTGTTCAAAATGGCAGTGGCCTCTTCTTTTCGAAAGAGACCTTAAAGTTGTCAGCTCGAGTGAAGAGGACTGGTTCCCGAACGCATAAGCCTTTGGTTTTCAGAAGGTTGAGCAGATTCGTTCAATTCTGCAAAGCGGCTCGTGTAGCACTAGCACCATTCTGTCAAAGAGCACAAGAACATTCCCTACTGGGCCTTCAAACCCGATCTGTAAGTCTCTTCTGGCTGCCAGATGTTGCTTCACACCAGAAAGAAGCTCGGGTCTCTGAAGGAAGCAGGCATATATTCTTATCCATACCGCCCGTAAGGCTTGAGCTCATCGCAGTTGCTGTCAAAATCTCTTCGCCCATCATACGGAACACCCTAAACCAAGACCAGCGCGATGACAGACGAGGAAGCCTGAACAGAAGAAGATCTGAAAATCAAGCTTAAGCGGCTATAGGAAGCCGAGCAACGACTGGCTGGTCGCTTAACTGGCTAGGAATGAAGAGACAACAAGAGGAGGACAGCTTGAAAATCAGCAGGCAGAGTCAAGTCACAGAAACAAGTGTATGAGGCGCTCGATAATTACAGCTTCGAGACCACAGCAACCAGTGTCCACTCAGCAATAAGTCATGCGCCGCGCACCTTGAGTTCAGGGAATCAACCACGAGATTGCAGAACCCTCGAGGGCATCACAATGTTCATCTGTTCCTCAGTCCACTTAAACTCTCACATTGTAAAACGGCAGGTTTCGTGGCTGGCGACGACGTGGTGCCCTGGCAATGCCCTGGCAATGTCCAGAAGGAGAATATCGGTACTACATTCTCAAGTGCTTTCGTGACGACAAGTTTCTCCAAACAGGAGCACATGAAGTAGTGAAAGCTTTCATGACCTATCTGATACTCAATCACAAAGATAAGCTCAAGCTCAAGCTCAAGCAAAAAGGTTAGACATACCGACACAGATATTATACAGCATTGCGGAGTTCATATCACAGACGCAGATGAGGCGTGGTACAAAACCCGGGTACGGAGCTCACTTGGATGATAGCAATTCTAGTATATTAATTAGTAATTTAAGTCCGTTACAAAACGATGCTCGCTACAATGGCTCACCAACCTTCGAGCAACATGGAGATTCCCTTTCGAGGACTTACGGCATAACATGTTCTTTCTTCTGAGTTAAAA
Organism: Stipitochalara longipes BDJ; assembly: GCA_009732865.1. Classification (NCBI taxonomy): domain Eukaryota; kingdom Fungi; phylum Ascomycota; class Leotiomycetes; order Helotiales; family Hamatocanthoscyphaceae; genus Stipitochalara; species Stipitochalara longipes. Next base: position 1,338,930 of record ML769336.1, on the reverse strand, counting down.
CTGCTGATACTGCATTAGGGAATTAATCTGCCTGCCCTGTGGCCAGTAAACGAACTTTAGGAGCTGCTTTGAACAACCAGCAACCCAGAGGTTCGCTGTTTCATCATAATGCTTGGCTATTAACGAGCCAGATTATTGAGTGTGACCACATCGGAGAAGCTCAACAATACCACTGCCAAAGCTAATTCGGACTGCAAGTCAATTTGTTTCTAGCCAGGCACCCAATTAATTACCATGGTTTTGGAAGCCAAGCATAAACACCTCACCAGGCTGGCCTGCTCGAACAGCGCCATAATCGCGCCTGGAGTTCAAATTGAAATAGCCCAGGCAACCTACCTTTCAGGTTCATTCAGCTACTCAGCAACTACAGCAATCAGCCTTCGTCTCGTTCTCCACAGTAACGAACGCTGTACGATGGTCCATCCTATCCGTCAGAGAACCAGATGGGAATGAGAAACGCTCCTCAATCTCGGCTACAATCAAATTCACAATTCCAGCATGAAGCTTCAGTAAATCTTGATGCTGGTATCCTTCAATAAGTGCTCAGCCAGACGACATCCCTTGTCAGGAACGTTGTCCGCGAAGAGATGCCACGCTCAGATATGAATGCTCCTCGTTCCAATGTTGACGAGATCCCACGTCAATCAAAACACGTTGACCAAGAAAGACTACGCAGATCTTTGTGAGAAGATGGTTCTACCAGCAGCACACTAAATACTTGGACTGGCTCAAATTCACAAGGTGGCTTGGTCGGAGAACCTTCCAAGCAACACTTTCCAGCACCCCAATCCCGCCAAGGAAGTCTGCCCTTGTTCTTGATAGGACCTGTAAGAGAACGCCCTACCAATACCCATGAGTAGCCAACAATGATGGACTACAATCTCAAGATCGACAGGGTGCTTCAAATAACGTTCGCCTCCACGATTCACCAGTGTGGGAAGTAGGTCGTGCTGGTCGAATTCACCGTAATCAAATTCGCTGAGTTCTTCTTTCTACCATGGCATCTCACACACGAGGTCTGCTTGTTAAGCAATAGAGTGTAGATTCAGACTCTTCTGTGGTGTGGTTGAGTCTAATGGCGAAGCTGAGGATGTAAGTTGGAATCTGAAGGATTAAGTGTCGATGGCGCTTGGAGGCAGCAGCGAGCGAGCTGGATGGACAGAGATTTTTACATTTTGCATGGCGTTTCATTTTCACGGTCGTTGGTACGCTGGTTTTTAGCATGTGCCGTGGAATTTCGGGGAGAATTGTTCATCAAAGATCCATTGTAGTGTACAGAGTTGCGCGATGAGTTTACGAGGGTGCAGATATGTTTTCAATAGCATCGGGAACAAGAGCAAAAATAATTGTAGAATACGCTTGGTTCGCTGAAGCAATCTATGCTTATACGATAGAACTCCGCACACCATCGCTCTGTCCTACTGGCCGTGGTTGATTGCGCCAATGTCGCGGCCTAACACACACAGGTTCACCATCTTCGTTGTCATGAAATCGAGGGTTGCCACAATCTACAGCCTGTCTGTCGACCAATGAACACGTTCAGATATGTTGAAGCCAGCCACCAGAGCTCTGTCTTCCACTTCTCCCCCTCCCCCCTCCCCCCCCGTGTCTCTCCCTTGTGGCTATTGTTCATTCAGTTAATTCGAAGCTCTCTTTGCTAGAGCGACTAACGGACGAGGCACTTGGACTTGATCCGAAAGTGTATGCATCATTCAGATCTTGTTCAATTTGGCCGGACATCGAAACCTCGTTACTATCCTCGAGAGATTCACCTTGCTCGAATTCTTCACTTTCGTCGGACATCGAGGCCTCATAACTGATTTCGTCGCTAGCTGACGAATATTGATTGTTCCTGTTTGCCTCGGACAATTCAGCTTCTGCAGCTCTTGCCATTTTTGCCACCTTTCCAGTCTTCTCCATATTTCCGACTTCGGTATGATTCCCTTGTGCGAGGCCTCTGCTGGAAATCACTTTGCTGGCCGTTGATCTGGAGATGTTTTCTTAGGGAGCGTGGCTTGGGGGAAGTGTCCCAAGCTTCCGCGCGAATCATTCTTCGTTGGCGCCCACTACCTTTGTACCATACTTAACCATTAATGGATTGACGCTCAAAGTCGGCATATCTGTATACTGCGGATCACACTTCGTTAGATGAGCTATGAATAGCGTTATATCCTCCCATGCTAGTAATCGGAACGGCGTTCCATGTTCCTTGCAATCGTGACATCTGAAGACGTAGAAATCAGTATCTTCACTGAGGGTGTCGTAAGGTAACACCTTCTCATTTGAATCAACATCCGGACAGGTCACTGATGACTGTGAGGGATCTAGCGATACTGAAGTAGGGGGTTCCGGTGTTAGGGAACGCTCGGATCTAATGCTTCCGCCAATGGCGTCTGGCGATGAAATTCTATCGCGACGGTTGTGCTCTTTTTCTGCTAACTGCCTTGATTCTTTAGGCTTATGAGTACTCAGGGAGATCCTAGAAATGTTGCCAATGGATACTGTAACAGCGGACAGCTTGGAGGGATTTTGCTGATGCTCGACGTCTCGTGGAAAACTGTTCACAGTGTTCGTCTCTGAACAGGGAAAGATCAGGTTGTCAGCAGCCTCGAGAAAGACAGAGAATTTTCGTGAGACTTCGTCAATTTGTTGCTTTTCTGCCAATTGTCGAGCTAGCAATTGTGTCTTTTCCATCTTTTCCATTCTATCTATTCAGCACGCTCCTTGCGTCGTTAGAACGAGACTTGTTTGTCTTCTTCGCCATGTCGAGCTCGTATACCCTTCAATCTTCCACTCCGAGGGTGTAAATGATGAGTCTCTTCTTCCCATCGATCCCGACGTATCTCTACCTCCTCATTCCATCGAGCCTTTCGCTGACTCTTCCTCTTCTCCCACTTAGCCTTGAACTCCTGATTCTCCAGCTCTGTCCGTTCCTGGTATTTATCTTTGAGCAGCTTTAAGCCTTCAAGCAAGTACTCTGTAGCTGCCGCCAAGTTGCCGTTTATTGTGGAGCTGGTAGTGTCATTCTTAGACATGGTGGCAGAAGCGTCGATACGCTTCTCTCAACAAGCAGGTTCGTATCGATACACCACCAAAGAGCAATGAGCAATGGTAAGCCAAGAATCAAAGTGATGAAGTGGTGTGGAACCTCTTGTAATGATGCAAGTCCGCGAATGGGTGATGAATGATGATGTATACCGATGTTATGTGATGGCAGAAGATAATGAAAGAGGGGCGAGAAGCCCCCAGATTTGCGAAGATGCGCATTCATGATTGATGAAGGAAGGAGCGTCTATGATGGAGAATAGCGTGGATGAGGAAGAGAGAGGAGCTGTACCGGGATTGAACTTAAATTAAGATGGAATCTCGGTGGCCTTGCCTTGCAGAGTAGAGAGATATAGCACTTGCTACAAATCGTTTACAAAATGATAATGACGGCGAACGGAGCAAATAGCATCTAGAAAGAACATGAAATCCATTTTATCGCCTCTAGTCCTCGATTGGTGCTTATCACGTTCTTCGGATCGCACCATAAGCTTCATCGCCTCAGCTTCAACAGCTGTTCGCTTAAGCCCCTGTCTACCCCTAAGTCACCTAGTCCCTCTACAACCCTTGAAGCGGCTTTGGTAGCCTTACTTCATCTCGACAATCCAGAGTATGAACGAGGCTATACAAATGTCCTTCATAACAACATCAAGTCGTTTTTCAAGCCCATTTTCCAAGCAAAGCCATGAGGCCTGCGCCAAGACACATGCAGAGATAAGCGAACAGCAACATCTTCATCGAGCTCTTGCGCATCTCTGGATTGAACATGAACTCGTGAGCCATGAGTTCGACGAGGCCGGTGTAGATCAAAATGCCAGCACTTATCGAGTCGAAGACGCCATTCACAATTGTCGTACTTTGACTACCAGGTGTGAAAGTCGTTCGCACGCCCAACCCGACGGCAATGGCAATAGGTGTAGTAAATCCGTACGCGCTTCCTAGTACCCATGGCATCCAAGCCTTCTTCTTTGGCCATTCGGCAGTGGCGAGACGAGAGCCCAAACCAAGTCCTTCGAATGTTTGGTGGAAGACAAGGACGATGTAGAGCACATTGAACTCGTCACCAGCAACGGCGAGAGTGAGACCAATGAAAATAGAATGAAAGATGACCCCAAACTCGAGGATGAAGAGAGCAGTCATCTGTGCGGCAAAATGCTCATCATCTGTCATGTGGTCACGCTGATGGCCGAGGTGATCTTCGCCGCCAGGTGGGTAAGTAAAGTCGTCTGTTCTCCCAGGAATTGCACCATGAGAGGTGATCCTGGAAGATCCCTCCCCAGAATCCGAGTCTGAAGTTTGGACGTTGATGTCTCCCGCCGAGGCGATTGGCTGAGGATCATGAGCGTTCCCTTGGCTGTGGTTTGTCGATGCCTTTGAAGAATCTATATCTCTCGGTTAGCTAAAATTACCCTCGAGATTTCGCAGTATCATAAGGAAACTTGAAGAGAGTAAGCAAAAGATCTAACAAACCTTTTTGTGCGGAAACTGGTGTATCATGGAATTTCTCGCTTTGCCTCATGATTTCCAGAGAAGGGTCGCTGGCCTCGAGATCATGTGCCTTGGACCCAAATATGTCAAATCGAGCCGCCATCAACTCGATAAAGAACATTGTGAAGATTGTCATCAGAGCAATTCCTTCAGCCCAGTCGTATTTGGTTATAGGGCCGGAAAGACATGGTGAGCTAAGAGCATCGGCTGCCGGCGCAAGAAGCTGGCGCATGTAAGCAGGAGCATAATAATTGGGAAAGAGGTGTGTGTAGGGGACCTACATGAATGAAAGCTGTTGCAATAATTACACCAGATCCGAAATATTTCGTAATGAAAAATGCCAGCGGCGGAACGCGCATGCGTTTTGTTCGGGCAGCTGCAATAGGGAGTAGAACGCCTGCATGAAGATCAGCTATTGTTTTTGGACGTACAACAAGTAGCATAGCATGTTGAACTCATACCACACATAGAACCAAAGCCAATGACGAAGACCGAAGATATTCGGAGCCCTAACCGGCCATCATAACCATTCCCGCTGTCACAGTCGACAGTAACTTGGTATGAAGACATGATATATGGTCTGGCTGGAACGATGCCCGCTGTCCCTTCTACTCTTTTGTTGGCCACTCACACCCGTGAACCTGTACTGGGTCTTTGTTCACCAACTGTGCTCGGATCAGGAAGTGTCGGCGGGCTTATCTGTGGCAGATATTGACTTGAGACAATGGGGATTGTTTGAAGGTCGAGGGCTGCAAGAAGACAGCTTTGGATGATGGTCCAAGGCTCTCGAAGTATTTGTATCTTTTCCCTGGTGCAACCGTCAAGGCCAGGATGGCGTATGGCACGTAAGTACTAGAGGCTGACCACGCTGTTAGTGTGATTTCTCGGCCAAGAGGTGGCAGTAGTGTGCGATGAGGTGCAAAAATGAGTACCTTGTGGGGTAGGTTGATGTTGCTGACAGTGACGCATTCCCAGCCCAGCACAATCATAAATCGAGCTCGTGAATAACCCGATGCGTTCTGTAATCAGCAATTGGATGGCGCAGGATGGCAATACATTCTGTACGTAAAGAGAGTTCCAGGTGGAAAAGAAAACGGAAAGGGAAAGGGAAAGGGAAAAGCAGGAAAGAATACAAAGACGAGGTGTTGGTGTTGGAGCGGCTGGTGTTCTGGTCTGGTCGGGCTGCACTTGCATTTGCAGGAAAGCACCTTGATGGGTAGGCGGATTGCGCAAAGATAACGACCAAGATTTTCCACCGCCCTCCTCTGCGGGCTTGAGATGCTTGCATTGCAAAGATGCGTCGATCATTGGCGCAGAAGCCGTGCGCGCAGTCAGAGAAACTATTCCCTTCTCTGCGTCCTCTCTGCGTCCTCTCTGCTTCCTCTCTGCTTGCGCTGGCCCTCTTGCGCTTGCGTGGGGGATCTTGAGACGGCGCAGACCCTGAGATTGTTTCGGGCCTAGCTTGCGACAGCCCGCCCCTCATGATGCTCATCGCACCCGTCGAGTCCTTCGGCAGGCCAGCTGCGGCGCGGCTTTCCTTTGTCTTGTCGAGTCGGGCGCCGATGCTCGAGTCTGTCAGTCTGCCAGTCTGCTAGTCTGCCAGTCTGGCTGTCGGGCACAAAGGAGCCATTGTTGCTGGTCCCGCTGCTGACGCCGTTCGTTCGTTCGTTCGTTCGTTCGTTCGTCAACAGTTCGCCTGTGGGCCCTCGCTTTGAACGCGTTCTGTTCCTGAGCCACCCGGCGCGGAGTCCGTGTAGTCCGTCCACTGCCGACCATCACGTGAACAAGTACCGCGATGATTCCAAATTGGAAAAAAAAGTCGCGCAGTCACCCTTCCTTTTGCTATGCGCAGTTACGTTGACATTGTTGAAGGACTGCATGCGAATTTGTGCTGCTATGCTCGGGAGAATATAAAGAGAAAAGGGCGCCTGTGAGCACGTGACGAGAAGCTGAGAAGTTGTGGACAAATCCCAATTCTACTCATAAGCAATCTTGGTGGTATCCAAAGGCGTGACGCAACTAAATAGGGCGCTACTATTAATGAAATGCAACCAGAAATAACTCCTCACTCCACGTCGCTAAGTACAGGTCTATACGGTCTGGGTCTTCTCGTTCATCCCAACAGCTTCGTCTGCCGTCTTTCCACCATTAAGAACCTCCCACTCCTTCTCGATCATCGCCACCCGATCTTGACTAAAAGGCTTCATTTCAAACACCATCTTCTCCGGCTTGGCGATCAGCAAGCTTGTGTACTTGTCCGTCGGCACGGGTACCTCATACCCCCACCTGCTCGTCTTCTTTCGGATGTCGAAAGCCCAAGCCAAACCGCCCATTACGAGGAAGAGCTCTTGTTCGACAACGTCAACACCTTGGCAGGTGCGGCGTCCAAATCCAAACTGCGAGTGTCCCTTCAGATTGGGGTATTCGGTGAGGGGCTCGCGGTAAGTTGGGAAATTGGGTGCCAGCCAACGCTCAGGACGGAAGTTGTCAGGATCCGGATACAACTTGGGATCTCGAGTAATGCCCCTAGACTCGTTATTAGTGGGTATTCAAGTTGCGCCCTGAGTACTTACCATTCTAGCGCGTGAATTGTAGCTCCAGCCGGGATGAAGTAGCCGTCGTAAACATCATCTTGTTCCAAGCAGTGAGGAATTCCTGCGTTATCGTCAGTAATTCAACATAAATAACTTCTCATGTTATTTTACCTGTCGGGACTGGTGGCCTCCAACGGATGACTTCCTTTACGATAGCTCTGATTGTAGGCAACTGAGCTCTATCCTCCCATGTGGGACATTTGTCACCACAAACTCGCTGCATTTCCTCACGCATCACCTCTTGCCACTGTGGATAGTGACACATTGCAAGGATATAGCTCTGCATAGGACTTCCAATGGTCAAAGCGCCTGCGATTGCCATCATGCCCACGATGTACTGTCCTTCTTCTTCACGCACACCGGATTTCTCTTGCTCTTCGAGAAACATCTTGGTATAAGAAGGCTTCGATTCGCCTTTGCTATGAGCTTCTTTGACCGTCTCAAAGCAACCCCGGAAAAATTTGTTTTCTCTCTCGTGACGAGCATTCTCTCTTTTCTTCCAAGGGCTCATCCAAGTTGGTAGATGTCGAAGAGGAGCTACGACATTCGGCACAGCTCCCGAAGGACTGATCGTAACCAACAGCCCAAAAGTACCGACTCTCAACTCTGCTGCGTGTTCCTCTGACCCCCAGGCAAGGCGAGAGATGGTACGACTGGTGTATTCTTCCATATGAGCGATGTAATTTGCGGGATCTTTGGACATGAAATAGAGTAATCGCTTCAATTCAACCGCAGGATATGAGTACAAGTCTGCTTGTGCTGAGCGTGCCATGAGTTGATGACCAAGTTTCCGTTGCCGTCTCCACGTGTCTAGAGAAATGTGAGTCAAAGGCACTGAACCGGTATGGCTTCAACACACCTGTCCTGCCCAGGAGAGCTAGATAATCACCGGACGTCCTATTGTCTGGAAGGTTGGGGATCACTGGTCGATCCGAATAGATGGCTCCCCTCTTTGAGAGCAGATCGTTCGCGATTTGTTCCGAGGAAATCCATACATGCTGTGAACCAAAGATTTCCATTTGGTAAATTGGTCCATATTCTTGAGACCATTCCCAGAACTTCATCCAGGTAGCATCGGCAGGTACATCGTGAACGCGGCCGATGAAGGGCAAGCCTTTGGAGACCTTTATCAGCAAATCTAGAGTTGATGGCATAGAAAGAGAACTTTACCCTTCGGTCCTGGCAGTCGACGTACTCCTGGAGGTAGAGTTTTACGCGTAAGGTATTTGAAGAGCAGATACAGCACGGAGACCACGAGGATTAGCTTAAGGAGAGTGAACAGCGCCATCTTTGAAAGACAGATGTAAACGGCAACACTGCCAGACACTGCAAAGCCAGAAAAATGAATTTTGCAAGGAGCTCCTACCTATATAAAATGATCACAACAGTCCGCGCTGCCGATCCAGCATGCCACCCTTCACTCGAGACGCGGTTCCAAGAACTAACCCCGTCAGGGCATCGCGGACAATGCATGGGGAAAGTATTCCCAGCTGTCAAGGGCCCGCAATGATGCCAAACTTGACCAGTCGTAAGGTAGCTGGTGGTTTGTTGCAGTGTTCCCTCCTGACCGGACGTCCGAAGCTTGGTGGTGAAAAAGCTGCAGATCGCACTAACTCGGCCCATGCGGGACGTCACACAAGACTTTGTACGAACACAAAAATTGTAGATGCTATTCATAAGATTTTTAGATTCGAAGCGCGCGTCCCATGAGTCCACCAAAGTAAATTTTACCCGGATTGAAATGATTGCGGGTATGGAGGAAGTGCAGCGCGTGAGCAAGCACAACGTCTGCCGAACTTTCGAACGCATGGCCTCTCCAGGACACTCCCCGAGCATAAGTACTGAAACTGCGGATGGGACTCAGGGGACTGCCTTGATCCATGTCAGTCCCATAGCTGTGGTTTTTGGGGTTTGCCGGACTAGGACGCGGACTGAAGTACAGGACCTGAGAGCGCGCTTTGAGTAATGAAGCATGGCGATCACTAGAAAACTATTCCGAGAGTCGTAATAAGAGCCGAATTGGCTCGGTTCTCGCTCTTTGGCACCGCTGGCGTCAAGTAGTTGAGGTGTTAGCATCGGTGACATGCGTGTCGCGGCGATGAAGTTGTCCAGTGCAAGGGTCAGGGTGTTGCAAGCTGTCCGTCATGGACAGCCGAGCAGCGCTACGAGCGGCGCTACGAGCGGCGCAAAGGGATAGATCCCGCAAAGCCCAGGCACGATGTTTGATAGTACCGAGCTAGAAGAATTCAGATACGGACCAATACGGGATTTTCCTTTCCACGCCTCGTTGTGAGGAAGGTAGAGTGTGTGACGAAGCTTTGTGTATCTTTTGATATTGGCAATATACATCCGCGCTCCCCAAAAGCCCCCTCCCCACTTTTATCCTATGCCAACGAACAATTGTGATTCCTGGCTATTACCGGAGGTAAAAATAACATTTAACCATCGGACATATAGAATCTGATACCGTACGATTTCCACAAGGATTTGGTTAAGGGAGCAAGGGGTCCCACGTGATGGAGTGCTGATTTCCCTTGCGCGTGGGGGAAGGCGTCACTAAACTGCTTATGGCGCATAACTTTAATCCCGCCACTGTGTTGTTCTGTGGGTTAGCGAGCAGTTACAGTACAGGGAATTCGACACTGTGAACAGCTCCCGTTTTGAGCCAACAGCCACTCCCTAAAAGCATAAGACAGATACGCCGTTGCCCCAATAAGTCCAAACTTTCGATTGCTTTGGGTGGCATGCGCAAAGATGCTTGAGCAGATCTGCGGATCGTTGGAAGGGTTGAATCCTTTGGACTTGATCAGATAAGCCAGTTTCTGGGACCCCCTGGACATTATTGAATTTTGCCTGTTTGCAGTTGCATACAAACGATGCGTTCCTGCCGATGGGACGGGACGTATTAGGGCTTACGGACAGTCATCCGGCCGAGTTCACCCCAAGTCCCGAGGCCACGCGTGCTACGCAATCTTACACGATCCTCCAAAAAAATGATATGGCCGTGTGTCGAGCGCTCAGCGGCTCAAGGTCTGTGAACGAAGGTGCAAAGTCGTCGTTTCATATCTGTGGACGCTGTCTGATCTTTATGGTCTGACCTGCCTTTGAGCTTGCTACTGCCACTGAGGTTTAATCCAACTGCAGATCAGGGTGCTGTCAGATCTTTGGCGTCGGGGCCCATCTTCGAGGTTGTTGAAGTATAAAATATCCGAGTTGCGCGGTCTTCAATCTACTGCAGACTAAAATGGCCATGCAGGTCACTGTGGGGACGTTGAGCAGACTAACGGACTGACAGACAGCAATCTTCCGGATGGTCTCTTACCAGGAAAGTGGACCAACGGCCTATTTAAGGAAGTTTGCCTCGCACTGAAGATAAAAGAGAACAGTGGTGACAAAAAGGGAGATAAAACGCAGCGCTAGAAAGAACAGAATGTGACTAGACTGGAGCTGACCAGGCGCGTAAATTCTAGTTAAAGGTGGAGTAGGGTGAACAAACTTGCATAAGTCTTACATCTGCTATTCCTGAAGTGATGCCCCGATATGCTTGACCTCCAGCAATCTTACACTTGGTACGAATTTCCAAATGAGTTTTGAAGGATATTATCGGTATTCGGCACAGAACTGTCCTTTACCGGTTTTAAATGTCCGCAGTCAGTGGGGAAGATCTAGCCGCAGCCAGAGATCAGGAAATCCCATCAAATGCCATCGACGGCCCTCCTCCCGCCAGATAAATATGCTTGGCCACCTCGGCATTCAAACTCGGGTCCAGATGTGGCAAGATTAAGCACAATGGTTTCTTATCGATCCCAGGAGGAATTCAGCCCCGAACGTGGGGATGAATATGTGGAGCCTGCATTGCCAGTTTTCCTGGGAGCAGGGACAACTATTGTTCCCGGCCACCAGTTATCAGATACTCAGATCAAGATCCTGGCCCTCCACAAAATTCGTTGACCAGTAATATCTGGTGCTGCATGGTATGACTTTACCCAAGCCCGTCAAGTCCGTGGCTCATGACGAGTACTGTATTTCCAGCCCGATGGCCCTGAGCGGCTGGTCCTTCCTCCTCATGTCGATGGAAGACCCAAGGGTGAACAGCAATTCCTTAACCCTGCCTTCCCACAATAGCCCGATCTTCCAATTCTGATCGACTCGAGCTTTCAATACCCCTGCGACCTCCTCTGGCCCTGGGGCGAGATTCTCTTCAGCAGGGTCGAGCCTCCACTCCAGCTTAGCAGCCAAACTCCGCTCCCTCTCTTTTGGAACCCTGGTTTTCATTCTCCACAGCTCACATCCGAGCTTGACCTCACTCTCATAGCTATACACGTTGAAGTCAAATTTGGAGCACAAGGCCAGGTTTCTTCCAGCTTTCACAGCATAGGTCGTGCTCAGATTTCCCATCAATGGATTTAGGGTTAAGGTGGCCGTCAAAGGTACTCCCTTATGGGCCGGTAAGGTAGCAAATCTTCCACCAAAGCTTACGCCCCCGGACTTGTTCAACGAGCCGTAATACATCTCTGCGCCAGCACTGAAGCGCCCATAAAATCGATCTTCAGTGCGCGGAGGCTCAGTGTTTCCTTTTCGAGGATCTGGACCAAAGTTGTAAAGGCCACGAAGTCCAAGCAGCCCCCCATCCGTAGAATAGAGTGTTTCCGCGCTATATTTCCCAGTATCGTACTGGTGGAGTGCAAGAATTGTCCCTCCATTTCGTAATCGGCCATCGCTGACAGCTGAGAGCTTCAATTGCTGCGACGGACTAATTCGGCGGAGGTACAATGCTTCCAGTGTACTCTGGGGCAGGTAGAGCCGCCCGTACAATAAAGAATCGCGCTTGTCTGTTCGCCTGCCTCCCTGCCATTCTTCCCACATCCACGATTCTTCTGGTCTACGAAGCTCTTGGATTTGTCTGTATCCATGTATGACATCGTGAAGATCTATTTTCCCACTCCGGGAGGTTGTCTGCAGTGGAAGGGAGGTGTAGAGGTATGAGAGAGAGCCATCAACAAGGCCTACACTGCCAATCGCATATGAAGTTGCGAAATTGGGAGAAGACAATGATGAGAGGTTCAATCTGAGGCCACGAGGAGTTTCGAAGTCCAAGAGTGCTACATACAGAGTCAGTGACTATTCTGGAACTTCACGGGGACAAATTGCCTCTAGCAGTAGCTGTTAATTGAGAGTACGAATTCTCGTAGTTCCAGCGTGAAACGTTATAGAATGCATGTTGAATGTAGTCCATAAACTCCAACATGTCTGAAGAGATTCGTAAGTCGTATCTTTTGACACTCAAATGTTCGCGCGTCTTTCAAGAAACCCGAGGATCATTTCTAGAGCGCCGTTAAACGCGTTCCCCTTGTTGAAGCGGCCGCTAGCCCCTAAAAGTTTATCGCTATCGGAAAAAATCACTTGAACATTCAAAGTCTTCGAGAAGTCGGATACCCCACAGTCGCACTTTCCAGCAATGCCGAAATCAAAGCGTGCGAAGGTCGTTCACCTGACGAAAGTTGATAAGAAGGGGAAGGAGTTAACCTTAAAAGTCTTCGCCAATGTCCGAGAATGTCTGGATCAGTATCAACAATGCTTTGTCTTTTCCGTTGAGAACATGAGGAATACCTATCTGAAGGATGTGCGTAACGAGTTGAGCGATAGCAGGTGCGTTTTCTAGTTTTGTTGGACTCATGTAAGCGCTATTCTAATACCTATGCCAGACTCTTCTTTGGCAAGACAAAGGTTATGGCAAAAGCCCTTGGGACGACTCCAGAAGACGAATACCAGCCCTCCACACATCTCCTCTCCAAGTTCCTCGTTGGCGATGTTGGACTTCTCTTCACCGACCGCGAGCCTGCCGCAATCGAAGAATACTTTTCAGACCTTGCCAAGACGGATTTCGCGCGTGCGGGTACTCCGGCAACGAGATCGTTTACTGTTCCAGCAGGCATTGTCTACTCACTGGGAGGAGAAATTGAGGCAGAGCAAGATGTACCAATGGCACACAGTCTGGAGCCCGAATTAAGGAAATTGAACATGCCAACATCGTTGACTAAAGGAAAGATTACGTTGGACAATCCATATACCGTCTGTAAAGAAGGTGATGTGCTGGATAGCAGACAGACGAGGCTACTGAAGTTATTCGGAGTTGCAACTGCCGAGTTCACTGTCAAACTCCTTGCGTAAGTAACACTATTCACCTGCAGAATTGGACTGGAATTGACTAGAAGCAGTTACTGGAGTGCGGCGACGAATGAGATCACGGAAATGGAAGCAATGGAGGAATAAAACATGAAGGAGCTCGAGTCCTGTTTTCTACCTTATCATACAATTGGGGGGTTTGCTGGCGTTAAGCGGCGCTACCTTGTTATTATGGGAAATCAAAAGAACAATTTTGCTGCCTGAGCGACCTCTTCTTACCCATCCGCTTCCCTCCTGCGATTCTAATGGTACAAGCAAGAATTCTTACGCACTGAAGTCAGATGGTCAGATGGCACAACTGCCTTACCTCTGACTATTACCTCCATGATCAGTGCCAGCGTATGCTCACCCAATGCAAGTAGGTAAAGTCTTCGAAACGGCCCTCCAGGTTCCCGTGCAATCCCGCGGCCGAAGACAAGGGCCAGAGCGTCGAAGAGGTCCGTATTACCATAATGAAGTTGAAAGAAGTTGAAAATGCTGTGTTTGTTGCGTGAGAGTAGTGAAGTCGAGGAGATAGATCAGGCGACGGCATACTACCTTGGGTGGAAATAGCTTCGAAGAACCGCTTACCCCTGGTGATGAAGGGAAGAAAGACTGAATACTCGAGAAACCCACCACAAGACAAACCGACCAGTGTCCTGCTGCACTTTAATACCTCCGCAGCTTGCGAGGGTCCTCTTCATAACCGTTCCCTTCGTACTGTCTTTTTCGTGAGTCATCTTCTCGTGGTCGTCCACCGTAGCCTCCATCACGGTCTCGATCACGGTATCCTCCATCTCTTGGTCTTACCGGCTCCATATTGCTTCCAGAACCACCACGTGGGGGTCCATCACGCTGGTAGCCACGATATCCACCCCCGCCGCCCCCACCGCTTCTATCGTCGTACGAACGACCTCCGCCACGCGAATCATACCCACCGCCAGAGCCGTTGCGATCTGGTGAGCCGGATGGTCCACCATATCCTCCCCTGCCTCCAGAGAATCCACCGCCACGAGCGCCACCTGGGCCAGCTGGAGCATTTGGAGGGGGAGCTCCATAACCGTTTTGCCCTCTGAAACCGCCGCCTCCCTGAAAGCCAACTCCACCGCGACCCCGGCCTCCATAGCCTCCTCGTGGTTCGAACCCGCCTCTGAACCCGCCGCCGCCGCCACCTCTGCCACCAAAACCACCTCTGAAGCCTGGACCTCCTGCAGGGGGGCCTCCGAAACCCATTGGCCGAGGTGGAGGAGCAGCTTTGGTGTAGCCACGGCCACCTTTGCCTCCCCCAAGACGGCGAGGAACCCAACCCTTGACTGTGCGTCCACGTTCAACATCGACCTTGATGCGGCGGTCTTTGATCCGAATACCATCACAGTTGTCTAGAGCAGCTATTTACCAAGCGCGAGCAAGGCGCAGTTGTCAGTTATAATGCCCATACTTATTATACCTTTAGCTGGGCAGGGAGTAGTGACAGGAGAGAAGATAGGCAGCTTGAGGGCCACATCTTTACAAATGATACCATATATCTCTGGACCGGCGAGCAAGGCTGTGGGGGAAAAGGGTTGTGGTCAGGTTTACCTCTCATGTCCTTTTCTCGTTCATAAACCACAAATGCATAACCTCGATGCTTCTTCTTCTTTTTGTTTGGTTTCTCATCTTGATGTGTGTCAACAACGATCCGGATCTACGATAGAGGTTAGCAAGGAACACAAATGTGAATGAGACTCTCCATCGATGGTGAGAACTGATGGGAACATACCCTCTCAATGGGACCAAATCGACCGAATTCGCTTTCTAGATCTTGCTCTGTTGCATCGTAGCTAAGTCGTGCAACGATCAGGGTTTTGAATGCGTCACCACGAATATTGGGGTCATCCTGAGGCTTATCTGCAGACACAATACGTTAGCAACTCTGACAGTAGACAAGACACATATGCCCAGAAATCGGACAAGTGAAAAGAAAAATATCACAGATTGGGTCGCCCTCACAAACTGCTGGTCCTTCTTTCAACAGCTTCTCCTGACGCTCCTTTCTCTCCTGCTTCACACGGAACTTTCGTTCTAGCCAACTCTCTGTAGGCTTGTATTCATCGGTCTTCTTGTACTCCTCGAGTTGGGGGAGAAAAGCGGCAATGCCAGAAATCGCTGCTGTCTTTCGTTCTTCAGGCGCGTGGTCTGATGGAGGAAGGAATCGAAGACCCGGGCGCGGCGCAAACAGCGCGAGGAGATTCGGTGGAAGCTTGTCCGTCATCTCAGCGATGCAGGTTGATGAGGGAGCGGCGGAAATGCAGCTCTCGCAAGCTGTGGTTGATGGATGATGAATCAGGAAGCAAGGTGTCGCGTCGCAAGCTAGGGGGAAATTTCTCGAGTATTGTCACGTGCATGGTAAAATGAAATGTCAAGACCTCGCGATGCAACGGCCTTTCGAATCAGTGCACCAACGATGACTGTGAGAGGTTTACAGAAAGTGACTATCTCCCAGGTACGTATGGACACAAGATGGACTTCCGAATATGTACTGATGAGTTCGCAGAATGGGGTGGGGGCATTCATTCTCCAATGTCACAAACTCTCCTTTCACTATTGTGACTGGGCCGGCAGCTCAAGAGGAATGAAGTATGTTTGCCATTCTTCCATCCATTCAGCTTGATTGCTAATATCTTTAGCTCGTTTCTCCGCAATTCTCTCCAAAAATTCGCTGTTACAAATCCTCAAATCGAAATCGAAGTCTCCCCTCGCCCTCGAAGACACCCAGTCATCATCGGACACTACATTGGTGGACGGCAGAAGGCTATATGTGTGCGGAATCTACAGAAAGAGCAAATTATGCAGAAAGCAGAGTTACTGCGGGATGCTAGCGGCGAGAAATTGAAGAGGGTGACGAAGCCAGTGAAGAGCATCAACGAGAGTGTTAGAGGTGTATGGAGTCCGTATCATGGCGGTGGCATCACCGTATGAAGGAAGATTCGAAGATGTGTACGCGTGTATCATATGTATGTGCCTTGGTAGTGGCGTTTTGGAGATTGGTAGAAGTTCATACTTTGAGCTCTAAGGACGGGATAAGATGAGGGAATAGCAACTCCAATGAACAAGCGGTCTCTGCATCATTACTTGACAAGGCAATGATAGCACCAGGGATTGCCGGAATTCGTGGTGCACTGCTCGTCTTCAATGTACCATAATTTGGGGGAAATTCAAAGTCTGACGTCCCTCAATTCAAGGTACATTCTAGCCCGTAAGGTTCTTCTCCTTCTGAATGTTTCTTGAGTTGTGGTACATTGAAGACCACCATTGCGCCACGAATTTTGATATCCGCTGGTAATAGGATTCCCAAACCGGCCATGAGTATTACGGGAACTCCCTCTTTTGCTTGACAGAAACCCGCAACTGTGAAATATGTCTTTTCTGGTTGCTAGCTGCAAGGACTCTTCTTAACAGCCTGGTTGGTAGTCATGCTCCTTATTCTTACAATTAGAGCCATCTGAACATAACGCTTACATACTCTCAATCTCCATTGCCCCTTAAAATTGTGCGAGGCCATGAGCTATGCGTGAGTTGAACATCTCAATACTTTCAATATTTGCCCAGCTTACGATTTGTATCGTCAGACCTACGGAGGGATCTCATCCCAAAACTTATATGCATTCCATTATAGCTAGATAAAAGGTCAGCCTTAGAGACAGTAGATAGCTTTTAGCAGATGGTGAATGGACATTAACTTAAGAGCTAGCCAGTATGTCGAACTAAGTATAACCTCACCAAGTGCCATTTTCTACCAGGCACAGTAGAGAAGCCTCTTCCTGTGTCCAGCCTGCCTGACTACCCATCTTGTACCTCATCTTCTTGCGAAGCAAGGATCATAAGCAACATTCGTTTGCCAAGGTAGACGAGTACGCACACTAGAATCCATCTGATGCTCCAGAATACCCGCCGAAGACCTGCTATGACAACCTTGAGTATTCCAAAGACAACTTCTTCCAGCACGGCCACTGTTGCAAGCAGGATAAATACTTGCCCAATCCGCCAGGAGAGCGTATGATGTTCGGAGAGACTCCTTATTACGGGACTAACCACCAGATGGAACGTGACTCGGAGAATGCTGAATAGCCTCAAGATACAAGCATATGTTGGAGGCATGGGTAGCGAGTGTCTTGTCAGTAGGAGGCTATATCTAAGCACAAAGCAGGTGGAAAGCAAAAGTACGAAAGTAGAAAAGGTTGAGTAGATTTATTTACAGCTGCACTGTGGCACCACACTCGCTCAAGTCATCCATCGTAACGCCATTTCACAATCGTGAATCTCCTTTATCAAGCCCATGTAGTCACAAATGGCTGTTGATGATATCAACGACTACGAAATGTTAGTACTGAATAAAATGTTCCTGGATAAGGGGATAACTCACAAGCAGGCTTGAGCGAGGCTCCACCAACCAAGAATCCATCGATATCTGGTTGCTTGCTCAAGTCCTTGCAGTTCTTCTCACTGACGCTACCACCATAGATGATTCTTGTCTCTTCTGCGACCTTCTCGCTAACCTCCTTCTTCAACCATGATCGGATAGCAGCATGGACCTCTTGTGCTTGCTCAGTGCTAGCAACCTTTCCAGTGCCAATAGCCCAGATCGGCTCATATGCAATGACAATTTTGGACCAATCTGAAACCTTATCCTTGACAGCCTTCAGTTGTGTCGTAACAACATCGATTGTCTTTCCACTCTCCCGTTGTTCCAAGGACTCTCCGCAGCAGAAGATAACACCAATTCCTCCATCAAGAGCAGCCTTCGTCTTGGAGGCGACGAATTGGTCATCCTCTTGCAGAATCACACGACGCTCAGAGTGGCCAAGCAGAGTCCAGGTAATATTGCTGTCCTTGAGTTGATCAACAGAGATCTCGCCAGTGAAGGCGCCGTTGGGCTTGTCGAAGACGTTCTGGGCTGCAACCTCCAGGCCAGGTTTGAGGTGCTCGCGAGCAAGGAGAAGGTAAAGAGCTGGTGGGGCAATGACAACCTCTATCATCAAGAATTTCTGTCAGCAGATACTCAAATATTATTTGGCAGCTTCGGCGGAACGATAGCAGAACGGGTAGCTCCGAGACAAGGTGAAGTTCAGCTCATAGAAGCGCGAACGAAGCAGCAGAAGACTCCACGAACCTGTATTTGAATCCAACTTTGCATCGTTGAGAAATCCGATAATCTTCTTGATGGCCTCAACAGAGCCGTTCCTATCGCCAACAATCAGCTACCGTTCAAAATCATACCAATTTAACACCTCGCACACCACCCAGAGAAACTGACATCTTGAAGTTACCGCCAACAAAGAATTGGCGAGCCATGGTTGCAATTGGTATTTTGGAAAGCTTGTGAATAGAATTGATATGTGCCTTGAAGCTGTCCAGCTGGTTTATGGGTCGAGGTTGCTATCAAAAAGTTTGCAAGCTGCAAGCCCGTCGGTAGGAGCCGGTGAAGGAGGGGTGAAGAAAACCCCGCTACCCGAGTCCCGTAGTGGGCCTGCTCACGGTAGACATGAAAAGCGGCAATAATTGTACTAGGTCAATTAGAACATTTCAACTGCTACACCTCTAATTGCTCCTTCGAATGCTCGTACATTTGATAACAGCTAGGACTCTTAGAAGCCTCAGGATATCTCTACTTTGTTTCTCAGCGCCCAGCTCTATTGTCTCAATTTGGTCGAAGACAATGATAATCAGTGTTGCTTTTTGTGTCCACCACGGTCCACGAGGCCTGAAAAGCTCAGGGGTGGGCCCTGACTTCACGTGCTTGTTCTAACCCTTTCCTTCCTTGCGCATTTCTCTCAACCTCGCGGGCAAATCGGCACGACACATTGGAAAGAGCAATTTTTGTGAAACCAATGGTTCATCATCTCATATCTTTATTTCCCTCGATTGGTCATTGAATTCGAATCTAAGTACCTCCGGCTGCGGGGATCCCAGCCGTTTGCCAGCAAATTGCTCTGTTAGGCTTCAATTGGAAGGAGTTGCATGACTGCCAGCGCGTCCAGGTATATGATTTGCAGAACTCGGAGGATCTTGGGCAGTCATGCAGTGGAACCTGCTCAAAATTCTTAGAGATCCCACACCCCCAACCTCAAAGTCATGCATATAAAGGGAGGTCCGCTGAACGGAGGGGGGGCACACGATGCTTTTTTCCCTTCAAAGACACGGGTTGAGAGATGAGGTAGGTCATGTTTCTTGGAAAAGTTTTCCTTGCATAGTTTTATTTGTACACGAGACTCCAGGTATCATATTTGAGGGATATATGAAATCATTAATCGTGGCCTTTTCCTGACGAAATCCTACCTAACCAACCACGGCAATGAAAGGGATATAAAACAATTTGATAAATACAAAGTACCTCCCTTCCAAGCGGTTTGAATCGCGCTAACAACATATAATAGGCCCATGGAATACATTTTGAAGACCAGAAGACTGTGTACTCCTCCTTGCGGCCCCAATCTAAGAGGACACGGGAAAGAGAAGAATTGGAGATTGTAAATCAAGCAACGGGATGCTACCAGCCGGAACTGCTGTCATCACGAGGATATCGACGCGGAAGTGGTGTCGGAGCGAATGGGTGTCGGTTGTTCCAGATCAGCGGGTCACTGGTTCTCCGATCATAGAAAGAGTCTCTTCTATCGATGAACTCAGCAGGCCGGCGACCTTCTGGCCGGCCGTCAAGTCGACCATCGATGATGTATTCTTCGACGTCTCGTTCTCGCCGCCTCAGGAGGTCGTCTCGTCTTAAGTCATCGATATATGGATCCTCACGGTAGCGAGGTTCCGGATAACGAGGTTCTGGATAACGAGGTTCCAGAGCTCCGAATGAAGGTCCATATGTAATGACTGGTCTCACACGCTCAATAATGGTTCGCTCAACTGGTCGCGGTATGACTCGGTCAGCAGTACCGAATCTTTCCGCCTCAGCGTCGACTTTTCCAGCATGGTATGCAGCAGCGACTGGATCAAAAGCAGGAATGGCAGCAGGGATGGCACGTGGCGGAACATCCGGCACATAAGGTTGGGGCGATCCGCCGTAAGCCTCGTAGTGTAGCTCTGGTGAGTGAGCGCGGGGCTGCTCTAGGTAATATGTTCGTCGAGGCTCACGATGCTTGCTGTGACTCCGGAAAGGCACTTTGCTGTGGCTATGTCTCCTGTGGCCACGAGACTTGGAAGAAATCGAGGTGCCCATGGAATCCGAGCCAGTGAACGATGAACGGCTGTCGGTATCTGAATCAAAAGAATCGCCCGTGCTCGAGTCGTCATGCTCGTGGTACTTCTTCTCACGACTCTTTGATCTCCCTTTCGCCTTGTTCTTGTCACCGCCCTTAACCTCAAAAATCTGGATTGGTTCATGACCGCCTTGTTGCGGCTGTGGTTGAGGCTGCGGCTGTGGTTGTTGTGGAGGTCGCATACTGTCAGCTTTCATCTTTTCGATGTTCTGAAATAGGATGACAGGGTTGAGGTCACTGCGCGGGGCCCGCTTGACGAAAGCGACCATAGTGACGGTTTCATACATCTCGCGCCTTTTCCCTCCCTTCAAAATGCTGATTGGCTTCGTGACGCTGTCGAGCTGAACGAGTGACCACTCAAAAGCGCCATCGCGTTCTCCGGAAGCAAGATTGTCGACAAGAGTTGTGACTTGTCCTTGCTGATTTGGCATCAGTTGTTTCTTCTTGTCAGCCACGCTTCGCCGACTCTCACTAAGCTTCTTGATCTGCTTAATGATCTCCTCCTGAGTCCATCTCTCTTCGATGATCTCCGACCGGGCCCAAGTTCCCCTCCCTTCTTTCTTCGGATCACGGGGAGCGCATTTTCGAATAGTGAAGGCGAAATATGTTGTCAACCTCTTGAGGCATGCCGAATCATCCATGAGTTTCGGCGGGGTGATGTCTTGGATGCGAATGGATTGCTGGCGAATTGGCATTTGTTGCATGGGCATGCCCAGCGGCGGAGGCCTGGGAACCTGAGCACCTGGAGGTGGTTGAGGCGGGCGTTGCATTCCGGGGTTCCCCCGAACCTCAGGAACAGGAGGAGGGGGTGGTGGTGGAGGCCGGTTAGACATAGCAGCGGAGAGGTTCGTGGCAGGTGGCAGGTGGTAGGTGGTATGTGTGGATGAGTAAGTGAAGCTCTGTGACGATGAGGCCGGGCAACGATAGTGACGTTAGGGAAGAAGGGAGAGATCCCAGAGGCGACGGGCGAGGGGCAGGGCTATTAAGCTCGCAAGGAGGGTAGAGCACGAGAGCCGCACTGGAGAGCAGTACTGGCACTGGACAGCAGTTCTTTTTCCACGGCAATGTGAGCTTGCAGAGTGAGGCGGGCGATATGCGGTAGATTCGGGAAAGGGTGTGAAAGAGGTGTGGGAGCTAGGGTGGACGAGCAGAAGTTAAGTATACAGTAAAGGACGGGATACGTAAACCCCTACGCCTGCAGGAGCAAGTGGCTTTCCCAAAAGGCAAAGGCAACTTTTGAATCTCGCAGGACTCGGGAGTGGAGGCATTGGAGGGGAGAGGATCGCTCGAGCTCCCGGCGGGGTCGTACCGCTGACCGGTTTGCGATTCGTTGGCTGAGAGGCAAACCGACCCCTCGCTGACAAGCCAAGCCAAGCCGGCTGCGCCAGTGCGCACTGGGCGCCCACACGCCCTCGCGGACACACCAGAGCCACACCGAGTACTCACTCGTATGGCGGAGCTGCAGCGCATTCTCATTCTCGCCAAAACAAATGGACATCTGGCACGCCTCTCCTTGTCTGCACCAGCTTTGCGCAAACACTCGACATTCGGGTCAGATACAGAACAGCAAAACTGCTGTTCGACCGAGTCGTCCTCGTCCTCTTTTCTTTTCCCTCGCCGAATGCTGGGCGGTGACAGGGACACTTTCATGGCGTCGCGCATGACACTCCAGGGCTGTGCAAGTGTGCAGGACGGTAGCTGGTAGGCACCCACTTAAGGCCAAAGGATTGAGCCTCTGCCCACTGTCTCGCCTTGCGACGGGCGTGGGAGCGCACCTTGCGAGATCTCTCACTTTGCCCGGTTCTGGTTCTGGTTCTGGTTCTGGGGGCCGACTTGATTTGGCTCTCAGCTCTAATGCTACTAGCCTCACAGGACTTCCTGCGACCCTTGGCGATACGCGACGGACTATTAAGCTTTATTGGCCCTCACTTACCCGATACACCTTGATTCAGCCGTTGCCGTTGGTGGTTGGACTCGACGTGACGTGAGAGAAGGAGGTGTTCGTGATCACTCTGCAGAGTTCGAGAAGGCGTCGACTGCGTCAAAGGACGCCATTTGGCGAGCCCGCAGTTGGACAGTAAGCGTCTCCCTACTAATGAGGTGATGAGAGAAGTCAGTAATGGCGAATTCTACCACGGTCACTGCATATCAGAAACGGACTTTCTTCTTCTCAGCTGCGAGTAGCCTCAGCCTCGAATCCCCAGCACATTCCCATCCTTCGCCCAGCTTGCCCGAGACTTGAGTTCTTCCGGTACGTGCAGCCTCCAGCCAATACTTCGGCGACGAGGCAAAATTGCGAACCGTTGCGGACCACATGCTTCAACGCCCGGTCAGAGTGAGAGAGCACAAAGACTCCTTTCCTTTCTGCCTCACCGAGCTTCAAGAAATCGGACCACCGGCTTTCCACACCACACCTTCTCCAAATCAGAAGGTCTGGAATAGATGGCGGCTACTTCGACATCGACTCGGTCACAGCATGAAGCAAGAATGTGTGTTGATGTCGGTCACCGAAGATCGCCCGCCTGGCCAGCAACCTCGACGTGGACATGTTCGATGGTCTCGAAACTGAATTACGCAGACTCTCAGTCCAGTCTCCTCGAAGCACATCAAGCTGCCATTGATGCGTCAGCTCAGCAAACGTGCTGACGATCCGTCCCAGTCTGCTGCGAAGAGTCATGTCTGTGCAGTGCATATGCAGCCTAGCCTCCACATCGTCTCTTTCTTCGATATTCCGCATCGGGAATTCTCCATAATGCTGTTTTTTGCATGCCGCAGAACCTAGGAAAATCAAAAAGTACGTACAAGAAGCGCCGTAGTCGTCAAACCTACAACGTCTTTCCTCCACATTAGGCTTTACCGCTTTGATGCAAAGCATAGCCCGAAATGCCCAGAGACACTTGACAGCCTTTTGCAAGTCAGATCCGCTTTTCAAACACTATGGTGCCTTCTAGATTTCTAGAGTACAATGCTGTCCTCATCCAATACGTCTATCCTCAAATTTGGGGGGTCTTCTACGCCCAGGACTAACGCCCCATTGGTATGCAGCCTTCACAAGCCACACATGCATGGACGGCAGGAAGTCCAACCCTCCGATCGACCTCGATCCTGGATCCTTTGCATGACACCACACCAGGGCTGGGCGATGAATGAAACAATACTCAGCAAGCTTATCGATTACGCAGAATTGCGAGGGGTCGCGGCCAAGAAAGGATAAACTACTCGAAAGGACCGAACCGCAGTGACCCGGAGAAATCGAGATAACAAACTCCGCACATACCCCTCCAAACCTTCCTCAGCGAAGCGATACGAGTCCCCCAGACTCCTCCTTTGATTGACTTTCGCTTCCCCTTCCCGAAAGTTCCTCGCCACTCAACTATGCACAAATAGCACCAATCACCAGTCCTTCGGTGCTACTCAGCTGCAGGTGACCAGTTCACCACCCGACATTGTTTTTCCACATCCATCTCACTGGCCGAGGAGCTCCTGTTCACATGAAACTGAGAAATGATACTCACAAATACCAATCAGGGACTAGTGATCGTTCTTTTCTTCCACACCAATATTATGCCACTTCAGACCCTATGAGCCAACGAAACCAGTAAGGCGTACGAATGTTGCACAGCAGAAGCGATCATCCCGAGATGAGCCAAACAAGGTATCGAGGGGGAAGGGAGTATTCAGATGATGTGCTGATGCGGGGACCGGTTTGTGGATTGCTTGCGATGCGGATGCTACGTTGGTGAGGGGATCTGGTGATATGGTTACGTGCGGAAGGAGATTTTCTGCGGCGCATCCGAGTTGTGACGAAGCTTGGATTGTTCTCCGTGAGATTGGGTGTACAGAAGTAGCGTCACCCTCAGCAGGCTGGCTAGTAGGCCGCCTCGATATTGTACAACAGGTCGAAGGTCGTCGTCGAGCACAAGTGACAAGCAAGAAGACATTGATTGAAGGTTTGTTACCATGTTTGACGAAAGTCCATGCAAATATGTTCTGATCCAGACGGTTGGGCAGTAATATAATTCAGTACATCTGCGAGCATCAACCCACTTTCACATCCTGTCCAGTCTAGTTTCCTTCTTGCTCCAGCAGAGCCTCAAGTTTGCTTATACAGCACATCAGATACGGGGTTCACGATGAGCACGAATGTATCATCTCAGTGGAGATGGTAGCAACGCAGGATGCATTTGAACTAGGCAGCGACGACTAGATCATATTGATGTGCTGTTTGAATGTACCGCAATCATACAGCCATTCCTGGTCAGTACCAGATGCAGTCGCCCTCCCCTCCTACAGCAAAGCCTCGTTCCGTTGCCCAAAGTTGAGGCTCAAGAACGGCCCTTTCTCCTCGCTATTCCCGATCACGCAGATCAGCGGTCAATGTATCGGCCACGGCTATCCTATGAGGATCGGTATTGCCACGTGGGTGCTATGTCGATGAACCATTCACAAAGATCAACGTTTTCGCCACGCGGATGTCGTTCATTAGCACGCGGGAGCAGCCCTCGCGCAGAGAGGTACGTATCATGTACATAACCATTCAGGTAAGCAGTTCGAAGACCCTAGGGGTGGTCGAATTGCACTTGATGGATGAGCAAGGTTGAAGGGCTTCCTGCAAATGTGCTTGCCTCTTGGGACGGTGGTATGGATAATTTTGCGCGTCTCATATGTACATTGAAGAGGTATGCCTCGTGGTGAACAACAGAAGAAGCGGCACTGGAATATCAATGTCCCAAGGCAATGCCTTCCTTTCAGACTTTCCACCATTGGTACATTCAAATTCTACTTTTAGTAGAGTCTACCTCTTCCTATTGTTCATACATGCTTGAAACATTTCAAAAGCCGTCTTCATTCGTTGTCGTTTGTTTAACAAATGCTGCTTTCCCTGTCCACCGGAGTATATATAAGACAATCGTTAAATAATTTCCACGCTCAAAGCATTCTTCTTCTCCAAACTTTGGACTTTTAAACTTATCTCACTCGAGCCAATAAAGCCTTCTACTCTTCTCTTGTTCATATTTGCTTGAAGCGATGTTCGCACGTAGCTCGATTTAAAACCATAGGATCTGCCTTCTCCAAGTAACTATTTTACGTGAAGTGTTCCCAGATCCTTTATGTTAAAGGCCGTGTAGTCATGCAACTAAAGTATTGGCGGAAAGCATACAACTAATTAAATCACTTTAGCTGCATCAGCAGTCGATATCTTGCCAGCCACAGGCCAGAAATACACGGGTATCCTTAAAAGGTCATTGAAGTTCCGGGACATTGAGTTACATCAAGACTACTCCACTAGGAAAGTTTTTAAGCGCGGGGAAGAAATAATAAATGGCCTTGTCGACATCTCAATTTCTGTTCAAATCGCATTAGCCTCCAGAGCGTTGTCAGATTTACGCAGTTCACAAAACCTGCAAGCAATTCACAAAAGCTAGAGAAATCCGGTTTCTCATTATCTGTTCATCTATGAACACTGCTCCACTCATCATTCCAATTACCCAGCCATCCAGGAACACCATCAGCCTTCTATGTACAACACCAACCGGTCCATAACCTTGACCGTCCTTGCATCCCACCCAGCAGGGTCCTAACACCCTATTCCAAGTATTAAATATTAATAATTACCCCAATTTCCAGCACGCTCTCTTTCACCCTAGGACAGAAAGGGAAACAAGCGAGTGAGGTACCGTAGTGTATTAAAAACGCCATGGCAATGCTAATCTTCGATCTCAAGACATGATCCGTCTTCTAAAGCTAACGCCCAAAGGGGCAACGACGGCAAAGGGTATCTACGGCGTGTGCCGTTTCGATGAAATTGAATGAGAACGATTGTAACAGAAGAGGTAATGTACAAGCACCAGGGGGCGGCTCGGTTCGAAGCATGGCATTGCAGCTATGCGCGGCATCTGAGACAAGATGGCTTGCACTCGATACCGATAGCTTGGAATATAAGGCTGACCACACCACCAGCCATCGGATCCTGGTCCCAACAGCCTCGTTGAGGCTTCCCTGCAGCAGGGCCGAGATCTGATCACCGAAGTGGCTGCTTGACATCCTGGACACCATTCGCGATCACCTCTCGTAATGACCATCGGGGTGGCTTGACGACACCCTGTAAGCCATTTGACTTCTGCCACTCCTTCTCCATCTCAGGGGTCACGCCATCTGGGAGGTGTTCCGCCCCGCCAGCGATACCGGTGGAGAACTTGAGCTGGAGGACATTGCCTATTTCGTCACAAGCTGCGAGAAGGCGGTCCATGTCATCCTTGTTGTGAGCAGCGGAGACGCAGAAACGGGCGCGGGAGGAGATGAGCGGGGTGGCGGGGTATCCGACAATAACAACCGAGATCTTTCGGCGGAGCATTTCGTGGGAGAAGGCGGGCATCTTGGCAGGGTTGTACAGGACAATCGGGATGATGGGAGAGTCGTCATGGCCATAGACAATGTATCCAAGTCGCTTCAATCCAAGACGTAGGTAGCGGGAATTGAAGGCGATACGTTGGAGACGTTCTTCACCTTGTCCAGGATTGAGCTCGCCCGCAATAATCTTCAGAGCGCTGAGGATTTGCATGAGGACCGGAGGAGTAGGTGATTCGCCATAAATGGTTCCCGCATTGGTAGCACGGAGTTTGTCGATAATATGCTTCTCCGCTGCAACATAGCCTCCATTTGCGCCGAATGACTTGGTCAAAGTGCCCATCAAGATATCAATCTCGGACGGGTCAATGCCGAAGTAATCACACACACCACGACCACGAGGGCCAAGAGCGCCAATTGAGTGAGCCTCATCGACGAAAAGGTGAAACTTGTACCTTTTCTTTAACTTGAGAAGACCGGGTAGATTGCACATTGTTCCTTCCATAGAATAGAGACCCTCAACGACAATTAGAATCTTCTTCCATGGACGGTGCGTTCTAGGCTGGCCTTGGGAAATTGATTCTCGCAATTTTCTTTCGAGATCTCCCATATCATTGTGCTTGAAGGAGCTGATCATAGCTCCGGAAAGACGGGCTCCAATGCGGATAGAGGCGTGGTTCAATTCATCGGAAATAATAAGACATCCCTTGCCAACCAAAGCTGGGAAAGAGGTTGCGTTCGTTGCGAATCCCATGGAGAAGACCATAGCTGCTGGCTTGCCGACAAACTTGGCGATCCTGTCCTCTACCTCCACAGCCAAATCCGAGGTACCAGCATCCGCACGGGGGCTTGCAGCACTAATGCCATATTTCTTAATAGTCTCTTCCACAGCATCTGCACAAGGTCCTTCTGATTGAGCGAATCCAAGATAGTTATACGAACTCATATTAAGTGTTTCTGTGTATGTGCCAGTGAACTGGAAGTGCTCGTTAAAGTCGTCTGTTTTGCGATCCATTAATGTGATATATCGGCCTGGAACTCCTGTGATTGGACGAGCAAAGCAATCATCAATTCGCAATTTCAGCCTTCGCACGTAGAAGTTGTCAAAGTCGCTATTCAGGGCAGCATAGCCATTAGCAGACTTCAAGTGTCGGTAATGATCTGGTCTGAATCGCTTGCCGAAAAAGTCTCTAACATGGCCGAAAATGATGAGAACGAGGTAGCTGATGTAGGTGGTCAAAAGGTAGTAGTAGGGCGGTTCGTCGATAATGGGCTCTTCGAGCTCCCCTCCCATGTGCTTGCTGACATATCGATGGTTTTGGCTCCCAAGAGGCCCGAATTGTGCATCCACTCTTGCTTGTCGCTTTGCTTCTGCAATTGACGGTGGCTGGAAGAGTGTGGTCGGGGGCTCGTCCATATTAGCCTCGCCTGCCTTTGCTGTTGACAAGGAGATGGTCGGTAAGGACAGCGATGGAGCGCTAATGTGTGGGGATGGGTTGTTCAGGAGATGCTGCTGCTGCGCCGCCACCGCAGAGAGGAGAGCTTGGTGTGCAGATTGCTGCTCTTTGCTCTTCGGGGAAGAAGAGAAGAATTGAGTCAATCTGTTAGCTTTCGAGGTCGACGGCCGCCGACTCGTAGGCTTATCGGATGGCGGTATAACAACCGCGGTGTCGGGGGAGCTGGCAAACGGAAGTCGTGGGAATCTTTGAGGCATTGTGGTCATGAACTGGGAAACCCTGCTTGCAGCAGATGTGTATAGGGTCGTATGCTCGCAGGTGCACAATTGGGAATTATTCGAACTCTAAGTAAAATAGAGACTCTCGTATTTGTTGTCGTAGGCGTGCAGAAGAGGAGTGTTGATTCTAGATGAGGTTGAAAATCAATGAGGCGCGGACTCGTCTGACTCGGTTGCAGCGGTGAAGCGTAATTAAACTGGGCTGTGTCTGTATATCCACAATCCGTCAGTTGGTGGATCTTCTCTGGCGCCTGATTGAAGGTAATGGAGATGTTTGTAGGAGGATTGAAGAGATGTGCAACAGTCAGGAGTAGGAAGTCCAGCTCAGAGCAGACTGCAAAGGCCTCCGCTCACTGAGACCGAGTCTCAGGACCAAATGAGCGAATTGACCCTGATTGTAGGGCCCATAGGAAGTACAATAGGAGAGGATGATGCATACCGGCAGATACAATTGAAACGGATCTCTGGCCCTGGTCTGTCGAGGTCAGATGTTGGTCGCGAGGAAGTCGCGTTCGGGGGTGGCGCCACGGATGTTGCAGTTCAACCGGCTGGTTGATGAACTGATGATGGCACAAACCGTTGCCAACACAAGGGCCGGGGGAGGGCAAAAGAAACGGGCGGAGGAGTAGAGGAGGAGAGGGGAGGTGAGGTGAGGGAAAAGGAAGCTCTCGTGGAAGAGGAGCTGGAGGAAGAGGACGAGGACGAGGACGAGGAGAAATGAGATGGCAGGCTAGGGTTTCTATGTAATCGCCCCGGTGCATCCGCAGTACTTTCGCTTTCGTCTCTCGTCTCCTTTCACCGCCGCTGGGGGGTCGCTGGTCGCTGGGCGCTGGGCGCTGGGCACGGAGCACGGCCTTCAAATTCTCTCGCTGCTCGCAAATTGCAGCTCCTCAAGTGGGTCTTGCGCTGCCTGAGACCGGGTGCTGGTTGGGCTCCCACGGCAGCCCCTGGCTGGCTCCCCTCTCGGGGCCGGAGCTCTCGGCCTTCTCACAGTCAGCAACACGCGATAGGGCTCGACTTGTGAAACGGGATGTGCAAGATGTGCAAGATGTGCAAGATGTGCAGGATGTGCACACAGCGAGCGAGTTATGCACGCGCTTGTACCAATCTGAACCCCTGCGACACAGTGTGCAGTGTGAGATTTGATGTGCGAGCGAGGTGTGAAAGCACAACTCGCTGAGACAAGCATCTGATCAACGCCCTCACGTGCGTTCATTGCACTGCGGACTTCCGTAAGCAAAGTCTTCATTCACCACATTTTCCCCATGATGTAAATTCTTCGAGGCGTCCTCTTTCTCTCTCCATTTCCCACGCGGTCCGGCAATCGAGTTCTTCCTGTGGCCGATGATCTCATGCCGCGCCGTTACATGCACGCGAGATAGCGGCAGCCCCTTACGCCAAGGGGCATCTAGATTTCGTGACCATCCGATTATGAGGGTCGCAAGTGTAGACGTCAGACGAGTCCCCTAGAGTTAGAGAATTCGTGTGCTGTTTCTTATCGATTACCTCGGCCATTTATTTGTGCCTATAAACTCGATCGACTTCTCAATTCTCGATCAAGATCCAGATCATTGTCTGGGAAAATGCCCGTGGCAAGTCAGTAATTCAATGCCCCACCGAGATGGGGAATGGGGATCCTGGCTTTCATCTCATCTCTGCCCCAAGTTTCATCTAAATTTGCAATGAAATTGTTGCAGAGTCCAACACCTGACGTAGTGGCATGCGTTGGCATAAAGCAATATCACTTTCGAGAAGGGATGAACCTCCAAACATCGCGTCTGCTTTGCTTTTCATGTTTTGTTTCTGCCCACCCGTCTGATTCACGCGCGTCATTTTATTCCCGGCCTGAAGTACTTGGACGATCTGTCAATGCGATCTTTTTCTTGGTACCGAATCGCCTTGGCTTTTAAGCTTAATTTGGGCCGCTCGAAACACCAATCTTGAGTTGTGGTTAGAGCGACTACACCCGATGGGCAATTTCAAGTTGTATTCTAATTATGGAGGCTTGGGCTTCACCGTGCAAGCTCCTTCTCAAATGGGGAGTGAAAACATAAAAGCGACTTCGCATACTACATATTGTCCGTATCAACTCCTGTTCATCCAGTACAGTTCCCAAACGCCATCCCAATACTTTAAAAGTTACCCGGAAAATGGACATCCTCCTTTCTGCCCTGCCGTTAGCTCAGGCGGTGGTGTCACAGTGTGCACCTCCACCTTGCCAATATAATGCCTAGCAAACAGGTCATTCTGAATCCAGAGCACCTTGTTCAGCGCTCGAATAACTCTCGACTTCATCACATTATCAATCTCATTCATCTCCATCACGGCTCCCACCACAATATCAACCACAAACCCCAGCAAAGCGCCCATATGAATATACTCCACCCGCAAATCTGGTCTTTTTTCCCGATGCTTGAAGCCGGGTTTCCCAGTATGCATAATCCCAACATTGTTGAGATACTCCCAGAATTTGCTTTCCGGCGAGAGATCGCTGGTCGATACCAATTTCACAAGGTAATTCTATCAACTATCAGATCTCAATTTTCCCTTTGACCTGGAATAAACTATTGGAAGTAAGATCCACGACCAACCTTCAAAAAGTCTTTCCTCAATGCAATCTGCGGATGCTCCATTGTAAGCTCCTGCACGTTCTTGACCGTCTCGCCCTCATATCCAGTATTCCTCGGTACAAACGCCTGTGCCGTAATGTCAAAGCTCAAAAGCTTTTTATACACTGCATCCAAAATCGCAGGTACAAGCGGAGC
The DNA here is from genome assembly GCA_009732865.1 of Stipitochalara longipes BDJ. Classification (NCBI taxonomy): domain Eukaryota; kingdom Fungi; phylum Ascomycota; class Leotiomycetes; order Helotiales; family Hamatocanthoscyphaceae; genus Stipitochalara; species Stipitochalara longipes. Next base: position 1,307,546 of record ML769336.1, on the reverse strand, counting down.
AACGAGAGGCTTTGCTGCCCGCAGCGCCTCTCCATCCTCAGCTGTGAGCTCGAGGAAAGAAGAGAGGTACGCGATGCGAGAAGGGAGGTCTTCGAGGGAAGAGGCGGAGATGTGTTGCATTTTCGCTGCCACCTTTTACCCGATATGTTCTTATCTATACACAAGAGTTTATATGCTGAATCAACCAATCAGTGAGGGGATAATGTCGATATTCGGATTTCAAGAACACAGAGGACAGTACATCAGTAAGAAGCACTCGATTTCCTAGGTCTATCAATCACTTTTATATCCTCTCCCACCTCAATCGTATGTTCGAGTCTTCACCACCTCCTAGGAGATCTCGCGGAGAAAGCGGAATCACGACGATCTCTGTCGCTGACAGGGGCCTCCGCCTGTCCTCCTATCCCATCTTTCTCCCTCGCGCTTCTTCCACCTCCTGCCCAATCAGCTCGCAATGATATGCGATCCCTGCGCGTGTGCTCGCGATATCACGCCAGGATGAAGTCAATTACCAGGAGGAGCGAGTAGGAAAGGATGGAATTCTGTACGTTGATTTGTAACGGGGTGGTCGAAATAAGAAGTAAAAGTAGGTGTTAGGTAATCCGTCCGAGAAGTTCCGGTATTGTGGTGCCAGAATAGTATTTGACGAGCCGAGTGCCGTTTTAATTGATCATAGTTTTCAGTCTTGAAATTACAGATGTGGTCATAGAATCAAGAATACAGGATTTATTGGTATGGTGCAGCGTGGAGGGTCACTTGCTGGCTCGGACTCAGAAAGTTGCTTTTAATCTGTTCCTCTCCTGCTCTCAATTCTCATCTTGGAATACCAGGCGCTTACCGGCGTCCCTAACCGACGCCCCTGCCAAAACGCCGTTATATATATACAAAAATCCAGTTTCCATCCAAATTCCGTAATTTCATCTCATCTAATCCACTGTTGCTCCGCAGGATTTACACACAAGCTTCTGCCCCTTGCCTGCGACTCTGCGTGCCCTGAAATCTTTCCCTCCACACCTCTTACAAGACAGCGCTTCTCCATCACTATCATCTTCCTCCAGGTCGCCAGAACCCTCATCTGAGCTCAGTTTACTGACGACACTGCTTCCCCTGTCCAACGGCGGTCTATCTGGATCGAGCTTGCTTGGGTCGCGGGCTGGATTGATATCCTTCTTCCAAGATGATACATTCCAGAATTGGTAGCTCTTTCCCGAGGCATCAATTCGTAATGGATTGTCGTCGCTGCCGCTATTTCGACGGATACTGAAACTTGGGGTTGGCGGTTGACTCCTCTCGGCACTTGTAATTTTGTGGATGCTTGGTGGTGGACTTGTGGTTGAAACGCTCGAAGCTCCATGTATTAACGGCGTAGATGAGTATGGTTGTTGTCGAGCTGCACTAGCAAGATTATTCTGTGAGGAGGAAGATGGCGATTGAAAAGAGGCTCTGCTGAATTTTCCAGGAGACACACTTCGATCACTCCGAGGTGCTTTATTCGTGAGACTTCTGATGCTGCCATCGTCCTTTGTCGTGACATTATTCCGCCATGACAGGATATGATCTGAAGCGGTATGAGGTCCAGCTAGAGAGCTTTGTGATATTGAATTCCTTCGAGAATGGGATCCTCCAGAGTTGCGAGTCATGATGCTATTTGACCTTCCCAGCATCTTTTTGGAGAAAGTCGACCCAGTCTCCCAAGATTCCACTCGTCGCCTTGACGCGCAATCACACCTGAAGACCTTGATATTTCCAAGGTAATCTGCAGTGACAAGAATCAAGCCATCATTATGCGAAGACCTCGCGAGATACGCAGGTGACTCTTCAGGCTTTTTGACATGAGGTTCGCTGAGTGGATCTGAGTGCCGTTTTTCGGAACCGATAGCAGGCATCGAAGATGCATTAGACTCTTCTCTCGACAACAAAGTTACAGGAGGCGGATTGCAAAGATCATAGATTGGATCTAAGGAGCCGCTGAGTAGCTGACGAGTCTTTAGAGGTGCAATAACGGCAGCTGTAACCATATCGGAATGAGCTTGAAAAACCTCAACACCCGGTTTGTCTTTATTCTCAGTATCGGTCAAACCACTCGTATTCCAGATGTACGCTTTCCGATCTTCACTGCCACAAATGACATATCGAGCGTCGTCACTGAAGCTGGCGTTGATCTGACTGCAAGTATTTTCGTGACCCCTGAATTTCATTTCGAGCGACTTGTCCCTCAGATTGTACAGTCTGACTCGGGAATCGTTGCTCGTGATAAGTAACTTTACTTCTCCTTCGGGGTCATCTGGAGGAAATGTTGTCGTCCGGATTCCAGTGATTTTGCTGCCTTTAGCGTTCTTCCCACGCGAGGATCTAACATGGATCTGAGTGTGATACTTCAACCCCTCGGTCTCGTAGAACAAACAGAGACCACTGAGGACTCCTGCCATTGCTGTTTTGCCATCCGGAGAAAATGCAACAGCAGTAATCAGGTCTGGTAGTTGATTCCAGAATGCCACACTTTTGTCAGGGATAGACCTGATGTAGAATTAGTAGTGATCATAGAAGAAATGATGGCCCAAAAAAGAGCGCCTTACCATAGTCGCAAAATGCTATCAAGGCTGCCAGCAAGGAAGAATCGATCATCGGTGGGGTGAAATGCAATCGAAGTGACACTACGATGAGGTAAGTCTTGCCCAACCAAAGGGAAGGCATCTAAATGGGAATCTTACAAGTCTTTATGACGAAACGTGCAAAGGCATTCTTGTCTGGAAATGTGCCACAAACGAACGGTCTTATCCATGGAGGATGACAACAGAAAATTGTTCTTGCTCCAACTTAGGTCTAAAATATCACCAGTGTGACCATCAAACTCTCGTACAGGCTTAGATCTGAACACAGGCGCGCTCAATCGTTCACCGCCAGAAGTATTCGAGGATATGTCCTCTTCGTGCTCGTGTGTATGCCTTTCTTCTGGCGTCGAGATGACGGCCCACACTCTAACGACCTGATCTCTGCCAGCTGCCGCGAGATACCGGCCATCCTTGCTGAATTCTACAGACCACACTGCCCCGCTCGTCTTCGGTAACTTCGATAACTTGTGTGCGCTGCTGGCATGTAACTCCGTGGTAGTTAACCCGGGAACCTTCTCATCAGCCGCCCTATGTTTTGTTCCGCTTAACTCTTGCGCTAAAAACATGCGATTAAACTCTCGTTCTTTCTTATTATGCGCCCGTACTTTGATATAACGAGGCGGTTCTTTGTGTTGCGGAATGAACCCATTCGCACCGATTGAAGAAGAGAAAACAGCAGCGTTCATGCCTTCGTCTCTCCTTTCACCCGCCTCCGATTCATCATCATCGATATCCGCGGATTGATCCTTCTTCTTACCACCGATGATTGAGAACCTGCTAAGGAACGAGACGCCTTTCCTGTACGTTTGTCGTTAGCGAACGTATATTGTCCCATAAGCAAATAAGTAAGCCACCGACTCCAAAAAGCCGCAGCTCCGAGCTAATCAGCTTCTGAGACACTTACTTCTTCTCCTTGGCAAGATTACTATCACTTCGAGAGATTTCGGGTGTCAATTGTCGCCCGGGTGGCGCAATATCAGGGCTTGTTGGGCTTCCATTGTCAGGATTTGGGCTCTCGGGGCCCCCGCTATTCCGCAACTTCTGAGGTATGGTATTTTCGGTATTGGTCCTCTTCAGAATGTACTATTACAAATGTTAGCAGTTTGAGTTGGACCGTTCTGCAGCGGAGTTTATGCGCATCTTCCGTATTTGAAGACGCATACACGGGACCTGCATATATCAAGAACGTACGTGAGAAAGAGGATCAATAGCCGTAGCTGGACGCCCGGGACCAGCTGTAGGCTTTGCCCCATTGACATCTTTGCTCGAAGTATTGTTCCTTATCAGAGTGGTTGGCAGCTTCTTGCCATTGGACTGTGCGTTTCCTGTTGTAAAACTCCTGGTAAGCATAAGCACCAGAAGTAGAAGGACAAGCCATATCATTTGATCATGTCCGACAGAACTGTGAAGCTATCTAATCTGCCAAATTCCTGGGAGCTTAAGGTACATACCTTCTGAGGATGTTGCGCTCCTCGGACGCGCTGACTGCCCGCCTTCCGTGGTAGTTGACGGGGTGTCAACAGGCGATGCGCCCCCTTCGGCATTCTGGGCTTCTATTACCCTGATTCTCGGGAGTGCAGGGTCAGACATGTCCTAGGCAGTTCCATGTGTTCATCTGAAAGGTTGGCAGAGGCGAAGCCGAGTGTGGGTGCGTGGGCTGTTGCTATTTGTCTTGCTGATCCGAGGTTCCGAAGAGCTGGGTTTTGCCCGGATGTGCTGGAGGAAGACTATCAGGAAGGTGTCGTCTGGGGTGCGCGGGAAATATGTAGCTCGAACTCAAACATGAACATGTGCGAAGGTTCTCATGATCGGGTTCGTCGGTCGCCATTACATCGCAAATATTGAGACTTTGCATGCTTCGCTACTCCGAGCGCTCACACTACGTCACATGGGAGAAAGCTCCCGTCCAGGGCGGTGAGCTTCTTTTTGCCATTCTGAAGTCTGTGCATCTTCTCTTCCTCCAACAGCAACATCAACTACGCTGTTGTTCCTTCTTTCAGCACATCCTTAGTTCTATCAGACTCAGTACACTCGACAGACTCACCCCTCATTGCAGGATCAACCCTGGGTGTCAATCCCAGCGCCCTTGGCCGCAGCTAATAATAGCAAACAATGACTTCAGAAATAGACTTCTCCACCTCGCACAGTCACTTAAATTATTTGCAACAAGCTCTCGCTCTTGCACAAAAATCACCCCCGAAACCTACGAACTATCGAGTCGGAGCCCTCCTGGTCAATGCCAAGACAAAATCCGTCCTCGCATCCGGCTACACACTCGAATGCGAAGGCAACACCCATGCAGAACAATGCTGCTTTATAAAACTGGCTGAGGCTCACAAAGTCCCGGAGGAATCATTAGAAAAGGTTTTACCAGCAGAGACTGTGCTATATACTACGGTGGAACCTTGTTTCAAACGATTGAGTGGGAATTTATCATGTGTGGAAAGGATACTGCGGCTGGGCAAAGCCATAAAAACTGTATATGTTGGGGTTAAGGAGCCTGAAAAGTTTGTGGGTGAGAATACTGGCCGCAAACAGTTGGAAAACGCGGGCATAAAGGTTGTGCTTGTTGAGGGTATGGAAAATGAGATATTGGAGGTAGCCACAGCTGGCCATAAAACTGGAGATATTTGACCGAGGGATGCGGAGCTGCTCTCCGTCTGCTGTTCCGAAAAGTTCTGGAAGCGATCTCAGAATCCTCTAGAGGTCTATTTGACTCGCCGGGCAAATTTCTGGCCCACTAAAGATGCTCCTGTGACAGCTCTTGACAGAGGTCAGCAGTGGTGATCTCGAGCTGTTATCAGTGGAACTTTTTTGCGCCAAGGAGATTCTTTGCACCAGGGGCTGTCGGAATTCGTGGCGCAACGCTGGTCTTCAATGTACCATAATTAAAGGGACATTCAGAAAAAAGGAGAAGATTGTGGGTTAGAATGTACCCTGAATCGAGGGACATTCACTGAATCAAAATGGTTATCACTTTGAATCTCCCTCGAATTATGGTACATTGAAGACGAGCAGTGCGCCACGAATTCCGACAACCACTGGTGCTGCAAGAAAAGCTGGGACCGTTGACTGCAAGAGGTCCCATCATAAGGCTGAAAAAGTTGCGGACAAATAGCAAGTCCGAGTCCGGCAATCAAGCATAATGTCGTCATGAACACTTGCAAGGCTGCACGTATTTTAGCCTTGTGAAACATGTGCAGTACATTTACGAAAGAGCTCCTCTCAATATCGAGTTTCTTCCACACCCATCAAAACTTCTTAAACTTCAAAATCCAAGCGATCCCAAGCAAAGATGACTCTCCTCAGCTCTCTTTTACATGTGACCAATTTCCGCAACCCATTTCTGAGGTATTTTCCACCACCGCATTCACGCTTGATGTCGCCTTACATGATATAGAACTCTCATCCCTTCTGTTGGCGCTGCATTCGTGATTCAGACAGCAGTTGCCATTCCGTCTATAATTGCCCAATCTGAGCGTTTTTATGATCTCTCGGGCTCACTGACCTATCTATCCGTCACGGCTTTGAGTTTGTACCTTCCTACTCTCCGTGCAAGAGCTGCTGCATCATTAGCCGGGACAGCCAAACCATCATTTCCAAGCATCTTGGATGCCTTTACGGGCAAAGGTGGACCTAATGGTTTAAACTGGAGACAAGTTGTTCTCAGCACAGCTGTGTCAATATGGGCAACAAGATGTATGTCTCCCCACCCCGCTGTGAAATATAATCGACAATTCTTACCGCACCGTAGTGGGGTCCTATTTATTTCAACGTGTCTTGTCTGATGGAAAGGATTCTCGGTTTGATGAGATTAAGAAGTCTCCTCCGAAGTTCCTTGTAGCATTTATGGCTCAAGCGACTTGGGTTTCTCTGTGCTTAATGCCAATCCTGGCGGTGAATAGCATCCCACATGCTGTTCTTTCCACACTCCCTGCACTTGGAATTACAGACGTTATCGGTCTTCTCCTCTATGCCGGGGGCTTGGGCTTTGAAGTCACCGCTGATAGACAGAAGAATGCCTGGGTGCAGGCTAAGAAGGTATGTAGCAATCGCTCTGAATATGATAGGAGAAGCGAGAAAATTATATCAAGAGCCTTTGTTAACTGTTGATGCAGAGTAAGGAGCATGATGAAGACTTTTTGACTCATGGATTATGGTCAAAGAGCCGACATCCCAATTATTTTGGGGAGTCAACTCTCTGGACTGGTATTGCTGTTGCGTCTGCTGGTGTTTTGGCTAGTAAAACTGGTCAGGTGGGCATGGGGCTCGCGGGAACGAGCTATGGAAGATTCTTGGGACTCGGGATGTGCTTCATCAGTCCAGCATTTGTGACGTTCTTGCTCTTGAAAGTCTCTGGGGTGCCTCTGAGTGAGAATAAATATGATAAGAAATATGGGGACAGGAGGGATTACAAAGCATGGAAGGAGAATACTCCCATGTTCCTCCCCAAGTTCTGAGTAGCCTCTGAGCATCAGGAAAGATCACTCTTGAGAAATTCCTATCCAAAATCACCGGAACATTTGACGGTATTGAATGCGGAACACTCGAGAGCAGAAGAATGTTCGACAGGAAATCATGTAGATTAAAGAACTTGGTTTGGGACATTATAAAAAGTAGACCATAAATATTCAAGAAGTATTTAGTGTCGAAATTGGGTTTAAACATTGAAAGCGGTAGATGTTGGACTACATTACAAAATCAAATACCCCGGGTATATGTTCAACCAAGCCTGACCTTTTTCCAAACCCGTATGCACTCTTGAAGGTCCATTGCCAAACTTCCGTGCGCCGCTGACACCGAATCCTCGATGATCGCTACGAGCAGACTCGCGTGAGCAAATGACACATGATTCTCTTTCAAAACCTGAAAATCGACCCTTCGAATCCCCCCATTATCAACAAACGCCTTCCACGAGTCTAAAACCATAGCTAAGTCTCCCGCAAAGTTTGGATCATTCACCATCCTCCAAAGTATTACCTCAACCGCACGCTTCAGATCATGAGACTCCTCAACATGGCCCTCTTTCTTCAGCCACACCAGGTTATGTTCAGAAACCAACTTATTGTCCCACTTCGGACTCTGAATTGCCTCCACCATTCTCGTCTCCGCTCTCTGGGCTTCTCTTCTCCTCGTTGCGTTCAGGCTTTCAACCCAGTCGTCATGTGACTTCAACTGTCGCTCTCGAATAGCTGCTGCTTTTTGGTCTGGTGGTAACTGATTTTCCTTCATCATAGCTCTTGACTGCTCTTTCAACTTTCTCATTTGCATCTCACGCGCCTCTGCCTCATCGTCATACTGTGTTGCCCATTCAGGGGTAGCTGATTCTTCCACGACGCCAAGGAGAACGAGTATCCCGCATGGGATGGAGTCTTTCTTTGCAAACGCAAGAATCTCGGACGGAATCTTGTAGTTCCAGAGGATGGTCTGAGAGCTAGTGCCGAATGCTGTGATGGCGCTTGCGAACCCTGCGCAGCGGAGTTAGCAAATCGTCGATATGGGAGACAATTAGGGACATGGTCTGTGGATGATAAACCAGGTTATTAGTTGGGCAAGTGGGAATCCAAGCGCAATCCGAGATAAGAAAGAGATTTCTCTACAATCACCTACAGGCACCAGTAGTATTAGCATTCATGTCATCGACTTCGAGGTGACCAGTGCTGAGTTGGTCAAAAAGCTGAGGATCGAAGTCATCTGGACATGCGGCAATCAGGCCGTTGATTCCAATTTGACAGCGTATAGCCTAAAGCGTTCAGGAGTTAGCAATTGTCGGTAGGTAAATGTGTAAGGAATTAGTTGAACCTTGAAACACTTCAAGATGTAGTGCACATATAGGAGGTTGTGCCGAATTGGAACTCGATTATCCTTACTGGTGGTACTTCCGCAATGGGAGGTATATATCTAGCTGTTTTGGGAACGAGTGTCTCCTCAGTTTTTGCTGGTTCTTCTCTCGTTTCTTCAACAGACTTTGGCTTCGAGTTCTCGATTCCTCCTTCCTCTGTTGCTACTCTTGGCCCTAGTACGTTTTCGTTCTTCCCCGCCTCTGCATTGATATTCGGCCTTGCTGGGAGGGTCCCTTTAATCAAGACCCAGTACGGTGGAAGACTAGACTGATCCCTCATGCCCCAACTTGAGGACCATCGGACGGCTAATGACAGATTCCCATCAGAGTCGTCCAAGGGAGCAATTATCAGAACAGCTTCATGGCCATTAGGAGAACTATATAATAGAATATTTAGCCAATACTCAGAATAGATTGTCTCCTAAAATTAAGAGCGTTAAACACAGGTATCTCGGGAAGCCCAAGACCTTGATATAGAAATCGGGATCCTGCCAGTACCTACAGCAGAAGTGGTGTCCCGATTGGTACCCAAAGACCACTACCTCTCAGCATACGGAAGCCAGTTGCATCTGGAATCGCACCCAGGTCAAGCAGAAAGCTGATCAGCTCTTCAAACCCAATCTCGGCCTGTGGTTGCCGGAGCTGGTCTGTGTAATCAATCCTCTGCGTCTTCAGTCCGATCTTGTGACACTTCCAGTTGAAGATTGTCCAACTACCGCCTGGTATTTTACTCGGATAGTCACACAGTCCCCAATACTCTTTGTAGTGATCCTCTCTGTGCAAGGGAGCAATTGTGTACCGTGGAAGTTCAACCTCGATCACATGATTGATAACATCTCCTCTTGTTATTCCTGCCAAACGGCCGCGGCGAAGCATACGTTTGACCTTCATAACTGTGGCGATTGTTGAGATTGTGTTGTATATAATTGGGGCCACGCCTAGAACGGCGAGTGGAACCCCAATGTAAGTTATGATATCTGGTGCCGATGCCATTGTGGAAATGATTGCGCGTAGAACCTTTTGGGAGGGTCTGCTAACTTAGGTATTTGCATCCCCCAAATTTCATGGGAGAAATAATGGGCAGTCCAAAGAGGTACTGTAGGAATTGCGCAGAGAAGGCACAGCGGGAGGCAGATTGAACTCGAAGCCACCCCCTGGAAAAAAGCACACAGACCATGCAGGTCCAGGGGCCAAGAAAGCCGTGGCGTCCGCAGCTGTCAAATGCGGGGGAACCAAGCGCTTGCATTTTGTTTGGAGTGACGAGGGAGAAACATTGAGAGACCAGGAAAATACTTGTATTCTGGACCAGTATAATCCTCACCATCACCCACGTATAAGAGGTGGATGAATGCGAACGCGAGAAGGAGTCAACTTAACCTCGAGAACCCCAGTCGTTCATTCGCTTGGGTGGACGGGCTAAACCAACTTTCCTACCGAACAGTGCGCGTCGAATCCTCCAGAGTACTTGTACAGTAATGATCAACCATCCTTCCCAACCCCATTTCTCCCCTCCACTTCTCCGATGAACGACAACGACAAACCATGAGTGCACGACGATGTATCTCAGCCTATCTCTCGTTTCCTACCTCTTCTCCCTCACACTCGCTCAATACCCTCCCGTGTCGAACTTAACGACCATCAGCTCGCCGTTCGATGCGAACATCACAATCTCTTACAAGTCGCCAGGGACAGGCACCTGCCAAACGGCCTTCGACGCACAGCAACAATACACAGGATGGGTTCACATTCCGGGTACATACCCAACAAACACGTTCTTTTGGTTCTTTGGCGCACGACAGCCGACCGAGCAGTTGACGATATGGTTGAATGGAGGGCCAGGCGCGAGCTCTATGATCGGCCTGTTCACCGAGAATGGCCCCTGCGAAGTCATTGAGCTTGGGGCAGGCAAACTTGGGACGATTGTGAGGGATTGGGGCTGGGACAGAGGGTCGAATTTGCTGTATATTGATCAGGTATGGCATATTGTTTTCATTACGCGAGACTCGGCTGCTTCAGAATATCCAAGATTGATGGATCTATATCACCGAATCTTGGAATTTGGGCCTCTCTCAGCGAAGCTCGATACGATCGAAGTCAAAGATATTCTAATTAGATCGACCATAATATCTTCTTTTATATTCGTCCTAATTTCTGTTGCTAACATGTCCGTAGCCCAACCAGGTTGGTTTTTCATACGACACGCCTACCAATTGCTCTCTAGACCTCCTTACATCCGATCTATATAATCCAGAACAGGTGCTTCCGAAATCTCAGCCTACGGACACGTTCTTGAATGGTACTTTTAGCTCCTTGAACATGAACAACACTGCGAATACAACTGAAATTGCTGGCATGGCTATCTGGCATATGCTTCAGGGGTTTCTAGGAGCTTTTCCCGAGTTTGGCCCAGTGAATTCATCCGTCATGGGAGTACACCTGTTTGCAGAAAGTTATGGTGGAAAATATGGTCCTGCTTTCGCTACAATTTGGGAAGAACAGAACTTGCGTCGTTCAAACGGAACGATAGCGAGAAACACAACGGTCGAGATCAAGCTCATTTCACTCGGCATAATAAATGGCTGTGTCGATGATCTTGTTCAAGGACCATTCTATCCTGACATGGCTGTCAATAACACCTATGGGTTGACAATCATCAATCCGACTCAAGCAAACCTCGCCAGCGGTAGCTTTTATGCGCCAGGAGGTTGTCAACAACAAATCAACCAGTGTCGGACAGCAGTTAGCGATCAAGATCCAGAGAACTCTGGGGATGTGTCAGCAGTCAATGGTATATGCTCAAACGCCTATAATTTCTGTTACCAGAATGTCGTACAGCCGTACATCGATGTTGGAAGAAGTGTGTATGATATAGCACACTTCACACCTGATCCGTTTCCACCAAGCACCTATCTGGAATACTTGAACACCCCTGCAGTCCAGTCAGCCATAGGTTCCCAGCTCAATTACACGCAGACAAACCAGCAAGTCGTTTCGGCTTTTACTTCAACAGGAGACTATGAACGTCAGGCTCTAGTACCCGATATTGCTGCTCTCCTGAGAGCTGGCATTCGAGTTGGCTTTATCTACGGCGATCGCGACTATATTTGCAATTGGCTCGGTGGAGAAGCCATTTCGTTGGCGGTTGCGGCGGAAACATCAGCAGCTTATGCATCTTTGTTCCCTGCCGCAGGTTACGCTCCCATAATCGTTAATACTACCTATATCGGGGGTGTTGTTCGTCAATATGGGAATCTTTCCTTTAGCAGAATCTACGATGCTGGCCACAGTGTCCCAGCATATCAACCAGAAACTGCTTTTCAGGTCTTTGCCAGAATCATGACTGGCACCTCGCTGTCAACTGGAGCGGCCGTCGACCTCTCCTCGTACGATACAACTGGCCCATTAAACTCAACCTATACGAATAGTGCGCCTGCATCTCCTTCCCCAACGTGTTGGCTCAGGAATATACCCGAGACTTGCAACAACGATCAGAAGAACATGATAATCAATAATCAAGGAGTCATAATAAACGGAGTTCTTTATGGCGCGTCTTCTGACTGGAGTTCTGTTACATCTATGGCATCGCCTACGGCAGCAAGGGGCACCAGCGTCACTGTAACAACGAGCACGGAAGTCCTCACTGGATTCTTCACAGCTACCAGCACACCCACGCCCAGCAAAAAGTCCTTTGGTGCTTCTTCTTTCAGGATGAACCTCGACCTTCTGGTTCTGCCCGTCTTTATAGCACTGGCTCCCTCTGTCCTGTCTTGATTACTTTTCAGCATATAGATTTCGTAAAATCATAATGGCGGCGTAATCGGCGTATTTGTTACCAAAAAAAAAAACAAGCAAGATGGATAGCTTGGGGGCATTAATGGTTCTTGGCCTTGCTGTTCTTGCTGTTCTTGCATTATACCCTGCCTGGGATGGCAAAAATGAGTTGCTAAATTAGGAGTGCAGCTCAAATGAGAGACTGCGTTGCTTGTAATATATGATAGCTTCGCGTCTGCCTTCGAGGGGTGTTGGTGGTATCCCTTGAGATAAAGGGCAGGATTTGATGCGTTGGCACATGAGTGTAATATTGTATAGATACGAACATCGAACCAAGAACATAACGGCTGTCCTTTCCGGTAGCTCCTATTCTGCACACCTTTATCTACAGTACGAGATGTAGTACCGCACTGTACAAAATTTCCGTCTATACAATAGTTGAGTGAGCTGCAGTGACATCTGAATGGAGCAGGGCAATTCAATACTTTGCAAGTGAGACCAAAACATACGAACACAACTCTTCCAGCCCAAGGTAAACCCATGTGCGACTTCCCCTATTCACTATCAACATCTATTTACTTCCTGTTTTCATAAGCGAGCCCACCTTTCCACAACTGCCAATATATTTATATATACACACATACATATAACCAAGTGGATGAGATGAGGATTTTAAAACAGCTCCACACTTAAAGCCAATAGAGGCAGGACCACTGATTTGGGCTAAGTACAGGAGATTCTGAGCACTCAGCAGCAAGTCGTCGACGTATCTGCATGGCTGGGGGCTGCTTATTAGAATAAACAAGCATTTCCAAGACTATATCACTTATGTAGACGTTCTTTCCTCATCCAACAATGCATGCGCTGGGTATGCTTTTCTCGTATGCTTTCTATAAGCAGTTCAGACCACGAGGTGTACTTGGAGCTGGGAGAGTTTACTTTGGAGTTGCCTGGGCCGCCCGAAAAGCCTACTTGGAAAACTCCAGTACATGCCGTATCAATTCATCTGCTATATAGGAGCTTGTCTTTATTGACAGCCAATTGATTGTTCGCCATCAGAGCAACCGAAGAAGGGGAGAAGACCAGGACTTGAGTTTTACCGTGGACAGAAAGGCGGCACTGTACTCCCACGTCCAAAGTCGCAGATGACGATCTATGTGCTGGGCAGGGTTTAACGATCAATCTTTTCAGGACGGAAGAGACTAGACCTGAAAGGTTCCGTGAGGCATGGGTATCAAGCTTCAGTTAATGAGAATCCACCAAACGATGAAGTAGAACACAACTACATTATTACGTTACGCAGAAGAAAGAAAGACTTCAGTAAGATCACCCGCTTAGTAAGGTTGAAGCTACACAACTATGTGCTCTTCTCACTTGCTCCTCCACGACACTATTAGAGGGAATTTCCCATGAATCATTTCTAGACGTGGTAATCAACCTAAGTACTCCTTGTAATGCATATCATCTTCCAATCTTTACTCTTGGTGCTGTCCAGTCCATACCAATTCCTTCCGGCCATCCTACTTATGGTATGCCTTGACTTTCTCCATTTCGTCATAGCTACCCATGAAGATACCTGATCTGTCGTGGATGTGCTCTGGGACAACCTCCATCATTCGCTCCATCTTGCTATTAAGAGCTTGGCCACCAGCTGAAGTCATATTAACATCTATTTGATGATCAGCGAGAGGTTCGGACTCACCATTTTCAAAAACCATAGCCATCGGTGCACACTCATACAAAATTCTCAGCTTCCCCTTAGGACTCTTCTTATCCGCAGGGTACGCGAATATTCCACCATAAAGCAATGTTCGGTACGCATCGGCAACCATGCTTCCAATGTATCTTGCAGAGTACGGCTTGCCATCCTTCTCCGTAGGGTATTTTAGCGAGTTGAAATATTGCTTGACTGGCTCCTCCCAGTATAGGGAGTTCCCTTCATTGACGGAATAGATTGCCCGCTTCTTCGGCATCTGCATATTAGGATGCGTGAGGATGAACTCTCCAAGGGCATTGTCCATTGTAAAGCCGTTAACGCTGCCTCCCTTCATTGTGATAACAAGCTGAGCGGAGGCACCATACATGGTAAATCCAGCAGCAATTAGTTCTGTCCCTGGTCTTAACAAATCCTCTTTTGTGCCTTTCGATCCTTCTGCCAACTTATGAATGCCGAAAATCGTGCCAACAGAGACACCAGCGTCTAAATTAGAGGATCCATCGATAGGGTCGCATGCTACTGCGTACCGAGCATTGGGATGTTCAGGGAAGAAAATCGCTTCCTCCTCCTCCTCGGAGACCAGAACAGCACACTTTCCGGAAGAACGCATGGCTGCAATGAATAGATCATTGCCAATGACATCGAGCTTCTTTTGATCGTCACCGGTGGTATTGCTTGAGCCTGCGAGACCGGTAAGGTTGATCAGGGTCGCTCGTCGGATGTAGTACGCGATCGACTTGAAGGAGAATTGGAGAGCATGGCAAAGTAGTCTGCAATCTTGTCAGCGAGCTATTTGAGGATTTGAGAAACGCTCTGGGGTCATACGTAAAATCTCCAGTGGCCTCCTTGTGCTTTGCTTGCTCTTCTGTAAGAAATCGAGTAAGAGTCACAATATCTGTGTTAACCTTCTCATTTTGGACTGGGACGCCGTTCGAAGCCATGATGAACGATTGGGAGGTGGTAATTTGGGGAACAGGAAAGTTTGAGGGGACGAGTAGACGGGCACTATTTCAATTGAACTCGTTTGTCCTCGTCAATTTATTTCGGGTCGATGCGGATGGCTTCCGGGAGCTCTGAGGTGAAGCTGCGTGACACAAAACAAGAATGGATTCGGGCTTGAAGGCTACTTGCAAGAGAGAGGTGGAGGAGAGACGAGGAGGAAATAGACTTCTCTAATAGGGTTCGCACTGCATCACACGATAGGAGCCCGCGGCTATTGTTTTATGGAGCACTGTCCAGTGGGGAGTGCAATCATGGCTCTGGCTGAGCACACGATCCACGGCAAACTTGCCCCGCGTTGCTCGGCATAGGGTGAAGCCTCGCATTTGCTCCTCGGAACAGCCCCGCGCTAGCAGACGGAGGAATGGGAGCAGCTGCGACAACCGCCAGGACGATGATTTTCCGGCAGGCAGCCAGGGCGGAGGCCATTCCTGGTTCTAGAAGCAGCGTGTATTCATGCTTCCATAATGCTTATCCGTGCGGATAAGCTGCAGTTGCGGAGTTTGCGGGAGATGTCGGGACCTGCGAGCTGGCTGTCTCGACCGCAAAAATGTTCTTCCGGAGCTTCAAGAATCAAGATCCTTGCAGTGACGTTATCACGTGCCTTCCACATCAGGCTAGAAGCACGCTAACCTTTTTGGTTTAGCGTGACCACCTACAAAATTCGAGCTTCAAGCTTTCTCTGCACTTCCCACAAACATTCTGCAATCATGTGAATCAACACCACGCTGCTGCTTCGTGCAGCCCTCAATCAATCCGTCCATCGGCTATGGTAAGTGGCAGTCTCTCGTTCCTTCCTTCCCCTTTCGTGATGACAAATATACAACCGCAAACTAGAGTCTTTGACCCCAAGGGGAATGAAACTTTTGTAACACGTCAGTCTGAAATACAGATCATGTTCTTCCCTACCGCCCGCATACACTACCTCGGGTCGTAGCTGACATTGCTCAGAGATACGTCTTTAGGACACGGCATTCAGCTACACGCACAGTCGATGATATCTCCCACTCTTTAGTAAGCTCTCCTCCCCATCCCGACCCCGAACATTGGCTGTGATGAACATTTGTGTGCTTTGCACGCTGGAAATTACCGACTGAGACCAAAAGTCTTTGACGAAATCAAATGGCTATTTCTGAGCTACCCCCAATCAAAATTTTCAATGACAAAATACTCTACTTGCACAAAGAGGCTAACCAGCCGAAGTCTTCTAGTTTTGAGTCCTGTGGCTCTTCAGACCCGAGGGCAAAGGTACGGCATCAATCTCTTCACAAGTCTTTCTCGCACCATACAGCTGTCAAAGGATGATACGGCACTGGGCTCCGACAGTACTTGGTAAGACCGGGGCTGGCTTATGAAAGGAGATGCCATTTTGCGGCAGGCCTAGAAAACCTCGCCCACTGATTTCAGTCTTCATATCGCTGCATCTGTTTGATCAAAGTTTTTAGAAGAAGCTGCTGATTTGCATGCTCTAGTCAGTCATTTCTTCATGGCGAACAATGTGCTACTGGAATACGTGAATTATTTGCCCTGATTTCAGAGATTGCTACCTGGGCGTTTGAGGTCGCCCGCCTTATCTCTTCCTCGAGGACTCGATCTCAATTTGGTATGTGCCTTTTCTTCTTCTAAGTGCGCTTCCTATTTTATGATGAGCATTTTAGATGACGAGTCTGATCCGGGCAACCGATGTTGACACAAATCAAATTAAACCATTCATGCCTTCTGATCTCTTCTTTTCAATCCATCTTCTCATCGATATTTCACTCCCCGGGCGAATCCTAACTTCATTTCAGACTTGAGTCAAATTCTCGGACACCACTGAGTCTTGAGGAAGTCTCGGAGTCTACCGTCTTCCCTTCCCATCTATTAGGTAAGAATTATATATTCATATGGTCAGCCCCAAGCATTATGATGACCTCGACCGACAAATGACAAGCATATGTCCAAGCCTTACGGCATTGACGAGACTGTCTTAACTGAAAATGCTTTGATATTACTGCCTCATTATATTCCTCCTCTGAGCTTTGCTAACAGCCTCAGACTTAGATTTCAAGTTCATGAAATCGTTCATATTGTGGGAAAGAGTCATTCTAACTCGGCCTTGAGTGAGACTATGGGTATGTTTCCATTTAATTATCTCATTTCCATACTTCCTTACATGATGATCAATTTTATCACGACGGTCAACATAGCCACACGTTGGTATTGATGAGACTGCCTTTGACAAGGCTGTAGATCTGACTTTTCTTTCTTTCAAATCCATTTGTTCAATCTTGCCCAAAGGAGGGAGACTATCACTAACTCTTCTGAAGTCTTAGACTTGGTATATGCGTTCTCGTTACCTATTTTGACCGCGGCCTAGTGCATCGGCTCGAAGCCAGTGGAGTGCGAAGTAGCAGGGACTGTTTGGCATGTGTATCGATTGTTCTTCTATGTAAATTAGTAATAGACAGGAATGATGTAGCCTCTATGAATCAATAACCAGCCATTTAACTCTCACATCCGTTAAAGATTACTGTTGAGCGATGCTCACGTATCATCCTCTTGATTTCTCTTTCTTCACGTCAGATCATGTCTCACCCCAAGTCCTATACTAATGGAACTTAAAAGGTGATTGTGTTGGACTAGGCAACGTCGGTGCGAAAGCAATTCTAAGGGGTTGCCGCCAACTGGCCTCACTCTTGCAAAACCGCTAACTCCAAACTGATTGAGAATACATTGGAAAATCATAATCATAAAGCAACTACCAAGTATTTAGAAGGGTGCGTTTTCAAAACAAAAAAAGGTACAATATATGTCACTCAACGTTTGTTATAATTCGAGAGGAGATATAAGTATATCTTTCAGCCCACTTTTTCGCACGAGCAACTATCATTCCCTTAAAAATCTAAGGTTGAGAATGTCTCCCTCAATCCCCTACGCTGCTATTCGTGGTAGCCTTCAAGGCGAGGGAGATGCTCGCCTAGCCGCGCTCCAGATCATAAATGACGAATGACAGTCAACACTATGTTAGACAAAGTCATGCTTGTGACAGGATCCTCTTCTGGGTTTGGGATTTAAACAGTTCCAGCGCTCCACACAACTGGAGTCCACGTCTTCATGCAAGTTTGAGACGTCAAAAAGAGTCGACAGATCTTGGGAGATATCCTAGCTACTAGAGAAAGGGGGTGCTGTATTTGGAAAACTTTCAGTAAGGAGAGAAGAAATTGTGGGACATGGGTTGTGGGCTGGTTGGAGTGAAGGGTTATGAGACTCTGTTTATGTATTCAATTGAGTTCTGCTGCTCACATGTGCATGTGCTTTCCTGGTGACATTGTACAAATGTAAAGTGACCATCCATCATTCCATCTCTCCGCACAAACCGTTCTAGAGTCTTTCATACGTCGTCCTTCCTGATACCAAAAAAGTAGTTGCCCACTTTCTCACTTCCTGCAACCTCTTTCCAGCCAAGACCGGGAATGTAGACAACGCCCACCACGCGGGGGCTATTCCAACCTCTATGTTTCAAGAAATATCCCCTTAGCTCTTCCTCATTGATGTACTTCTCCCAATCATGTGTTCCCCTCGGCACGATTCGTGCAATATCCTCCGCAACGACTTTCGTCGTCAACCAGCTTATCCATGTCCTCGCAATGGTGCTCATTACTATCCAACCCCCAGGCTTCACAAACGGAGCACATCTGTCCAGGAAATCGGCAGGATGTGTGATGTGCTCGATGACCTCGAACAAAGACAACACATCATACTGGTCGTCCACCGATTTTGGCAGCGGAAGTCCTTCAATAGAAGTATTCAGATAGGTCAATTTCCCGTGCAGGCCAGGATCTCTTCTGGCATGAGCTTTCGCAACAGCCAGGACTTCTGGTGACGGATCGATTGCTGTCACGCTCCCAGTGCTCGGCAACCTTGCAGCACTCTCCGCGAATATCCCTCCTCCGCATCCGATATCAAGGTATCTCAAGTTGGACGTAGGAGCAGGCTTTGGTTGAGAAGCATGGCATCCACGAATGAAGTCATGCCGCAGGGGGTTCATGAGGTGCAGAAGCCGAGAGGAGCCATGGGGATCCCACCATGTCGATGCAAGAGCATTGAAATGCGAGACCTCTTCAGGGTTGACAGAAGAAGTGTTGTGTGCGCGGAATTGGTTCTGCACGAATCGGGGAGCAGTTCGGAGGAGGAGATTGAGGTTGCGGAGGGAAGTCGGACGGAGAGGAGCAGCCATTGTCCAATGACTATTAATTCAATTGGCTGCTTTGCAAGCAGATCAGCTCGTCTTGGTAATGGAGAGGCCTCGTGAGCCGTGGCGGATGCGAGTGCGGAGGCAATTCGGAGTGGTGCAGAGAGTCTCGCAATCTCGGTATGGTGATGTTTTGTCCGTGCTGACAAGCAAATTATTTTGGCTCCCGTAAGCAAGCCTGCCTCGGCACTAGAAGGACCCTGCAAGAAATGGACCAGGACCTTCATAGGGACCTGGCTACCTGGATCCGAACTCATGTCATCCTCATGCACGAGCGGGGGCCATCCCATTGTTCAGGTTCTGATACTTCAGAAATCTTTATCCTCTGCCCACTTTGCAATCTACCTTTTCCAATTCTTATTTCTCTTCCCAATATTTACAACCGTCCCGCAGACCAACCGTGGAACGAGATAAGTGTATTTATTTATAAGAAGTTCCCGAGCCGCGCTCTCTCTTAAAGAACCGGCC
Source organism: Stipitochalara longipes BDJ (assembly GCA_009732865.1). Lineage (NCBI taxonomy): Eukaryota > Fungi > Ascomycota > Leotiomycetes > Helotiales > Hamatocanthoscyphaceae > Stipitochalara > Stipitochalara longipes. The sequence goes on along the minus strand of ML769336.1, from coordinate 1,287,903 downwards.
TAAGCGGGGCAGATTTTCTCTTCATCACAAGACTCATACCAGCAACCATGCCTTCTGCTGAGGTCGCGCAGCAGTTCGACTCCATAGAGGATACAGTCCAAGCATTCAGTAAGTCAATTCCTCATGTCGAACATGCGCCGCGAGGAAATGCGCACTTTCGCCTCTTCTACCATTACCCCGCTAACTTGCGGTCTACAGAAAATGGCGAGTTCATAATAGTCCTCGATGACCTCTCCCGCGAGAATGAAGGCGACTTGATCATAGCAGCGTCGGATATGACCACTGAGAAGATGGCATTCATGATCCGTCACACGTCCGGCCTGATCTGTGCACCCATTACACCGGCTCTATGCAACCATTTTGACCTTCCTCAGATGGTCCCCAATAGCGAAGACCCTATTCGAACGGCATATACTATATCAATTGATGCCAACTCGCCAGAAACAACCACCGGCATTAGTGCTCACAACCGAGCGCTGACCTGCAGAACATTGGCAAGCAAGACGGCAACGAGAGAGAGCTTTAGAAGACCTGGCCATGTTTTCCCTTTAAAGGCCCGGGAGGGTGGTGTCCGAGAGCGAAGAGGGCATACCGAAGCTACAATCGATTTCTGCAGACTGGCAGGAAAACCTCTGGCGGGTGTGATCTCAGAGATCATTGAAGATGGAGAGGAGGTTGCTGGACGTACGTTACGACGGGAGCCCGGTATGATGCGGAGAGATGGATGCTTGGCATTTGGAAAGAAATGGGGCATGAGAGTCTGTACGATTGAAGATTTGGTTGCATATATGGAGAAAACTGAGGGTAAGCTGGTGAAGCAAACTAATGGCATTTCCTGATTGGTGTTTTGATTGCATCGAATGCATTTTATCCATCAAAATCTAGAAGTCATAGATGTCTTTCTTCACACAATCAAAAACCTTTTGGCGTTGATTTCAACTTCCTTTCGAGATCTCTTTACAAAGTTCATTGGCTAGCTAGTTAGAACCATATAGTCTATATAAACTCTAGACGAAATGCCTGCTGTCTTATTGCCTAGTTTCCCTTAATTATCATTTGAACAAGCCTCAACACCGCAATTAAGACTAGGAATTCACATCAAAGTTTCATCTCTATTACGGAATTTGAAAGGTGAGCCGAATATTCACCACTTTCTTGGTAGTGACATCTATTGATATGTGAATGTCGCTACGATCTTCGAGTATTTCAAAATCTTCGAAACTTCATCAACCTTTCAAACTCTCATGAGCGTACCCACCACCCACCACCACCACCGACTGGTAGAATCATGGGAATACGGTGTCGTTTGGTCGGAAGACACATCTCAAGTGGGAGCTAGAGGAATCTGTTACCGCTGTGACAACTCCAACACCTGCCTGCTTCTCTACTCTCCCAACTGAGCTCAAGAACAAGGTCTACCGCCTCACAATGGAGCCTCGGACCGTCCACCTCACATTCCGAAAGCACAACAAGAGATTTCTCAAGTCATCTGCTCCGATCCCGGTCATTCTCCATCTCAGCAGAGACGCACGAGCCGAAGCCTTGAGGTTCTATCTGCTCCTATTTGGTACTCGGCGGTACAGGGACCTTGTTTATTTCAGTCCTGAGTTAGATACTCTTTACTTTGGTCCAGTTGAGCGCTTTGGAATCGTTGAGGATGATCCGAGTATCCAAAAATGGTGGTGGCATACCGAGCAAGTGAGCCGCTTTAAAACCGTGACGACTAGTAAGTAGCCATTTCGTTCTGACCTTCCTCGCTATATAAAATTTTCCTAGCTGTAGACATTAAAACTCTACTCCTTTCCAAGATGAGGATGAGTTATTGGAATTCCCAGACCAAGCAATGCTGACTCGGAAATTGTTCAGAAATAGGCAGTGGCTATCACGAGCTTCAGTTCTTCATGAGAGAGACCCGCCCCTTCGATGTCAAGCAAATCCGCTTCCTCAGCATTGAGGCGGGGGCCGCATTGATGGGGGAGGTGCGACTGCTAAGATTCATAAGAAAGTTTCTTGCTTTGGAAGACTTCACGCTATGTTACTTCGACGCAAACAAGTCAGCAAAGGTAGTTGCCATCAACGTTACTCGAGACGACATGCTTGGGAAGATATGCCGGGCGTTCCTTACCATCGACCAGAATAACCCCGACTGGAGGCAGCAAGAGTGGAAGACGGAGTATGTTCAGGCCGAGTCTGCTGCTGGGCGCGCGTAGAGGAAGGAGGAACTCAGAGAAGCCAATTTCGATAAATTGTAGCAAGTGTCAGTCCAGCACAAACCAGAAATGCACGCCTCGCAGACACAACTTGAAATTACCGATACTTTCACGACTTTCTGAAAAGTGACGAAGCGTCTGGTCTTCTCGGACCAACACACCCAGCAGCAATAATCCTCAGATTTGAAGGTTAGAATGTTAGATGATCTGCGTTTATTCTTTGCCTGTCTTTAGCTTTAGAGACAAGGAAATAAAGCTTTTCAGCTTGGATTGTGCTTAACTTTAGTCTGTGAGAAACCCTCTTTCCGTGGATAAAAGAGCTGAACTACAAACACTCAATGGCCACCGAAGAACCACCTCTGTCCACATGAACTCCTTTTACATCCAATCTCGTGTGCTCCTTATTCGGGAACCATGAGTAAAGGGCCAGGAAGGTGACCAGCCATTAAAACTCAATAATCGGGGTTCTCGAGACATGCGCATATGGCAATCAAGTGGCACAAAGTTTCCGCATCATATCGCAAGTCAAAATAGTGTTCTAATCTACCCTGCCCACATGGTTCCCCAATTAAAGCAACGAACATGGATGCTTGAAGTAAAGAGATGAACACGATGCCTTGATTCATACAACTAGCTAGATCAATAGTAATCGATGTCTCAGGATCTTGGTCTCAGAAGCGGGGATCGCAAATGAGCGAGCGTATTTCCATGTCTCTTCTAGAAGCCAGTCAACGGGTGTAGTGCCAATGATGAGACATCTTGCGGCAAGTCACAGGCCATGTCTGAGCGACACCCGATCTTCAGGATGAACCCGTTACCCGTTTGAGGATCATGATCTAACGTGAATGGACCAAGTCATGGCCTGGCCTGAAAGGAATAGCAGCACTAACTGAAAGTATGACTGCACAAAATTGGTAATTGCACTCTTCCCGCAAAGCAGTCCACTACGTCCACTGAAGGAAAGACGTCACCATCGGGGGAACTTCCAGCTCCAGGACTTGGACGAACTATTTGGCCAGCATCTACAATAGTGTGAACTTTCATCGAGGCACTTGCCACCTGGCAGACGGCAGCCATTGCAAAACGTGTCCGGAAGCATCCGAGCAGAACTAATCTAGGAACATGACTTCTAGACTGGACAAGCCGTCCAATGGTCGATGACTATCTAAGTCTTGGTTGAAACATTGACGGAAACCGGCTGACGAACGATGAAACTAGGGCAAGCAAGGTATTCCTTAGCACATATCTTACCGACGGAAAGCTGAACTCTGCTTCCACAGCCCCGAACCATGTAGTCTATATTCCACATGAGCAAATATGTCACAGAGCATCAAACAGATACATGGCGGCTTAAGTTCACAGATGTGGATCGTAAATCGTGTATCTTGTATCGTGACTTGTCAATCGTGAATCATGAGGGGTGGGGATGGGGATGGGATGGGGATCTGCTAGATGGCAAGCAGCTAGACGGATGGATCTGAATTCCCACATGCTGTTAGGGGATCGACGAGAGGATGCAGATTCAGGTCCTGACAAGGAAGGATCGAAAGAGCGGCAACATGCATGCGAGGCTCAGGGGAGAGCCAAGTGGGAGAAGCGAGATGGAGGACGAGTGACGAGCGAGCAGCTCTGCCCTTCGCCCTCCACCCTCCACCCTCCGCCCAGCCGTCCAGGGAAGGAGGGAATGGGGAAGGAGAATGAGAATGAGAATGATGCAACTTCCAAGGGACCAGAGACCAGAGACCAAAGACCAGAGACCAGAGACCACAGGAAACACGCTGGCTCACATCGAGCAACACCGAAATTGGCGCACATGCCTGCGTGAAGGCGGCAGCCCGGTGGACGAGTGACTACTGGACCTGGTCAGTCTGGGGTCGGAGTGGATATGAAACATTTCATGCAGAACGCTGCTGGTCCCTGTCGAGTCCTTCTAGTCCTTCTAGTCCTTCTAGAAGGCCACTACCACCTTCTAGCGCGCCCATCCCTCCTCCTTCGGCTCGGCTACTGGGCCGCGTCGAAGAGCCTTGCGCGGCCGTCTTCGTCGATCAGGAACTTGGTCCGTAACCTAATCCAACAACTGGGACGTCCCGGCACCGAAGAAGCCTTGACACGATCTACGGCCATTTCTTGACACGATTCATTGGCAACGCCCGATGGGATCCCTCAGCCACCGAGCAAAGCATTGGGCCCCTGGCTGGTGGATTCGCAGTGATTCGCAGTGGCCCGCACGACTCATGGACCACCACCGCTGGAGAACTCGGAGAGAAGCTTGCTTCCATGCAGTTAGTCCTGCGAGATGAAGGCGGCGAATGTCCCCCCATCAATCGTGGGACATGCAGGAGGAGGCGCACTTGACGGGTGCATGGTGGAGTGTTTCTTGGCCAAGGATTGCGGAGAACATACTCACTAGTCCAGGGCTCGGGGGCAAACAAGAGTTAATGAGACTCTTGCATGGCACGCCGGCGGTGGCTGACATTGCTTCATGCTGCACATCGGCTTCGAGCCCTTCTCGGGCAGCGCGTACCGAGCATCATTTGACTACGGTCTTCGCCTTGAGCCGCGAATGGTCTCGTTATCGTTCAAAAGGAATACTAGCCCAAAGCCGCCTCTTTGCGCGTCTAAATAGGAAAGTCCTTTTCTAACGAGGCAGGCTAGGAAAAAGAAAGCACGCAAAAACGAACTTGGACCAAGATAAAAGAGGCGGAAGACGAAGGCGAAGGCGAAGTGACGGGGGCTGTCCTTTGCCTCACTTGATTTCCCCCAGCATTGGGACATTACTGTAGGACCCGCAAATCCAATGCCATGAGAATGGACTCGGAATGAGATCTGACGAATGAACAGGGGTCCCACGTTCCGGCACGCTCGAGGACTCCAGGAGGAGGGTAAGCAGCAGAGTTGAGCTGCGAGGGGATTGAGCCAGGGCAAGCTACGCTACGCTGAATAGGAGTTCGAAGGAACACCTGCAATTGATGGATATTTCAGGAATCCAGATGCTCAGACCTCGGGGAACTGTGAATAGCAAGCTGGTGGAGATGCAGTTGATACGTCAGGCCTCATGGCATAACCGCGCTCTGCAATTTGATATGCCGTGAGCTGCTCGCACAGACCCGGCTCCATCGCGTGGCAGAAGCCCCACCGCGCCCACCTTACCAGCATCCTCACCGCGTGCATCTGCATCTGCAGCAGCGTCGTGGAGGGAGGTGCGCCCTCCTTGGCTGAGCCCTGCACGCAGCACGGGACGGTGAGAGGTGTGTTAGAAACAGCTGGCCTATGGATCTTCACTTCTCTTGCGTGCAGCAGAGCGCGACTCGGGATCTCGATCCAAACATCTTTGTGACACGGCGAGGCCAAAGCTGTCCCGTCCCTGAGACATGTGCTCCAGCGAGCTCATATTGGCTGTTCCAGCGGTAAGAGACCCCGAGAAAGGCCTCCGCCTCCTCCAGCTCGAGCTCGAGCTCGAGCTTGAACCAGAACCAAAGTGGTCGGAGCGCTGGAAAGCTATTACTGTATTTGCAAAGCGAGGCATTGGCCCCAATATTGACCCAAGTGAGTTGGGTGATCGCTTCAACGGACAGGGTTGAGTTAATGTTGAAGGGCATGTTTCATCGGCGGGGCCCCCTGAGGCACGCTGAACACTGCCAAACCATTTTATATTCAGTTCGGACCGAAGGTGGCGGGCGGTGTGCAGAGCGTGCCCATGCAGCCAGAATGATTTTCCGGGTTGAGGGAGGTGGTCCCGCGAAGAAGGACGGTGAGCAGAGAGCCCTGTGTGCGTGCTCAGTGTGCTTGTGCACTGTGCAGCGCGCACCTGGAGGGCCACGGGGAATTTAGCAGTCACCTCATGCACAGCACTGTCTGGTACCTGAGTAGGCCCGGCGAGTGCAGTGGCTTGCGCGCCAATGGCAAAAGGCACCCACACATTCCACTATCATTTTGCCTTGATCAAGCAGCCGGCTCGTCCCAACTTTCTTGAAACAAACGTCGAGGCTGCTCTTGTCGCCTGATTGCAGGATATGGAGAGCGACCCAGGGGTGCCAGACTCCTGTCCGGTCGCTCTAGGGCGTGCTCCCTCATCGTCGGCGAGATAGTGGCGTAGCAAACCTTTTGTTTATCCTATTTTGTGTGTGTGGTCGGCGGCTTGAGCATCGAGACATCCATTACGGAGTATTCGAGGACGCGGAAGGGAGGCTCGCTTGCAGTGGACACTGGAGACGACGGGATGTTTGAAGCAGCACGTATGTAAGAACAGGTAATGCATTAGTGTTGTGTTACGGCGACTCGTGCGGGCGAGGATCTTGCAAGGTACTGTGCTGGCGAGAGGGGAGCACTGGTCAGGACTCGGGACTCAGGACTCACGACTGGCTGACTGGCTACTCAGGTCAGGAGCAACAGGGAGGAGACTCGCAAGCAGCAGCAGTAGCAGCAGCAGCACTCCCGGCTGTTGCCCACCACCAGCTGCTCTCTGCTTACTATGCTCGAATAGGGGGAAGCACCAGGAAGGGCAGATTTGGAACTCTTGGAACTCTTGGAACTCGGACCGCCCTGCGCCTTTACGAGGTTCTGGAAAGGGCAGGGGTGCCTGCCCACTGCCCTTCTAGAAGCCTTCCATCCTGGAGCGGCGGCACGCCAGGCACTAGGCATAAATCAATGCTGCCCAAGTGAAATGATGATTTGCCATAGTTCTGGCTATATTATAAGATAGGAGCGAGGACCCTGACCTTTATGACGAAGAGTGATCTGACCCGAAAGCCTGCCGACCCCAGCATCTCATCTCATAAGGCCGTTCTTGTCCTCGACTCGACCACTCGGCGCCCCAAACCACTGCGCTGCACTGCGCTGCACTGCACTGCTCGCCATCGATCTTCACGAGCCAAGACTGCCGCCCACCGCGCAAGGACACTGCGAACGTGCGAGCACGAGAATCGGCAGCACGCAAACCACCCGCAGCTCCAGCGCCAGCGCCAGCTCCAGCTCCACCGCTCCACAGCTCCAGAGAGTCAGGCGCGCCGACGTGCTGGATTCAGGACGCAGGACTCAGGGTCCGCGAGAACGTTTTGTTTTTGGGCGGCGTGCTTTGTACCGGCGGCAGTTTAGCGAAGAGGCCCCCACAAGGCCACCGCTCCTGCTGCTTGCTTGCTTGCTGGCTTGCTACTACTCGGATCCTGCAGACGGACGCCAAAAAGTCGATTCACCTCCTGCACCTGTCTTGCCTCCCACGCCCACGCCTTCACCCACCCCCAAATCCCTCACAACTCTTACCTTTGCCCTGTCGGCACGGCCAGTTCCACGCTGGAAGGTCTGAGTGAATTGCAGGAATCGAATTTCCCGGGCTGCCGCACGCCTTCCCTCTACCCTCCTCGACTCACTTCTGCATGGTTCGTTCCGAGGTCCATTCGTGCTACCTCGCCCTTCAACAGCAACCTAGTTCTGGACGTCACATTGATTCAGAAGTTCCCCAATCCACGAGTTTACTGCAAGTCGCCTCCGCTCACCATCGAACCTTTTCATTGCGATCTCCGCTAACTGCCAGCAGTACTTCCCGCCCTGCAGACCTTCCCCTGGACGCTCCTTCCTCTGCATCGCTCGCAGTCTGGACTCGACTTGACGAGAGACTTGACCGCGAACTGAACCTTCTCTACGCGATATCCTCCGACTATATTCCAGAGCGACAGCCCTTCTGGTTGAGATCTACACCACGAACCCTTTCGATCTCAAGCTGTGCATCTGCAGACTTCCTTCGAAGGCTCGACGAGCTGGGTAACTTCCGGGCGGCATCTCCGGCCATACAAGACATTACAGCGCCTGTTGGCTTCAATAGAAACAACTCGGACCTCACCCTTGGTCGCCTCTTCTCCTTCGCCCGAAAACAGAAGTTTCCGCCCTGCTATTCCGACATATCACTTCATCGGACGAACCTTTGGCTCGTGCCTCAGACACTGCAGGATACCGAGGAAAAGGGGTTCACACAGGGCATATCAAGACCTAGATCTATTTGAACATCGGCGACACGATTTGCAGTCTTGAGCTTTTCATATAGTATCAGCCAGTACCTTCGTTTCTGGTGCGCAGGCCCAAACGTTTTCTACCTCGGTGGAACGACTTAAGACTCAGGCAGCTCCTACGCACTGGGCAACAATAGCTTAAGCGTCCCAGGGTTTCAGAGTGGTAAAAGAAAAAAGGAGCCAATTTTAACCGGCGGTTGCCCGTGCACTCTGCCATTCCCGCCCCCCGCGAACCCGACACCCGTATTGGCGGATACATTTGAAAGCTGGGAAATTTAGTACAAGGTCAGTCTACGCCCCATTTGGTCTCGCTCAGTCACTTCAACATGGTCAGCACGTTCGGATCGATGCATGTTTACATACCACCCATCCACTCTTCCTCTTGATTTACAATTTTCCTATAACGCGTCAATTGGCGGTGTGTGCGTCCTCCTAGCCATGATGTCGATCAGTCGAGGGACCTTTGTGACCTGTGCTTTCCAACCCTGTTCAATGCTGACTTTGCCGGACTTCAGAATTCGACTTCACGGAATACCTGACACTGTGCATTGAGTGACAACTCGAGCACGAACAAGCCAAAGACCTCGGTCACGTTATCTCCTTCAGCGCAACTCATTCCTTGCCCTGTCTGACCCCATTTGTCCTGGCGAATAACGTTGAGCTCGACCACTGCCGATAGCCTTCCGAAGGTTCGTCCCCGAGACACGACATCAAATTCGAGACATAGTACCGGATCCCCGAATCTGACTTGTACAGTTGGACGAACGCCTGATCCAAGCGTCAGCAAGTCTCTATAACCATCTCCTCATCATTTTGTGTCGCTGCCGAAACGATCAGCACACTCTCGTTTCACTATGGACATCAAGGAGATCGTCAATTCGAAAGGTCCAAAAGGCGCTGCTGCTGCTGCTGCCGCCGCCGCCGCAGCAAACGGAGCAGCACAAGATCTCCACCTTCTCCACTCCATTTCGCAAGCCAACAGCATTCCTATGTCAGATACTGGTTCAGAGCGAGGAAATTCCCCCCATGACTCTGAGCACTCCCGATATTCTGGCCCTAGATTTGGACAACTGAACGGAATGAATGGCGGACCAAATGGCATGCGCTACCCATCTCCAACGGCCATGCAAAATTCCCTGCCAATGTTGCAGCAACCCTTCCGACCCGAGAATGGATTCGATAGCTCCATGATGCAACAGGAGAGTGCTCGAATTGGACGACCAGCAGAGGGCAAAGCCTTCCCTTGTAGTACATGCGGCAAGGGCTTCGCTAGGAGAAGTGACCTCGCTCGACATGGTAGGTTCTCCTTCGGCCTGACATATTTTGATCTTATAACTGATTTTCATCTAGAACGAATCCACAGCGGTATTCGGCCTCATGTCTGTGAGCATCCCGGCTGCGGGAAGCAGTTTATTCAACGCTCTGCGTTGACTGTTCATATGAGAGTACACACTGGTGAAAAGCCACACATGTGTGAACGGTGTGGAAAGGTTGATTTACACTCCCTTTAACTAGTATTTCGGAACTGATAGTGTTGTAGCCTTTTAGTGACTCCAGCTCCCTGGCCAGACACCGTAGGATACATTCAGGCAAGAGACCGTACAAGTGTCCCTATGCAGATTGTCAGAAGACTTTTACTCGACGAACTACCTTAACACGCCATCAAAACCACCATACCGGTACCGTCGAAGAAGCTGCAGCTGCCACAGCAGCAGCTTTAGCCACTCGTGGTGGTGGAAGCATTCGGGGAGGACGACAACGCTCAGACGGTGAGCAGTACTCCAACAATGGCTCGCCTATGTCGACACCCTCTCCCAGTCAAAGACATCTTTCAGCCTCTCCCAATTCAGAGCTTGCACCAATGAACGGGATCCCTCGCCATCCGGGAGAGTATCAATACATGAACAACAGCCCTTTGCCAGGGCACCTCCGAGGTGAATACCATGTCCCTAATCAGTCTGCTCCAACTACGGCTTCCTTCTCCAATGGTATGCGACCAACGTCGCATCCTACTGGATATGGTCCTCCATCGATTCTTGAACCACCGGCGAACATGGAGCAGCGTCAATCAGGAAGTGCCAGTGGTAGCCCTCATATGAGCAGCGTGGGCTGGCAATCCCCTTCGCAAAACATGCCGTCTCCATCACAAAGCAACGGCTATGTCTATCCTGATCCCGATCCATATGGGTCGGCTGCAGCCATGAACCAACACATCTACTATCAGAATTCCTCCAACGTTCGGAGACCTGGTAGCATGGAGCCTGATGCATACGACATCAAGCCAAGAATGAATGAGACATGGATGGCAGCTCAATAACCTCGTTCTCTACACTGTTCGCATTCTCCATCTCGAGAAGCCACATCATACATTCACAAATCATGTTTTATACCCTGTACACTTCAACAACAGATCCTTGCACTGCTTTCTGGAGTTTCCTAGGCGCATAGCTTGCATACTACAGGTCTACAGAACCCTCAAAATTGGCGTCTATTCTCTTGCCGTTTTTCCTTTCAACTCATCCTGACCTTCTTTTGCGGAGCGAGCGGGTCACATAAATTAGAACCAGTCTGCTACACCCGGCTTCTTTTGGAAGAGTGGTGCAGGCGGTGCGCGAGCGCATGACTACGATGCTTATGAAGTTTGGCCTTTTGTTTTTTTTTTGCTAGATGGTGGCTTGACCGTGTGTCAAAGTGCCAAAATGTGAGAAGCTTGCACGGTGTCTGCTCTCTTCCACATCGACCAGTGGAGTGTTATTAGAGAATAGCAAAAGTGATATCTAACTTTTGCCGTGTCAAATGTTGCTTTCGAGAAATGAAACCAAACATCAATCAATTTCACCCTTTAATTGCGACTTAATTTGACCAAACCACTGCCCAAAAAAATCTTAAGCCACGGTTTCGCAGTCACGGATCAGTTCCCGCACTCGTTCCTATTAAGTACTATTGCGGTAGCACTAGTGTCCAAAATTGCACTGGGCTGTTGAATTTGCCACATGTGAGTTCGGTGGTAGATTGTCCTTGATGTTTTGTTGTAGATAACATCATTGTCTAAACATCACTTCAAATTCAATTAACTGAGATATTTACCGCTTCCTCTATATTAGGTCTCTAAATTATTTAAAGAAACTCTCGTCTAGTTTGCAACAAGTCTTGGCGTTCCAGGCTTTGATTCCTCGTTGCTTTCAAGAAGCTCTGTTCGGACCTTCTCCCAATGCCCTCACTCCAAAATCGCTGTGTCTCATATTTGCTCTCATGACTCGGATACAAGTCGGTGGCAATTCCTTCCACACCATGATCGTTAATGCTTGCTATTTCTATCCGCTTCCAAACAAGCTGGATGACCCTGCGATATTCAAGATTAAGCTTCAAGCTCGAATTTTGTCTGCTGATTTCAGCATATCCAAAATGCAACTCATCGACTCGCGCCTTGGATTCCTTATTTTCACTTCTGCCACCCTTGCTACGCTACCCAAAATCTTGTGTCTAGATGCTGACATGTTGCTGGGACTAGGGAATTCCTTGTATCTTTTCCTTCCCTCTTTCCAGCTTATTGCCGCTCCTGGATACCGGCGCAAAATCACCTACTCTTCTTTGAGTTGCCCTAGTAAAGTATCATTCACTAATCATCTTCTCAGCCACTGCGTCCCCAACGAGCGCTTCGTGATCGGCTCTAACGCTTCCACCTCCGCATGCCTCATCAGCCAGGTCGACATCGCTCATCTCTCGCTCTTCGATAACAACCGTGGTGTCAATAAATATCGACGCCTTTGACGAAAGCCCGCATTCAATCGAGATCTCTGCTACAGATCAGTTGTACAGCTTTGAGTCGCAGCTTGAGAATCTAGTGCCTGTTGATCTGAAGGATGGGAAGAGCCCAGTGATTGTGGAATGAGAACAAATCAGGGTTAGAGATGCAAGTGAGTACCAGTACAATAGCAGTGGGGAATCTATACACTCGTTTGAATCTGAGCATTAAGGGGAGGGAGGCCCTTGGGGGTGGCTGGAGGGACCTTGGGAGGGTATTCTTGGATTTTTGGTTTGATGAGTGACTTGATTTTACAACCTGAAACGTAAAGTAAAGAGGACAGCAGAAGTCCCTCATGGGTCATAGGCATAAGGTCGTGTTGATTTTCTGGGATGGGGTATGTACGTATAATACAATTCTTGCCTTGGAGAATCCAAAAAGTGTTTCTTTTAAAGTAAACACTGCCTCTACGGCAATGAATTTAAGGTAAAGTTGAGACCTAGAGCGATTCGCGTGAGGGGTTTTAGTGGCAGCAGGAGTGGCATGAAATTTCAAATGTCCCAAGTCAACGTGGAACATTCAAGACATACCCTACGTTGATGAGCTGGTGAATTTTAAAGCAGAGCCTGCCTCTTCGATGATTTCAGAGATCTTGAAATCCAACATTCCTGCTTCTCTGAGTACAGATACATGCTCAACTTTGGGGACGTGGAAACTTGTTATTGCTTTTTCCTGCCATTGGTGGGTAGTCCCTTTCACCAGAAGCGCTGCCGTATTTCCCATCTTTGCGTCAACACCGCACACATACTTTCTCTCCGTCTCCACACGCAACTCGAAAGCACACTTCTCTTCACCACCACGAGGGAGATACGTGACCATGATTACTTTGCCAGGTGTCTAAGATCGCAATTCGTCCTGATACGCTGGAGAAGTTTCAGCTGCCGGGATGAGCTTGAGTATTGAAAGTAATCAGAACTGTGGGTGTCAACCCAAAATGCTGCAATGCTAGCGGGAAGCTCTTCCGATTGGTACCTAGAATAGAGTGTCAAGCATCGACAGTTGGGTTTGGAGGAGGGCAGATTACTATTCCACGGCTGGTTGCAACCACTGCAACTGCGCTAGCTTTTCATTTCTAGATTGCTGCTTTAGGGAAGTGGGGAAAACGATGAGCATGCTCTAATGCGTACTAAATGAATATGTTCAATCGATTGACTACAGTCGAGGGACTCTGTGCGCAAAAGAGATATGCACAGCGAACGCTACTACCCTCTTGGATGTGTAAGAAGACAAGTGCAAACAAGCAAATCGCCCATGATGATCCTATACTCCAGCAAAACAAATTGAAGAAGCAAACCAAGAATACATTCCTCTCAGGCCTTGGACGCCTGTTCAGCCTTGATCTTCTCGAAAAGTCTTAGAAACACTCCTGGGTCTTGCGCTCCTCCCACCTCATACTTCCCCTGGATTGTAAAGTTCGGCACGCCGCTGATCTGGTTCTGTTGGGCTTGCTCAACTTCCTCATCCACAGCCTTTCCACCCTTATCACTGGCCAGCCATTCCTTGACTTCTTTTTCATTTAACCCAGCCTTCACTCCCGCATTCGTCAACACGGCATGGCTCGTGATATCGCCCTCGTTCTCGAAATACGCCGAGAATAGCTCCTCTACCACTCTCGTTTGGATAGCTGGTGACTTCGACTTGCCAAGTTGTATCAAGCGATGGCTGTCTCGTGTGTTTCCCGTCTTGCCACCGAACTTGAAGTTGATGCCCGCGTCCTTCCCAGTCTGCGCCAGACGCTCAAATATCATCGCAGTGCGCTCCTCGCCAAACTTGGCCTTGTAGTATGCTGTTTTGTCGACACCTATTTCTACCCTTCAGCGCATACCCTACAACACCTTTGAGGAAGGCATACCTTGTTTTGGCGCACCAGGATTCAGGTAGAACGGCATCCATGTCGTGGAAAAAGTATCATTGGAGTCGGGGTGAAGCTGCTTGTACGTATTGATAGCTTGCTGGAGCTTCTGCTTGCCCACATAGCACCATGGGCAGACAGTGTCGCTGACGACCTCGATGTCAAAGTTGGTCATTCTGCGCAGCGTGGGCCGGAACATGCACTTAAGAGATTCAAGGAAAGACAAGCTTTTTAGTGAGACGACGGACGGCGGGCGTTGTTATGTACGGCGAGGATGGTGTGACAAAAGGAAGAAGAGGGGGAGGAATTATAGATTACTTATCGTTGGCAATACTTCCATGGATTTGGGGTTTGGCTTTCGCATTTGAAAGATTAGAAATCAAGAATCTCGGTCCACGGAGAGAGCTGGTGGAGTGGAGCGGAGTGGCCGCTGCCCGTGCACCCTAAACCAATCACGAACTATTTTGCTTCTTCTGGGCAAAGACGTCTTTGTTGTAGTCTGTGAAGTTACTCAAGGACAGTTACAAATGTGGTGTGACGAATGATTCTTCGATTCCTTTTGCAAATCCGCTCAATGCTGGACATTAGCACCAAAAAGCCGCCATTCACGAGCCCATTATCACTGAATACATGATGGTTGAGACTACTCTGCTCATGGGCAGGAACTCGAAATCCATTTTCACTATGGCCTACCAATACCGCGTTGGAGATGCTCCTCGGCAGCTGTTTTTGTGGTCAACCCAACGCCTTCGCTAATGCAAACCTGGAAATAACCTCTCAGAACGCCATTGCAATGCCCTTGTTGCCCTCCCAGGACCTCAAGCATGTGGTGATTTATACCCTTACCGCTTCAAGTGGGAAAAGTCCTTGAGAAGGTGCTGCATATGAGTATTCGTAGTTTTGCCACCCTTTCTCGGCGCCTTTCTCTTCTTTTCCTTTGCCTTTGGTGCAGCCTTGATGCGCTTGCTTGGGTCCTCACTAGCGGGCTTCTGGCCTGCTTCTTGGAGCTTGCGCACAAGCTCATCGACACTCGGAAGCTCTGTCTTACGCCACATATCCTGAAATTCGAAGTCGACTTGGTGAAACAATGAAGGATCATTACTCCAAACCATTCTAGCATGGTTATCCTTCTTAGTTCGCGTGACCAGAATCCTGTGCTCATCCTCTAGTTCGTCTATCGCCTCCTCGCAATCTGCCCAGCCGTCCTTCAAATCTTTAACAGAGACTCCTTGTGCATCCGCCTTATTTTGCAAGTAGGCAATCAAATCTTTCTTGGTACGAACACTGATAATCGGGCGGTGCATGAAGGTGCCAGAATTCCAGTGTTGAGTCTTCAGCTCTGGATCTGGAACCCATCTCACACGTTCGTGCTGTCGAAGGATTCCGGCAATCAGCCTCTGTGTCCGTTCATCCGCGTTGACTTGGCTCAAGTACTCGAGGACCTCGCGGAACGTCTTGGGCTCATCTTTCTTCTTCAAGAATTCGATGACATATGTGACCTGCGTGAATGCCTCTGTTCCGTAACCAGTTGCAGCAGGCTGGGAGTAAACGACATTCTGTGGCTCCCTCTTCCGCTTTATCTCCTTGTTCTCGTTCCTGGAAGTATTCGAGGCATTGGAAGGCGCAGGAGAAGGAGCACTTTCGACCACCGGTGGTGCAAGAGATCGTTTCGCAGCGATCTTTGGCGCAACTGACATGGCCTCGCTCTTGAAAGCGGCCTGCTGCTTATCTAAGTAGGAAGACATGATGCTTTTGAGGGACAGAGCGTCAGAGAATGAAGGTGGATGTTGCGGAAAACCAGGAGATTCAGGGAGCCGTCAATAGAGAGATCCACTGAAGATCTAGGCCTTCCGAGCCGACGTGGACAACAAGCAACGAGAACTCATGCAGTCTCGTTGTTCTCGATGGCAAGTTGTGAGTTGATAGTGAGGACAAAGAAAATGGAGGAAGAAGGCATCAGCCATGCAGTCGAGTTTCACTGACAAGGCTGCGCTAGCGTGGTTAAATTTTACGCTAAACCTTTACAAGTAACGACGCAAACGTCTGGAGCTCAAAGAATGCCCTTTCTGAATCAACACCACGGCCTTTCCGACACAGACATTCACCCTGATCTAGCTGCTGATCATAAAATTAGCTGGATGATGCTCTGACTCATAGGGTCTACAATCTCAGTCTCTACCCATCGGGTTGTTGTGGATTTCGCCTCCGCGCAAAACAACTAGGAAACGCGGTTACGATCATACATCGTCAAGATCTCCTACCCCTCAATGAACCACCCCCACAATTGATGAGGAGTCTCTCTTAACCATGGCTGCTGCGGTACTGGATGTCGACTACCTGTCGGCCTATCTAAGTCTACCGCAACAGACTCTCACCTCCATTCTCGATTCTCCAACCACCGATCTCGTTCAATCCGTTCTCGAGGCAATCACAGTAAAGGCGCGCGAGCACCATGAGTTGGCGGCAGACAAACTTCGGGTGGATATTGAGCTGGAGAATGCTGTAAGGAGCTCAGAGACGCGTATCGAAGGTCTCAGGGCAAGCTTGGAGAAGTCACAGAAGACGGTTGAGGAAGTGCGAACGAAGCTAAAGGAAGAAGGTATATTGCTCCATTTCCAGTGGCGCGTCATCTGCTAACTATTTTTTCTTATAGAAAACTCGAGGTCTTCTCTGGAGAGCGAGCTCCAGAATTTGAAATCCTCATCTAGCACGTCGACATCCGAAGTGGAAACTCTCCGAGCGCGAATCACATCACTCGAAGCTGCCAATCGTGACACGGTCGCTGTTCTCGAATCAAAGACCACGGCGAACGATGAACTTGCTAAGGACTTACAGAAGCAGCATCAAAAAGGCCTGGAACTTAGCCAACAGATCACGTCTCTACAACAAGCAGCTCAGAATGCCAATTCTGCGGCTTCCAGCGCCAAATTTAGGGAGCAGTCCCTCAAGCAAGAGGTTGAGTTGGCGAAGCGCAATAATGAATGGTTTGAGAATGAACTGAAAACCAAGAGCGCCGAGGCCTTGAAATACCGGAAGGAAAAGGGCACCAGAATTTCCGAGCTGCAGCGTCAAAATGAGGAAGCAAACTCAAACCTAGAAGCTTTGAAGAGAACTGAGCAAGCTTTACGGAACAGACTTGAAGAAGTCCAGCAAAAAGCTGAAGAGTCTCTCAGCAAAGTCCAACAACTTCAAGAAGCCGCTGCAACAGCCGAAGAAGGTTTCCGTCAAGAGCTAGAGAGCTCACGTCGACTTGCCGAACTTCAGACACAACAAACAGAGACTCATCGCAATAGACTAAAAGAGGTGGAGGCCGCATTAGATAAGGCCAAGGATGACGCCGCTGAGGAGGTTGGCAGATGTCGGCAAGAGGCCGAGGCCGAGAGGCAGGACCGCGAACAGGCTGAGCATCGTATTGCTGAATTGGAAGCCGAAGTGGATCGTCTTGAGGCCCTCGTAGCCGCACCACGTCTTGGGTCTGTGCCGGGGACACCACGACAAAATGGGTCTTGGCTAGGAAGATCAGGCTCACCCGCACAATTTGGCACCCCTGGGTCCGTCAGAAGCAAATCTGCCATTACAGCAACGCAGGCTATTGAGGAATTGTACAAAGTGAAGGGCAAGCTGGCAACGGAGACAAGAAAGAACGAGCAGCTTACCGCCAACATGCAGGAGATGTTGGACAATTTGGAAGCTAAGCAACCTGAAATCGAAGAACTTCATGCCGAACATGAACGCCTCCAACAAGAAGTCGTCGAGATGTCGAAATTTGTGGATCAAACTGGAAAGGAGAGAGACCGTGCAAAGAAAGATGCTAGAAAGGCGGAAAGCGAATTATCCACGGCTAGGGCTGAAGCCAACATACTTCGTCAACAACTCAGAGATCTTAGTGCCCAGATCAAGTTGTTATTGTGTGATCTAGATGCACGAGAGCGCGGATTGGAAGCATTGGATCCTACTGAACGAGCCCAGCTGGAACGCCTTGCCCGTGGGGAAGTTAGCGCAGATGCCTTGGAAGGGATGACCGACACCGATCAACTAATCAGCCAACGATTGACAGTATTCCGTAGCATCAGCGAACTCCAGGAGAAGAACCAGGAGCTTCTCAAGATCACCCGGCAGTTAGGTGCCCAGATGGAGAGCGGGGAAGCTTTGGCAGCCAAAGATCAAGCTATGAAGGACCACGAAGAAGTCCAGACGCTTCAGTCGAAGATTGAGAATTACAAGGACGAGCTGCAGTCAATGATTACGCGGTCCGAAAGTTACATTAAGGAGAGAGATATGTTCCGCCGCATGCTTCAACATCGTGGCCAGCTGCCACCATCGTCAGACCTTGCTTCTGTGTTCGGCCAATCTGTTGATGGAAATCAGAATGGCCTCATGCAGACCATTGAGCAAGGGGGCAATAGGGACAACGCTAACTACGCTGTCTTGCTTCGCGAACTTCAAACCCACTTCGACCAATACAGGGAGGAGCAAACGGTCGATCGTCGAACCCTTAAAGAGCAAGCCGAAAAGCTGTCCATTGAAAAGGGGCAATTGCACACCGAGGTTGCAAAGGTCACCAGTCAACTCACTCTCATCAATGAGCGCCATGAAATGTTGACAGCCAATTATGCTTTGTTAGAGAAAGAGAACACAGAGTTGAAGAAGCGGTCACAAGTGCTTTCCGAAGCCTCAGCAAAGCAAGATATGCGGACTCAGCAAGTAGCTGAAGATCTAGTTGAGGCTAAAGGTCTGCTTGAGAGTATGCGCAACGAGAATGCGAATCTCAAAGCGGAAAAGAAGCTTTGGAAGGATATTCAAGACCGCCTCAACCAGGATAACGAGGGTTTAATGAATGAACGCACAAGACTGAACAATTTGGTCGCCAATCAACAAACTCTCCAAAATGAGCGCGAACTCGCGGATTCTGAGACACGCCGACGCTTGCAAGCTCAAGTGGAGTCTCTCGAGGCTGAACTGAGCACCACGAAACGCAAACTCAATGACGAAGTTGAGGACAACAAGAAAGCTCAATTACGGAAAGAATACGATTCTCAGCAAAATCAGAAGCGAATCGATGATCTTGCGTCGACATTGAGTCAAGCTCGAGAAGAGTTGGTAGCAGCGAAGACTACGCGTGACCACCTTCAAGCACGGGTTGATGAACTCACGATCGAGCTGAAGAGTGCTGAAGAGCGCGTTGAATTACTTCAGCCAAGACCAACACCTCGCCCTGGCACCAATGGCCAGACAGCCGGTCTTTCAAATGAGCCTATCCCTGAAGGCGAGCTCACTAGGGAACAGGAACTTGCCATTGAAGTCTCGGAGTTGAAGCGAGACCTCGACCTATCGAAATCAGAGCTGGAGAACACAAGGAGCCAGATGGAGCAATACAAATCTATCAGCCAGTCTTCTGAAGAAGAATTGCAAAGCCTGAATGCAACTCAAGATCAATACCGCGAGGAGACGGACCGCATCATCGAGGAGAAAGATGCCAAGATTCGTGAACTCCAGCAAAGAGTGGATGATATCTCGGCGGAGCTCAGCAACACCAACAACGAGCTAACCACGTTACGAAACCAGCAGTCGGAGGTTGCTAGACAAGCCGAAGAAGAAAAGACTCTCCTTGAGGCAGAAATATCTCGACTGAAGGACGAAGACGAGAGACACGCAACCGCGGCGAAATTTCATCAACAAGATCTCCGAGCGCAGGCAGCCATCGCCACAAAAGCGCAACAAGATTATGAAAATGAATTGGTCAAGCATGCTGAAGCAACCAAATTGCTGCAGGATTTACGAGCTGAACATAATCAACTGAAGACCGCGTCCGTAAGTCTCAAGGCTGACGCTGAATCTGCGAGGGCTGCATTGAACCAGAACGAGAGCTCTTGGGAAGAACGGCGCCAGCATTTCGAGCAAGAGTTGAAGGAGTTGAGGACACGACGTGATGATCTTAATGCGCAAAACAAGCTTCTTCATCAACAGCTCGAAGGTGTTGGGTCCCAAGTTGCAGCACTCCAACAAAGTCGTGCTACCCATGGTGAGACTGTTGATTTTGGATCATCAGCTGCAGAGTCATCCAACGATCGAGCCGCGGACGGGCTTCGTGAGCTCAACGCTTTCTTGAGGCGAGAGAAGGAAATTGTTGAAGTCCAATATGACCTCAAGGTCCAAGAAGCCAAGCGCCTCCAACAGAAGCTTGATTATGCCCAATCACAACTGGATGAGAGCAGACTGAAACTCGACCAAGAGCGGCGTTTACATGCAGATGGCGGCCGCAGCTCTGTCGCCCATAAGGATCTCATGGAGAAGCTTAATGAGTTAAACTTGATGCGCGAAAGTAGCGTTACACTACGCAACGAGACACGACAAGCTCAGACGCAATTAGCAGAGAAGACCAAGCGCGTTGAAGAACTAATGGCGCAGATTCAGCCTTTAGAAACCAAAATTCGCGAATTTGAGCATGGGAAGGAGACAATGGATGGAGAAATGCGTCTTTTGCAAGAAGATCGCGACCGCTGGCAAAAACGCACTCAAGACATCATCTCCAAGTATGATCGCATCGACCCTGCTGAGATGGAGCAACTCAAAGAGTCCCTGGAATCTTTACGAGCTGAACGGGATTCGCTGCTTGAAGAGCAACGACCCCTTCAAGAAAAATTACAGAGCTTGGAATCTGAAAAGGGAACATGGCAACAATCACGAGCAAAATTAATTGAGCAAGCCAAGGAGAAAAGCCGGGTCCAGAGCAAGGATATCAAAGATAGAACAACTGAGAGAGACTCTGCTTTGCAGGAGAAAGAGGCTCTTCAAGTACAGCTATCTGGACTTCAGGAACAGCTTCAGATTGCTCTTCGCGATAAAGAAGCTGCCGAGCAGCAACTCACAGCCCTCAACCAAGAGCTCGAAACCGTCAAGTCCGAGCGAGACCGCGCTCTTGCTGCTGTTTCCCAAGCGCCTGGGCAAGCTCCAGCCACCTCAGTCGCACAACAAGCAGCTTCGATCGACAACCAGCAACTTACCGATTTGCGTAAGGAGCTAGACAAAATTACACAAGAAAAGCAATCTTTAGAGGCTCAATTGAAAGAGTTACGCGAGCAGCTCGAGAAGTCTAATTCGGATCGCGATACTGCGATTGCAGAAGCCGCTGCAGCGCAGTCACGGCAGACAACCCATTCCTCGGACACAAACATGCATAATGGCAATGAAGAGGGCCAAATCGATGAAGCTTCAAGCGGTGGTCTCTCGGACCATGAGAGAAAGGCACTAGAGGAACGCATTGCTGCAGCAGAAGCGAAGTTCAAGGAACAAGAGGAGAAAGCCCGAAGAATTGAAGAGCAAGTGGAAGCCACACTCAAAACTCGCTCGGAGAAGATGAAGGATCAATTGAATAAAAGACTTGTGCAGGCCAGAGAGACTCAGAAAACTGAACTGGAGGCTGAGTATAAGCTTAAGCTTGACCAGGAGAAGCAGATATGGCTTGCAGAATCGAAATCCGCCGCGCCGCCTCTGAATGTGGTAACGAATCAGCCGAAGCCCACGGAGAATGTCCCTGCAACCCCTGCACCCGGCACTCCGAGCCAGAAGCCGCCGCAAGGCAATCCTTCACTTTCTACCTTGTCTGACAAGGACGTCCGGGAAATCCTTCAGAACAATGCTACAGCTCGTGAGATCTTCAGAGGTAATCTGACGAAGAGAGTCACGGTAGAAACGCAGAAGCTCAAGGACGAGAATCAAAAGCTCAAGGACGAGGCACAGGCGCTCAAAGATGAGCAGGCGAAGGTACTTGCTGAGGCACAGCAAAAGGCTGATGCTCTGCGAGTCCAGTCTGTAATGATGGAAACCAAGAAATCGGCTCTGAAACTCAATATGTCGGAGAATAAGGCCAAGCTGGCCGCTGGCAAGCTTGAGATTGTGGAGAAAGCAGCTCAAGAGACACCCCAGAAGGCAGTGGTCGAAGTATGGGAGGAAGCCAAGACCTATAGAATACCCCCTGCAGCCACTACAAGTTCTGGTATAAATCCCTAATCTTGATGATCTTAGCAACTTGCTAATATTTTTGACCAGAGCCAGCGCCACAAGCAAATGGAACTTCTGTAGCAGCCTCAAAGCCACTCGAAGTCAAGACCGAAGCAGCCAGCAACGGACCACCCCAAGCAGCCCAACCACAACCATCCAGCACTTCTGCTTTGTCAAATGGTACACCCGCTGCGGCTACCAGTAACCTACCTGTAGTAAGTCTATGATATTTGTCTTTAAAGATTCCACTGACAGATTTAGCTCTCTCAACCTGGTAATCCTACTCAACGAGTTTCTTCACTCCCGACTATGCGAGGCAGCACGACATTGCGGGGACGTGGTGGTGCTCAGGTTTATCAAGCACGTGGTGGTGGCCAAGCCGGGCAGGGCGGGCGTGGTAGAGGTGGGCCTTCACAGAGAGGTGGACTGAGTGCTTCGGCAGCCCCATACAGTCCTACTGGAACGGCTGGTATTAAGAGAGCTCGTGAGGAAGGATCAATTGGAGGCCCTCAGCAGGGTAATGCTGGGAAGCGACCTCGCGGGGGTGGACCAAATTAATGGGTGGAAAACATGTCTTGCTTGTATGATATCTGTTTGTTGCATAGCCTGGGACGGGCTTTCATTTGTTGAGCTAAAGAACTGGCGTTGTTGAGGGCTACATGGAAATATTGTATCAAATGGCGGCGCCTGATATGTCTTGCCGATCAAGAACAAGATCAGCAAGGAGAGGATCAACCTCAGAATTGATAATGGTTTTTCGGTCAGCCTTGTTCATTGAAACTTTGCTAGATTGCTTGGAATAAGTCTTTTCAAGACTTCTATTTGCCTGGCAACCATTTTCAATTTCAAATCTTCGACGCCACTGCTGTCCAATCGCCTCATCCCAGTCCCATAGACAACCGTAAAGTCAGGGACAACCTCCCCTTCGTTGATTTCACAGAGCGGACCAATCTTACAATGCTAGTAGACGTCAAAACAGAATTCAAGATGAGGAGAGCTGGTTTTACCTTGCCCAGCACCGCACCTTTTCCAATTTTGGCTTGCACTTCAATAACGGTTCCCTCACCCACTGTCTTGGCCTCCACCACGGCTCCAACCTCTATGACAACGCTATTCTCAATCACAACTCCTTGTCTTTCGTCTGCAGCTGCCTCGCTGTGGAATCCGATAGAGCTCCGCTCACAAACTATGCAATTGCTGCCCACGGTTATGGGCGCGTACGCTGAGTTGAACCGTGCTCGTGGGTGAACCACGGTGTTGGAGCCCAGAGTAATGAGATTCGTGCCGGTGAGGGAGGCATGTTCGGCGATTATCAGGGAGGAGGCAAGAGATATTGGAGGTTTAGGCGGGGCAGGCATCGTCGAAGCGCGTTTGGAAGACATCTTGGCGGTATGGGAAGGTATTGAATGTAACTGAGAATCGGATGGTGGTCAACAAGAATTTGGGGGACTTGGTCTGGTGTTGCGAGTCAGCAATCAAATGGCAGCTATATTTTTCAATCTGATGCTGCTTGCCTTTGAAGAACAGAGGGTTCCGCAGCCTACAGGCTTCGGACGAATATTTTGGTTCAAGTTGCTAAAACCATGATTTTTGAAGGTCTTCCTATATGCCTAGGATTGTCGATGTTACAAGACATTGCGCGCCTCTGGTCTCCGTCGCTTCCCGTAACAGCTTTGAGGTCTCACCAACCAATCAGCGCACGCTTGATCTATGATGACTTGAGTTTAGAGTTTAGAGCCCCCTCCCAAATATCTCAATTCCAACTCCAAGCCGATTGTTCCCTCGCCAGCATCGCTCAATTGAGCACAACCACCCCTCAAAATGCTTTCGCGACACGCGCCGTCTCCCAAGGCTGTCTCTTCTCTCTCGACGCGGGTGGTGCTGCCCTCAACAGCGCACGCCGCCTCTCGATTCCCTCCTTCCGTTTCCCCAGCACGGCAGAGTCGAGGGCTTGCCACAGTCCAAGATGCACCACCCCCACCGAAGCGAACCCACTTTGGGGGGTTAAAGGACCAGGATCGTATCTTCCAAAATCTGTACGGACACCATGGGGCGGATTTGAAGAGTGCGAAGAAGTATGGAGACTGGTACAAAACCAAGGAGATCTTGCTCAAAGGGCATGACTGGGTATGTTGGATGCTCTTGGAAGAGTTGAGGGCATGAGGTGTTGACAATTGGTTCAGATCATCTCCGAAATCAAGGCTTCAGGTCTGCGAGGCCGTGGGGGTGCTGGATTTCCCTCCGGCATGAAATGGGTAGGTGAAGAGAGTCCAGCCATTGAATGGTGAACTAACATATACAAGTCTTTCATGAACTTCAAGGACTGGGACAAGGACACGAAGCCAAGATATTTGGTCGTTAATGCCGATGAAGGCGAACCTGGAACCTGTAAAGACCGAGAGATTATGCGAAAGGATCCCCACAAGCTCATCGAAGGATGCCTGGTTGCTGGCCGAGCCATGAACTGCACAGCAGCATATATCTACATCCGTGGCGAATTCTACCACGAAGCGACGGTCTTGCAGCGAGCAATTCAAGAGGCATATAAGGATGGCCTGATTGGAAAGAACGCGTGTGGAAGTGGATACGACTTCGACGTTTATCTTCACCGCGGAATGGGAGCCTATGTGTGTGGTGAGGAGACCTCACTCATTGAGTCTCTCGAGGGGAAGCCTGGCAAGCCTCGTCTAAAGCCCCCGTTTCCTGCCTCTGTCGGCCTGTTCGGATGTCCATCAACAGTTGCGAATGTCGAAACCATTGCAGTTGCTCCAACTATTTGCAGAAGAGGAGCAAATTGGTTCTCATCTTTTGGTCGTGAACGAAATGCTGGGACAAAACTCTTCTGTATCTCTGGTCATGTCAATAACCCTTGTACAGTCGAAGAAGAGATGAGCATTCCCCTGAAAGAGCTCATCGATAAGCACTGTGGCGGCGTTCGAGGCGGGTGGGATAATTTAAAGGCTATCATTCCTGGTGGCTCATCAACACCTATCTTACCCAAGAGCGTCTGCGACGACCAGCTGATGGACTTCGACGCATTAAAGGACAGCCAATCCGGTCTTGGCACTGCAGCTGTCATCGTGATGGACAAGAGCACAGATGTCGTTCGTGCTATCTCAAGATTGAGCCATTTCTACAGACACGAATCTTGTGGGCAATGTACGCCATGCAGAGAGGGTAGCAAGTGGACAGAGCAAATCATGAAGAGATTCGAGAAGGGTCAAGGAAGAGAGCGAGAGATTGACATGTTGCAAGAGCTCACAAAGCAAGTTGAGGGTCACACTATTTGCGGTAAGTCATTGCACACAGAATATCGAACTATGCTGATGGATTAAATAGCTCTCGGTGAAGCTTTTGCCTGGCCCATCCAGGGTCTCATTAGACACTTCAGACCAGAATTAGAAGCTCGCATGAAAGATTATGCCGAGAAGCATGGAGGATCTGCGTTGGCTGGTGGATGGGATCACGATGCATCAAGACAGGGGAAGCTGATTTCACCGGGGCAATAGAAGTTGGATGATACATTGTTTATAAGGAATTGCTCCTGTGTATTTATTGCCGTTGAGCGCGGTATTTCGAGTAGAGCGTGATAAGAGACACGCATGATTTTCTTTGTAAAAGCTAATAAATATATCGTGTGACTGCAAACCTTCCCCGCGTAGCATCGCCACTAATTTGAATCTGATTCGCGTTACAATGGCGTTCAGAGATGGGCGATCCTAAGTCTATTTTCACAACTTACTTCACTTTTGACGTGGCCATATTAGAATAAAAACAAATAATATTTCTGCAAGAGAAGATCCAGTCGTAATACACTTGCAGAAGTTGTAGGTGCCTGGCCCTAACCACTACTTAGGTGGTAACCAGGGTAACGGCTTTGAAGTGACACTCAGCCACAGCAAATGAGCGAAAGCCATTTTTCTTCGCGATCCCTTTTTTTTGGAGCGTTTGCAATTTTTTGGTGTTAGGTTGCTCTCCTCGCTAAGCGAGTTCGGCTCTTATCTTCACATCTCGAGGTCTTCATGGCCGTCTTCTCCCATCAAATTTTCGAGCTAGAATATCTCGAATCCTTAGCCACCAAAACTTGAGACATTCATCTAAGTGTTTCAACTAATTCAGAGCTAATTCCCAAGACTCTCCACTTTTGTCCTGATCCCAAAATGGTGTAATTTACTTATAGCCATACTTAGCTCAGTTGCTTCCCCGACTACGACTTCAACATTATCTGAGCTCTGAATCCTTCCTCACCCTCTCATTTGGCTCGATACTCTGTGCCTAAAAAGCTCATCATGAACTTCAAGCAAGTCGTGCGCTTCACAGGTGACGCTGGTACGACTCCCTCCCGTTGTGTTCACGTGACTTTGACCTCCTTACTGATATCTGCGCAGCCGCCCTGGAGAAGGTCCTTAGGCTCCTACAATCACTCGCCCAGATCCTTGCTGTCTATACAGCCGCTGCTGAAGAGGCCAAGATCTGGTGGCTATTGAGAAGGCAGTTCGCTCTGGGTGAGACACTTCGCTGAGGCTTTTGGTTGTTCAAGTAGTTGATGATTTTTGATATAGGGCGACGCTACTTCAGGTTCTTTAAGTTCCTGGATGCCTTTTCCAAGGCATTTGATAGCCTCTATGGTACAGTCGGCGTGGTGGGCGTGCTTGAAGTGGGGAAGTGGAGCTGCTTAGGTGCTTATCTATTCTTGGAGAGTTTGACGATTGTAAGTGCTCTCAGTTCGTAATCTTAAGTGCGAAGTGGAAATACTAATATAGAATAGCTGGATACTATGGGAGTGTGGCTTGTACCTTGGGCTGAGACATGCCTGGTTGAAGGGAACAAGTTTTGGTTCTATTCCCTTGTGTGTTCAATCCTCTTGGGAGGCGTGCAACTTTATACCGGCGATGGAGAGACTAAGGTTGGGAATAGCGAGAAGTCTAGAGGGAAAAAACAGGGTGTCAAAGCTCAGCAGAAAAAACTCGGCGGAATCAAGAGAAGATTGATTGCGGATATTTTTGATCTTTGCATCCCTGGGTTTGTGACTGGGTGGATTGTGACAACTCATGCATTTGTGGGATTAGCTGGTGCGGTAAGCACTATCCTGTCGTCCAAAGATATTTGGGATAGATTGCAGACATAAAAATGTCATATTATTGCAGTAAATCCTTTCAATTTATAGTAATATTGAACGCCGTTAAGATATGCTCCAAAACCTTACACTCCCGTATCAATTCATGAAGATCATATCAGTTAAACATCGTCATAGATATCCTCCTCCTATTCCATTACTCCAAGCACCATTCGGCGGGGGAAACCATCAATGATACCAATCACTAATTTATGCATATTGGCTTGAGGAGGAATTCAGACAAGATCTTCAACAGGTTGTCTCGATTCCTCTGCATCGGCTGTTGCCCTTCTGGCTAGCCCACCGTCTGATCCGGCATCAGAGCCACTATTTCTAGCCGACGGCCGATTTAAAGCCCTCGATTCTTCTGTTCGCTTCTCTCCCGACCTGTTGAGCTTAGCGGATATGGTGAGGGTAAAGCTGTTCTTGTGTATGACAGGTATAGCCAGCAAAATGTGGATGATTCTATTAGACATTAGAAAATTCAGCAAAGTGTTCAAGCATCACACTTACATGATAAAATATCCGAAGATAACAGCCACAATCCAAATGCCAGGCCAATGAAGCACATTGCCAACGATCAGAGAAATTAGCAAGCAAGTGCTAAGCAAGATGTCGATGTACCAGACTGCGTCTAACTTTTCGGAACCGCGAACATCACCTTTCCAAGACCCATTGCGCAAGTGGATCGTAATTTGAAAGACGTCTGAGATGGCATGATGAAAGATCATGGAAAAATCCAGGATCATGATGAAGGCTAGGAAGATGTCCGCGGCAATGAAGGGTGTGTCGCCGTCAACGATGAAGATTATGAACGCAAGGATTCCCATGACCAAGGAGGCTAATCGTAGAACAAGGGCTGGATTGAGCGTTGCGGAACATGTTGAGGGCGAATCGTTGTGTCTTGAGTTGATGCTGGAGATGGAGAGGAGATGGGAAGATTCTTCGTCTGAATCTGCATGAGAAAGGGGGGTATAACGGGGAGACATATTGAAAAAAGGGTTTGAAAGAATGTTCGATTCAAATATGGTAGACTTAAGAGTTGATGTGAATTCTATGAGGAAATACGTTGACTTGTACTTTGAGTGGTATATAAACAAGTATGAATTGGCAGAAGCTCCCACAAATATTAACTCAATATGAAGTGAGATTCCCAGATATGTCTGCCTTGCCTTGCCTGTCGCTCCTAAACCAACACCGCCTCGGTACTGGCTGAGCATTGGCTAACCAGTGAAACAGTAGTTGCACAGCCAAAGAATGAATGGTAAAAGAGCTGCTACCTAAAATTTCTTGGACGATCGAGGATGCGAAGGATGCGTGTGCGGCACAGTTTACAGCACAGCCACAGCAAGGCCCAGTGGAGGCAACTTGAAAGGACACTGTAAGCGCTACATGGGTAAATAGGTTACGAATACGCTCATTATGTGCATTTCAAGGCCGTCTAAAATTGAATACTGCGTAGTTGTTCATTGAGGCAGTGAAAGCTGAGCGACAAAGAGCATACCGCACACTACTTAGTCAGACCAGGGTCAACGACCACTTCATTCCAAAAATTAAATACAAACTCAGTATTTAGAGCGCGCATCAAGAATGTATGTTAAAATTACACAATTCAATTTGTTGATACAGGTAATTTTGATTTTTAATCTTTGCATATATCGAGCAATACAAGGTGGTATCATGTCTAAAGCAAAGTTGCAACAGCTCCAAAGTCAGCTGACCGTCCGAAACATAATCAAGCAATAAGATCATAGCAATGAAACTTCCAAATTTATCACCGTTTACCGCCAATCATGAAACTCGGGACCAGATAACTCTTTGCAATGCAGGACAGGCGATACTTCATCGTGCCGCCGAATATATCCCACAACTTTTTTCAATCGATGAAGTCAACAAAGCCCTTCAATTCATTGATCAGATCTGAATCGAAATCATTGACCCAGGCCGGAACAGCACCCTGACTGGCCTGCGAGACAGGTCCGTCTTTTGTAACGCGACGGTGCTTGGCATGCTGGGGTTCAGGGGTCGCTGGAAATTCTCGCTTAACCGAGTCCTTCTCAATAGGGGTTGATGCTACTTCATTCTTGCGGACTTCCTTCGCGGGAGAAGAGCTAATCGGCTTAGATGGGGTTTCGTTGAAAGCATCGAAGTCGAAGACACCGTTGGCAAAGCTCGAGTCGACCTCGACACTTGGATCGTGGACCATGGAGGTATCATCCAGCTCGATCATGCCAGCTTCTAAGCTTGCGAGAGAGCTGGCTGGGAAAGAAGGAGGTGCAAAATCCACCTCTTGTATATTAAAAGACTCGAATGAATCCGGACTTGGGTTTCGATGCCAATGTGCAGGTGCCATATCAGACGGAGAAGGAAATTCGTCATACTCAGAATCTGCATTGTCCTCGCTTTTATGGAGGAATGTAAGATAAGGTTCCTTGCCACTGGCGTAGGAAAAACCTGGCTTCTGTTTGGGAAGTCTGACGGTCTTGTCGGATTGAATGCTGGTATGAAGATTATGCAGTTTTCGGTAGTCTCGTGGGCCTAGCTTCGCATAAGAGGTCGGTTCGGGATCCTGGGCCAAGTCGAGAATCTCAGCATCTGCTGTATCGGAGTATTTCTCATCCTTGAGTTTGATTTTGAACCTCGAGATGCCTTTCTCTGTCTATACTCTATTTAGAATTGAGTCCAAAAGCAGTTGATATTTCACTTGCCTTAGATTTTTGTGCTGTACTGGAGTAAGTATGCTTCACTCCGACTTTGGACTCCAAGGCCCATGAAACAGAACTGGTGCTACTGACAGCATGGCTTACTTTCTTCTCCTTTCTTGGTTTGTCGAGCCCTTCATGGCAACACCTATGTTTGCATAGTTTACCATTCTTGAGCACCTGGCCATCCGCACAAGCATGACTACAAGTCCATTTTCCGTTCGCCATCTGGACTGATGGGACGAAGACCTCCTGCTTCTGTTCTTTTCTTCGCGTCGCAGGTTTGGATATTTCAAGATTGTCGATGTCCTCAAACTCGTCGGAACCATAGTCATACTCATCTGGTTCAACGCTTTTGACAATGGCAAGCATATCATCGTCCTCGAAATCACCTCCTCCGAACTCGTCTTCGTCGTCATCGTGAGGTGTTTTTTCAGTCGTTAGTGGCTGAGCGAGAGCCTTGGCGCGAGGTGGTGGCAATAGGAAAGCTGACGCAGGAAGGTTATGCTTGACTACACAGGATCGAATTGTGCCTACGATTTCCTCGCAGGCCACCCAACACATGATTTCCACGTCTGGGCTCGATATTTCGACATGGAATCTGACTTCGTAACCCTTTTCCAGCTTCATGATATTACCACGCCAAAAGTGAGCAAGCTTGCCGTCAGTGGTCTCAGCCATAAATGTTACCGAAGGCTTCTTGCCCATCCAGACCGGAATCTTATCGTTCTTGTAGCCAAGCACAGCTTTCACACTGACCTTCGGGTTCTGTCCAGGCTTTGGGGGAGCTTGCCCAATAGTTTCGAGACTCACATTCAAATTAGGGAAGCCCATCAGAAGGTCTTTCATCTTTCTTCCATACGGAGGATTCTTGCTCATGATTCGTTCAATTGTTGAAGTGTCCTTCAGCATGAGCTTATCGATACTGTTGATGTCGTTGCTCACAAGTTTTCGGACTGCGGCAGGACCGACTTGTGGAATTTGTCTCAATTGGAGATTTGAATTCTCCCAGTATTCGGCAACAAGACTCCTAGCTAGATCGAGGGCATGTCTTGTGGAAACGGAATCGCAATCAAATGCTTTGCAATCGATGACACATCGAATTAGACGATGAATACGATCAAATATAATCCCCTTGTCAGTCATGAACTGCCGGCGGACGGCCGTGAAATCTTTATCGGTGGGGTGATCGATACCGCCAAGTTGGATTTGGATCATCAATGATATTTTATGTGCTGTTGTGGAAACTGTCTCCTTGATAGGGTACTTAATGAACGGGGACTTGTTGAATTCTCGTAGAAAAGATCTCTCTTGAGGTTTCATGCGGAGATCTTTGAACTCAGAAGCTTGGCAAATAATATGAAGCTTTAGTGGTTAGCTATAGTTCATTTGAAAGTAGCTGAACAGCTTACAATCTGCTCGGTCTTTGCTCGGTGTGGTATGCTCAAGAGCAATTTCATTGTATCAAATTGAATCATATAGCGAGACATTGCTTCGCCATACTCTGTACAGCTGAATCGCTCCGCGCGTGTAACAAGGCTAGATTCTTGGAGTAGCTTGATATCTCGCTCGCAGACCTCTTCCAGCCGCTTTTCAGTATCTCCGTCGGGGCTGATACCATAGATCTTGTAAAACTTGGGGTTCTGTCTCATTCGTATATTCAGAAACGTACCAGAGATCCATTGCTCGGCTGCGTAGAGGTCCTTGATTGAGCCGAGACTGATCTCAGAGTTTAGGTGTTCGATCAGATTCAAATGCAAGGTGCTCTCTAAGACATCCTGGCCTGTCATCATCTTCTTATACTTCTCTGACTTATCCGAACGTGTCATGATTACCGCGACGGCACTGTCGTCAAACTGAGGACGGCCAGCTCTTCCAAGCATCTGCATGACCTCCAAGTCGGAGTATTCAACGAGGTGACCATCTTGAAATCCAACAGTTCCTTTCAGCACCACGAGATGGCAAGGGAGGTTGACTCCCATAGCGAGAGTGGAAGTACAGCAAATAAGGCTAATGTCACCCTTAAGATAAGCAGTTTCGATCGCATGTCGATCTTGGGGTCCCAGGCCAGCGTGATGGAAGGCTACACCACATCCCACTAACTGCTGCAAATCCTTGTTACCAACCCGAGTTATCTGTAGTGGTGCTGACCACGCTCGATCCACGACCCGTTGTCTTGTCCACCATTCTGCTAACATAGCTGCCGTTGACTCAACAGATTTTCGTGTGAAGCAAAAGACCATAATTGGCTTCTTATGCGTATGCTTCTGAATCAGAGATGGAAGCTTCCCGTCTAAAACCTTATCAAATGCGAAGTCGTTCATCAGACCCTCGTAGCCGTAAACGTGTTTCTGCAACTTGACGGGCCTGAAATCCTCTCCGAATGTCTCTCTGTGGGCTGGAAGCTGCTTATTTGTGTGATCCCTGCCCAACCATAAGGCAATGTCATGAGAGTTTGGCACCGTAGCGCTGAGAGCCACGAAACGGACATCAGCGCCCATGGCCTTCATACGAGAGACAACGGCTTCCAGAGTGGCGCCTCGAATATCCTTCAGGATATGTACCTCGTCGATCAGAAAGAGCTTCACCAAGTGGACTAGCTTACAGTGATCAGCCCATTTGCGAGTGATGCTATCCCATTTCTCCGGGGTAGTGATGATGATTGAAGCCGCCTTCACGCGAGCCATTTCAGCATGAGTGGTATCTCCAGTCAGCTCTGCACACTGAAGATTGAGATGGCTGAACTTCTTCTGCCAGTCTCTCAAGCGTTCAGCACAAAGCGACTTCGTAGGGGCTTGGTAAACAATCTTGAAAGTTCCCGAGCCATGCCCTTCCACAACTCTACAAATCGCTAATTCAAGAAGTGCAGTTTTGCCACTCCCTGTGGGAGCTGAAACAACAACGTTGTCATTGGTTCTGTAGATAGGTGCAAAACATTTGGACTGGACAGCATTGAAGAGTTCATAGGGAAAGACCTGACGGAGTCGATCTGGGAGCTCGTGTGGAGATAGGAGTTGGATTCCGTGTGCCATTGGCAGAGCCTGTCCAAGTACGAGGCTTTGTGGTGTGCGCTTGGCTGCAACATAATTATCTCTTCGAGGAGCCTCAGGATACGATACATTTTCGAAGTGGTTTTGTACTGGCGTATATGTAGAGGAAGCAGCTAGACGATTTGTAGCACGGCGATGGCTGACTCTCTCCGTAGGGCTCGAGCCATGAACGGCTGGAGGCGAGGAACCTACAGACGAAATCTGGGCTGATGGACTATATACAAAACCGCCTGCGCTGTTAGCCTCCGCTTGATATTGAATGACAAAAAGAAACTGAATACTTACTCAAATTCAATGGTGGAGTAATCTGTTGCTTCTTAGGCTGTAACTGATTGGTCCTACTCGGCTGACGATGATGAAAGAAGTTGGGTGGTGTTGGCTGCGTCTGCAACGAGGGCATCGAATTTTGCATCAGCATAGCGTTTGCTAATTGGTATATTGAATCTCGAGGTTGTGGAATGGTTTGCTGTTGCGGAAACAAAGGGGTTCTCCGAGGTGGCATCGGTTCTGGTTGCTGTATTTGACTTGGCCTCAGCGGTGCTACGTTTATGGGCCTTCCTTCACGCAAGTTCTGCGCAGATCTGAAGTGATTATCCGCATTGCTAAGCGTCCTGGGTTGTTGATTTGGATGGTTGTATATACTCAGAGGGGCGAGCGAAACCCTGTTGGATCCTGCCAGAGTCGCCGCATGGGTGTGGTATGGTGCATCAAATGGAATTCCACCTGAAATAGAGCATTTGTCAGTCAATAACTTGTAATAGATGAAATGTAACTGACCGAAATCATTGAAAGAGGCATGGTCTTGTGGTGGCTGCAGTGGTCCAGACCCGAAAATCCAATCCGTAGAGTGTGTTTCCCGGGAAGAGAAACCGTAGTCTTGCTCTTGCGAGTCATTGCTGTACATTCCCGTAGCATTATCAACAATACGCTGGCGATGCGGATCAAGACCTCGATCCATGTTGAGGTTCTGAAATATGGAGCAGGACGGCAATATGCTGCTGGGAGAACGGAGACTATAAGTTGAAGGTCGAGAAAGATATCAGACTTAGGTGCTGGGCTCTCCCTAGGAAAGTTTGATTGATGGCAAGGCAGCCATGGGATGGAAAAAGGGGCGTGAAAGTTTAGGAGTTGTGTTTGGAAAAGTGAATGTAGACCGCAACGAAATTAAGCGAGCTGCCTCAGAATTCTCTCCAAGGGGCTTCTGGAGGGTTGGCCAAGTGCTTGACTAAAGAACGACCGTTTATTTTACTGTTATAATTTTTTGGGATGTCTATCGCCGAGCGTGATCTGTCTTGACTTGAGGTAGTTCAAAGTCGAGACAGCTATAGTTGACACTAGGGACAAGATAGACAGTAAAGCTATAGGTTTAACTTTGTAGTGGATCGAAAAACGGTAGATTTACGAAAATACAAAGTCTATAATCGATGCTACAGAAATGGATACTACTTCCCTCTATGCATCACGTGGCCGTTATCACGTTCAGCTCATGCAACTGCCTCAATCTACCAGTAGCCCAATGCTAACCAAAGGATCCCAGAAACACCGCAGTGTTCACCCATCAACGCCTCGTATGCTACCGGCACGAAATATGGACCTTCCCATATTTTGATGACCATTTCCCGTTCCAATCCGTGCCCATGTGCTCGAGCACCCGCCATCTTGCCACCTTTTGTATTTGTACAGATCTTAACATCAAACATGTTCTAGTCGTCTCTCTTTACCTTCCCTCTCGATGAGCCAACCCGTGAATGATGCCTCATTGGCGAGGACGGTCGTGAAGTCGACAATCCAGCGTTTTTGAGACCGTCTAACGGATCGAGGGTCATCCTTGACCGGTCCTCTTCATACTTAGGAGTAGCGCCGTTATCGATCGTGGTCTTTTCGTAGCTTGCAATGTTGATTGGAGGGGGACGGTTCCATTTCCGTTCTGGCCCGCTGTATAGGTATGTCGCGAAAATGACAACTGCAGTGCCAACAACAAACTACGGTCTGTTAGTAAGATGACTAGCTTGAGGGCGATATCTTGGAGCAGACGTACGTTCAGGGTAACTTGAAACTCGAAGAACAAAACGCTGAAAAAGAAGCTAAGAACAATACTAATTGACGTAGCAAAGTTCTTCGCAATATTATCCGCATAGTTGATGCACATTGCAACCAAAACTCCTCCTCCCGCCTGAAAAACAATGGCCGCCCAGACCACTGCATTATATCCGTCAAAAAACCCGTTTTTGGCGATATCCTCTCCATCCTTCAAAAAGACACCGAAAATCAAGGCCGGGAACAGCGAATAGAAGGATAGCTGAACGTTCCTTGTCCATACGGTGACGTGTGTGTGTGATTCCTTCAGAACTTTCTCGAAGTAGACGCCAGTTAGACCGCTGATGGTTGCGGCAACCAGAACTGCTGCCAATCCAATCGAGTAATTCATGACCGGCTGCTTGATCCCCAAATCTTCTTCGATACCCTCGTATGTAGCAGAACGCTTAGTTAAGCCTTCCGAAAGGTCTGCCAAACCCCTCTTTGTCAACTCCCTTGCCACCTCGGCAGCACCATTGGTCAATTGTCCCAACTCGTGTAAGGATCGAGGAAAGTAAAACCGAGATTGAGGATCGTCTACTGAGTATAATGAGGGGTCATTTGAGGGTAGTTGTACGATGGCAACTCCAAAGGTCAATAACAATAGCGCGATCCACCGCCGTGACGACAGTGCTCGGCCAAGCATGGTTACACTGAAAAGAGCTGTTGTAAGAATCTGAGAACTGTCAGCGTTTCTATTTGCACCTCTAAGGATATAACAACCTACCTTCAGCTGATATAAAATTTGAAAGTGCACTGCTGCAAGATTGCTAACTGCAATGTATTGGAGCGAATTCTGGAGAGTGTACAGCGTGGCCGGTATGGCCAATTTCCACCCATCCCCTGAGAAAACAGACATGTACAATTGCTCGAAGAGTACTGTCGCGGGGGTCGAAGGAGGCAGTGTCCGTGAAATATCGTACATTGCGATCGTCAAGCTCACAGCTAGCTTTATGACCTCGTTGAGAAATACAGCTGTTGAGGTGAAATACCGGTGTCCACCTGAAAGGGGCATTATTCGAGAGTAGTGCATGATCTGCCAATTTGTCAATTGATATGCTCACTTCCGCGTCCTTTTACCAAATTGCGAGGCACACTCGGGAGACTGACGAGTATGAGAGCGGAATTTTGAAATGTGAGCTATTCCAAGTCAGCAAACATCCTGACCAAAACAAATCGGCGGATAGCCACACCGTGATCAGTGATATATGCTTCATAGGCACCCCCATCATGGAGGGTGCCTTCTGCAGCGCGTCCATCGCCAGAGTGCCGTGTGCCCTGCCGAGGCCCTTCCCACCTGCTGGTGATGATGCGAGTTGTGCGCAAAGCGGCAGCAATTGATCGAAATGCTTTCGACAAGCAAGAGGATGCAAAATTCGTTGTGGAGTGCCTTTTGTGCAGGCTGGCGGTGTGCGGAAAAGACTGGAGGAAAAAGTTTGGCGTATGATGAGTTGGATGTTCTAGCTGTCTTGTTTTGGAGCTAGATTCACCACCGTGGTCTGGGGTTGGCGGATCCTTCTCCTTGACGAAAGGGGCTGTCCAATCACTGCAGTGTGGCTTGGCCCTGCCGAGATGCACATCGAGAAAAGGAGCAAAGCTTCCAGGATGGCAGCTCGAAGTTTGGACTTCGAAGTTTTCGTTTTACCTCAGGTCACTGATGCAAAGGTAGTAGTATAGTTCAGCAAACTTTCTCCAAGGGCAGGTGAAGAAGAAAAGCATTTCTCTCCGGGCAACGCATGTTTCGATCTGAAAGACGCCTTCTCCAATGCGAAACATCGCTCGTGATCCGCTTTGGTGCCCAAACTCGATGTTTGATGGTCACATGTGTGCATGAAGACCTCGTCACTGCTGAAGGACAGCCCTTCCCACATGGGGCCAATACTGCGAGACATCTCATTATGGCGAATGGTGACGCCAAAGCTGAGGGGACGGCAGAGATCAGACGGCATGAACAGTAATGCTCACAAGACTAGTTGGGTTGTAGGGGTACATCGGGTCAGCTGCAATGGATCTCGGCTTGCGGTACGCCACAGCTTGAGCAGATCTGTGGGGAGGAGGTTTGCCAAGACATGGAGAAAAGTAATTGCGAGCCTAAAGGTCCTCCTTCCTATACATACAGCCACAGCCAGCTTGCCCATTGATCACGAAATTCTACGGCGTTTACAAATTGCTTCCTGTCATGTCCAGCTTAACTTCAGTAACTAGTACCGCTTGTTCTGCCCACCGAGCTCAACATAGTGGGCAATTCTGCACATGATCACGTGGAGCAAAATGGCATATACTCTCAGTGCTTGAGAGCAATTAAATCTCTTAAAGGTCCAATATGTCATTTATTATGTAGTATAGACAGACCGCCACCGTCGCCTGACACCCCAAGCCCTTCCTAGGATCCCAATCCTAAACTACCTTCCCTCCTTCATAATGCCAGAATGTGGGTATAAATGCAGCTCATTATCGACAAAGGAAATAGACATGTAAAACGCTCGCTCAACCTATATTACGCTATAACCCCCAGATAACCTCGCTTTCATTCTCATCTAGCAAGAAGTCTTGCGTATTCACAAGCTTTGTGTCGTCCACAAACCTTACCCCCGTCAGACGCTTCTTCCCACCTAGCTCTTGGTCAATCGCCCTCTCATCTCTGAAGCCACCTGCCGCACCGACCGCACTCAGTCTTGCTGCTGATGGAGGCGTCATGGGTGAAAATTTCGACCCTCTAGGATGTGGTGACACGGCAGAATCTGGCCTCGCGTGGCCTTTTGAAGGGGATGCCCAGGAGGTCCTTGGAGTCGAGTCCTCATCTGAACCAAAGCTCAGGAAGTCGCTCAAGTCGGGCGAGGGTTCCGCCGTGTCAATAACTTGGGATTCGGAGATTGGCGTATCGAGATATAGAAGCACCTTTTGCTGCTGATTTGTACCTCTATTGTCACGAACCGTGCTGACGCTCGATGTTGTAGAGTATCGTGAAGTCACCCGTTCTGGGATTCGCGGTGGAGATTTCGCAGTCTCGTGCTCTTCGATTATCTTTTCCCGCATCCTTGCTCTTTTCTGGCGCAAAGCTTCCAACAAGGCTTCCTCTTGCTTTGTGACGGCCATGAATCGGCTGCTCCGTGAAGAAGATTGGCGGAATTCGACAGAAGTGGGGGAGAGCGGAGGGGTTGGCTCTTGATGAGACGATCTTCCGGATGCAATAGATGACCCCTTTCTTGAGGACCGTTTTTCCTTCGGAACGGTCGTTCGAGGATCCTTACGGTGGCGATCAGACGATGTGCGCAACTCTTCACCGTGCGAGGGTGGCCAGGGCCCAGTCATACGGGCGATTGGGATAGAAGACTCGGGGATAGTGAGGAAAGGGGTTCTTTTGGCAGAACCTTTCTTGTGCTCGTGCTGTCTTGTTGTCAAACTTTCAGACCTTTGAACTTGAGTACGCCGGCTTTCTTGGGACAACTCGGAGGATCCGTTCAATACTCGTAAGGCTTTATTGTCTTGGGATGGTACACGTGGAGACTTGACTGGCTCGGGTTCCGAATCTTCTTCAGATTCTGATGACAAAGATAGAACACTTCTCTGTTTGAGATCTGAATTAGATAATACGCTGGTACTCGTACGTCGTGACGTTTTTGTATTGCGGCTGGAGAAGCTTGCTGCACTTGAAGATTCCCATGGTGGGGAAATCATGCTCTCTCTAACATTTTTCCAGGAGAACGATTCAGGATTGGATGGGCTCAAATATGATTCTCGATTGTTCGGTGATTTTGAATTTGGTATTAAGCGGGATTGCTGATCAGCTTTTGATGTTCTAGTCTCATCGCGATCGGGAATGGCCGACTCTGGGATGCGGTCCATACGAGCAGAGCGGGGTGGCATATTTTCATAATGATCGTACAGGTGCTCTAGTGTGCCAGCAGTCTGGCGAGACCTTCGATCCTCTGACTGAATGGAACGAATGCTATGTTTTTGTGACTGCAACGACTCTTTCGACGAAGCCTTGGTAAGTTTTCGACGTCCAGAACCGGAAACCGATTGGCTCTCTTGATTTCGAGAAAGATTGGTTGTTATTGATGACGGCGATTGGGTCAATAACTCGCTATCTGATTTCTTGCCACTTCTCCGAGATGGGAAGAGCATCGATAGGTCTAATCGCGCGGGCTTCTTTCTTGAACTCTTCTCCTTCGATGCACTAACATGAAAATCATTTTCGAAGACCTGAGTCTGTTTTCCTGCAAAGTGCTGGTTAAAGGGGTCGACTGATTCAACTTGCAGTAGAGGACTCCTTTGGACGATAGGTGGGAAGCCTTTTCTCAACGCCAAGTCCCTCGCAGATGAATTTGAAGTTTGCTGAGAAATCGATAGTGGTGATTTCTGGCGATCGTAGTACGACCGGAGAGTAGAAGAGGAACCCTCGTGTCTCAGACGACTGTTTATACTAGCATTTGTGGAGGCTCCATCATCAGCATAACGCTGACCGAGTAATGTAGACGACGCCTTCCCGTGTGGCGCTCGGGGAAAGACACCTGACTCGTCGTCCAACTGATCAAACTGTGCATCATGAACGCTCCCACTTTCGTTTGTCGATTGCGTAGACTCTGATATAGATATGCTCATGCCACTGGACCTGGAACCCGGATAGCGCCATGGATGCCCATCTTCTCGCGTTGGCGAATCGATATTGAGATCGTTGTCCGTCCCCAGAAATCTTTGGGCCTTTGATAGATTGTTGCTTGTGCTGATGGCCGGCGAGCTCGCGGATATGTTGTCTTTGCCTGACGTGTGTTTCCGGCCCGGCATGGGAAAATGGAACTTGGAGGTTCTTCCCATAGCGGCGGCAGTTCCGAGAGAGAGGCGGGATCGCTGATTGGCAGCTCTTCACGAATATCGACGTGAACTGATTCCCGGCCGCTGCTCGAGGAAATGTGACTTGTCTGGTCAGATGAAAGACCGGTGGTGTACGACTCTGTCAGAAAGACATTATTGAGGAAGGACAACGGATCGAGAGGTGCAGATCTCCGCAGCGGGGTCGAGGAGGTCAGGGTGAGAGTGGCAGACGACGTCGTTTCATGCAGACGACAAGGTCGCTGGCGGTGAAGTTAAGTTGGGTCGAGTTTGCTCTCCCACGAAGCAACAACAGCAGACACGACGCACGCAGAAGGCGAGCATCAGGAAACGGGACTGAAGTGGAAGGACGCTCGGGCATATCTCATATATTACCAGATGGAGGAATGGCCGTGCTAAAAGCAATCTGAATGGGCAATTCGTGGAGCCTCCCCTGGCCCCGGGCTCCCCTGCAAAGGGCTCGAAAGGCTGCCCTACCGCTTCTCGTCTAGTGCCAATCATTTCAGCTCAGGGATCGTGAGGGAGCTGGAGCTGGAGCTGGTCAGGGGCCAGGGTTGTGCCTGCAAGTCACCGCCGCGCACTATGTAAATCAGCAATCTGTTTGCGATGTGGAACATGACAGGCGCACGCCAGCCCAGCGCGCGGCTGGCTCGCCGTGGCAGCTTGGCATCCTGGCTGGCATCCTGGCATCCTGGAGCTTCGACGGTTCGAGAGTGCGGTTGCGGTGTCGACTTTGCTTCCCTTTCTGAACAGCTCTTCGGCGATGCCTCTGCCTCTGCCCCTGCGCCTGCTCTCGCACCTGCTCCTGCCCCCCCGACGATGATGTCTTTTTTGTCCACTGCCGGGCGGCGGCAGGCTAAATTCAATAGTGCGCTACGCTCCTATTATTCAAATCCCCGAACGCGTGCCTTCGTCCGCGAATCTGATCTTGCGGTATCCGTAGCTTGATTTCTCGACTGGAAGCTTGCTTCTGGCCTGCGACTCAGGGGTGATGGGAGGTTGCTGCAGATCCAGCATCTCGGCGGGCGCGGCACTCTGGGATCCTCGGATGACACTTCACCTCTCAAACCCCTCCTTTTCGGGAACCTCCCCTTTCTAATGCATGTCCGTCTGCCCTCTGCAAAAGCAAGTTACGCCGCACCTGTATCCGTCCATGCGTAAGGAAAAATGTAAGCCGAATCAAGTCGGGTGACTTCCATTAAAGAAACATGTCCCAGAAAATCCCCGCGGCACTATCTGATGCATCGCAAGAAGCTCCCGATTCCCGTGGCAGCCCCCTCAAGCCCTGGCTACCAAGGAAGGGAGTAATCGGTTTCAGTGGTGTGGAAATTAGAGCAGATCGTCATTGGGTGCACGCAAGACATCAACGGCGAGACATTCGGACACCACTTTTTGGTACAGACCTCGAACCGCACCCTGTCAAGCCACTGCCGAAGAATTGTTTGTACAGTACTGTACGAAGGGACTATTGGAAAAAAAGGATCTGCCAGCCCATTAGAAAATTTCTTTCACTACTCTATGCTATCTATAGCATGATGACTTTTTCAATTTAATTCTAATTGCTGTTCCACGTCCATAAAGCACAAGCGACAAAAGCATAAAGGCGTGGGGACAGTTACTTACCCCTCGTTTGACTTGACGTCTCGCAGCTGGCAATCTAAGATATGACCAAACTACCCCGCCCAAAACCTTCGTGGGCATTGCCTTGTTTTGGATGCTTGTATTCTCATTACTCGACTCATATCCCCCATATAAGTTGCAGTTGCCGATTCAGGGTGGTATTTGGCATTGTTCAGGATGCCAAGGAGTGCTAAGCATGAGGAAGTAGGAATTTTGTATAGATTTATTGGTAGAGCTAAAGTATTTGAGTAAGGCGCGAAGCTACAGCTACCTGTTGATATTGTTACATCTCTTCGGAGCTAATTGACAAAACATGTTTCAAACGGCGAATTCGGCAAGTGTAACACCTCCAGCAAATCTCTGCCATATTTCATAAGTCCATATCTCAGATACATGAGTCATAACGAAAATGTAGTGGACCTTTGGGGGGTTTACTCTGGCACTATTCATTATCGTTAGTTGTGAAGATCCAGGGGCTGTTGACACCAGGATGTCGACGCTTGGGAGGAACACCGTCAATGTCCGAAGTTACGGTACGCTTCTTGTTTGATGAGCTATGGCGGAGATTGGGAGTGACAACTCGAGTTGTTTGTGGAGATCCCATTGAGCTGAAAGTTCGGGAGCTGCCGCGAGACCGAGACGGATGGCTGGACGTGTCTTGTGTGCTACTTGCCTCCGCAAGAAGTCGCTGAGCAGCTCGAGCAATGAATTGCGGATCGAAGAGGTTTTGTGCAGTCAAGGGTGGATTCTGGCTACCATTTGGATCATCAATGCCGAACATATTCTTGAAATGAACAGAAGATGGTATTTCCGGTACGGCGAACTATGGAGACCTTGTTAGACCTTCGGTTTGTACATAAACACAGGATAGACGTACGTGGTGGCTGATTTTCAGCTCTGGCCGAAAGTAGTTGCTGCGAATCATCTCTTCATCTGCCGCAAGACTATAAAATGCCATTGAATCTTCGTCTCTGAGGAGACCCGTTTCGATTTTGACAAAACCTGCAAGCTCTAGCTCTGCCAAAAATACTTGTGTCTCTTCTAGCCTATTGATGTCACCACCTTAGAAAATTAGAATCAGCCTTACCAAAATAACACCGGCTCATTTGCGCACTTACTAGAATACTCGCTCAGCTGCTTGATATGGGCACTAGGGGGGTGTTCGAGCAGATAGTATAAGAGTCGTCTCTTAACACACAAACGTCGCATATCCTGATATAGTTCCTCCTCGTCGGGGCCATCATCTGGATGTAGAAGACACATATAACACATGATATATACCGGGTGACTACCGTCGAGGTACCCATGGCACTGAGAATGATGTGAAGTTCCACATTTCAAGCAGTGAACCTGCAAGTATCAGTCAAGCAAATTCACTCAGGAAGGGCGTATCATACCAGATCACCAACGTCATCCTTTGCACCACAGTCACAGTTAACCACTTCCGGTTCATCAGCTTCAATTTGGCTGTTGAGGAAGTCAAGAATACTTTGCGTGTAAGGGGGATATCTGAATCTGGGTTGTGATTGGCCGTCACGACGTCTCTCTGTGAACGTACGCGGAGCCGGCAAGGACGACTTATATAACGGTCGGGTGTCTTGTGTTTCGGTGTTTGGTTGCCTGAAAGCACCCTTCACAATATACTGTCAGATCCGGTTCTTGTTCAAAGAGAGGTTGTTCTTACCATTCCACCAATTTGTCTCATTGCCTCTGGGTGCGTGTGTCCGCCTTCAAGTTCCGAAAGCATGGAGTTCTGTCGAGATCGCATTCTTGGCGTAATGGGATTTTGTACATGATGACTGATTTGGCTTGGTCTGGGGTCGCCATTATCAACATGTTGACGAGTCTGAATTGACTGGTGAGCTACTCCTGGCAGATGCCAGCCAACTGCAACACTTCGAGTTGTGAGCTACCATAATTGTCTCAAGTGGGGTGCATCAAATATACCTGTGACGCCCAGCCTTCAGCACGTAATTCTCATCGAAATTTCCCAAATTGATGAGGCGTGAAGCATGTTCATCACCTTTGCGAAAACGAGGAGCTTGATATTCGGACGGGGTACTATCAGTATAATCCATTGCCATGACCATTCGGAAGGAGGCTTGAGGACAATATTAATTAGTAGAAAACAGCAGACAAGCGCTCTGTGCAACACACTTACAAGGCAGAGGGTAGTCCTTGAGTCTGCCTCGCTTAGAGCTGTTCCATAGGTAACCAGCGACATTGTCAATCAGTTTGCGAGCTCCAGTCTTCACGTCTGTTAAGATGCCAGATCCTGAGTTGTCAGACTTCGTTCGTCCGATCTCAGAATAGATTCGGGATGTCACTATGCCGCTCTCGTAGGAAAATTTAATGGTGTAAGACTCGATGAGGTTTTCCTCAGTGATCGGACCATCATCCACGCGGGCAATGGAGAGATTGAGCTTGTGCAAGTAGCCTTTCATAAGTGCATCATGAGCTCCCAACTCCTTTCGTTGTAATTAGCATGCATAAGCGCGGCTGGTGTTTGCAGACATACCAGGCAGTCAAGAACTTTGTCAAGACTTGGGGAATTACCACGTTTTGGAAAGTGCCAGAGTATCAGGTTGTCTGTGAGTTCATAGTTGGGTTTATTCTTGCCATTGACGCCTTCCACGAATGACTTGTAAGTGATGCTCGGATCAGCAGGGTCCCAAGGATAATTCTGCCAGTCATGTTCGGGAAATACTCGTCTATGGTCACTAGTAAGCATGATAGTTTAGCCCACTCGATCGAACAAGGAGCTCAGACCTAACCCAGATAATTTCAAGAATCTGCGAAATAGGATATTAGCACGTAAATGCAAGGCGTTTAAGGAAGCACCTTACAGTTGCAGTGATAACAGTCTTCAAAATCTCCAGACTGTGTTTATCGGTGAGCTCGAACTCCGGAATTGGTAGCTGCACAGGTTCTTGAGAACGGACTACCTGAATTGGAATTAGGGTGGGTGGCGGGCGACGAGCGGGCTTCTTTCCCTTTTTCTTGCTAGCCATCTTGGGGCTCAACGGAAGTATGTCGCGGATGCTCGGTGTCTAAAGGAGGGTTGCACGTTAGAAAGCTTGTTTCGCGAATGGGCCGCTGGAATAAGGAGAAGAGGTGATGATGAGGGCAGGTGACGAATGGGCGAGGACTGGACTTGAAAGTGGGAGCGGAGAAAGAGAAAGAGAGAGAACTGCAGGAAGAAGGTGAATTGCATCGCTTCTTAGCGCTCCCTTTTCGGAAGGCATGTCTCCTGGGTGGGAAAGGGCGACTTTTAAAGTTGACCCCATTGCAGCTT
The DNA here is from genome assembly GCA_009732865.1 of Stipitochalara longipes BDJ. Classification (NCBI taxonomy): domain Eukaryota; kingdom Fungi; phylum Ascomycota; class Leotiomycetes; order Helotiales; family Hamatocanthoscyphaceae; genus Stipitochalara; species Stipitochalara longipes. The sequence continues at coordinate 1,243,341 of ML769336.1, read as the reverse complement.
TCCAAGCTGCATTGAAGCCAGCTTCGGCCAGAAAAGTTTCTCGCTTTAATATTGAGCTTTGGAATGGGCAGCCGCGCATCGCAGAAACATTGTGGATGAAAAGGCCAGCCTATGAATATGACACCGAGAAAGAGAGTTTTCTGCCAACTTCAGGAAGCACTCTCCTTGCACCACAGCCACACTTCAACTCTATAGATGGTTTCTAGAACTCAACGCGGCTCTTGGCAGAACGCTTTGAACAGGTAAGAATGAGATAGGATGAGCCGGTCTACCCTCCACCGAATTTAATCCTTCCGGGGATGCTTCAGGGGCCAATACTCCGACCTTTGATTAATGTCACAACATCAGCAACCGCAATATATCTTGCCATGGTAAGAATGACGGAGCATAGCTTAGTACAGAGTGTAAGCCTTTTGAGATGTTGATGCCCAACTTGAATAATATCAGAACGTGTTCTATGAAAGCTCCTATGGCGAAGATAGTACATGTCTCCCTAAGACTTCGGGAAGAGACTAGTTCTTCGAGCCCATCTAGCTCCAAAATAAAAGAGTTCAAAATAATAAATATCTTTTCAAGCTGCTCAGAAAAAAATATCCTGTCTCTCAACCTCTGCCTCCTAATTCTGTGGTCAAGGTTAGGCAGCGAAGACGCTTAGTAGAAATAAATCCGTCCTAGGAGTTTTCTGGTTTAGAGAGATTATCCGTTGATTGTACCAAGGTAGACCGAGCGTGTGTCAAGCGCAGGCGTTCCGGCTCCTCGTGCACCGATTCTGTTCGACAGAACGAAGACTTGGGTGACCTAATCATTGACGTGCGGATGAATGAGCATGTTGGCGGGCAGGAAGGCTTTGGAACTGGAGAAGATGACAAGAGGTGGCGAAGCTGACTGGCAAAGTGACTTTTTGCTGAGAGGAAGTTGTCAGAGGCGGCAAAATCTGACCTTTCGGCCCAGTCCGGCTCACGGTGGAGAGAAAAAGCGGCACTGACATTTTAGTCCCTCGGTTTAAGTTGTACATTCACCTGGAATGGGGGAAGTCAGAACTTACATAACTAGATATCCTAGTTCAGGGGCCTCCTCGACGTCAAAGGAAACAGACTATGAATGTATAATAGCTCGAATTACCATTTAGAGCCAGAAGCAGTTGAAATGCCATGGTGTGCTTGGGACATTTAGTGCCGCTTTTTGGATCCACTGCGTGCCCCGGCTCGGAAAGCTTCGCCGCTGGTGGCTGAATCGAACTTCCCCCAACCTTCCATCTACTCCCACTCCAACTTCAACACGCGCACTCGACCTTGCCCTACAGCTTTTCGACCTTCTATTCTCTTGCACCTACTCTTCTGCTACTCTTTTTCCAGTGAATTCTTTGATCCTCGACGGACGAAGAAGAGCGTCTTTTTGTTCCGAGTTCTCGCATTCCAACCCGCATTTATCGGATCAACTCGTCAACTCGTCAACTCTCCCACCCCGCCACTCTGAGCATCTTCGAAAACATAGGACCTTTTGCTATGGTGCTCTTAGCAGGCTTATAAGATATCGGTGGAAGTGAGCAGCGCAGGACCTGTTACGCGTCCGTGGTCTCGTGTCAAGGACGCGTCGGTCGACACAGAGGGGGCCTGGGCTGAAGTTCCGGTTGCTTTTCAACGAACATCAAGAGGCATAACACCGCAGTACTGGTCATGGATCCGCCGGCTCGACCTACTCTTAAGCGGAGACCAGCTGTGATCCAGAATGGAGGTTCTGCTTCGACTCAGAATTTCACGCCTGACGGATCTCCGAGTCCTTTCGCCTCGAATCCGAAGTTAATGCAGGGAGAGACCGAGATGCAACCTCGCTCCAGGAATCAGACCGTATCGATAGAATGGCTTGAAGGCGATGACCCAAGTCCTCGACGAACTTCGAGGCTACAGATAGAGCTTGCTGAATGCGTCGAAACGAAAACTGTCACGACTACTACCACGACTAAACGATCATATCCTCCTCTCCTAATCCGGGAGCAGTTACTGGACAAGTTAGACACGAAGGAATACCCATTAGCTTTGAAAGCCATTCCGGCTGGAGTCACCAACTTCTCTTATGATATTAACGACGAGCTAGAAGACGTCTACGAAGATGACGGGCAGGTTCCGCTTATAGAGGTCTGTTCTACCAAATATGGGGCGGTAGTGTAATTATGATTGAGCAAAACTGATGATGATATAGGACGCGCGGTCACACTATCAGACACAAGTCTTCAGTCACCACAACCCCAACGGCGGACGAATCGCTTCGCACAATGGGAAAGTTTACAAGACACCTGCAGCAGAGAAAGCCGATTTCCAGCGCGCAGAGAGTGTCTCCAAGAAGCTAGCTGCAATCAATCAAAGACGATCGGCGAGAGGCGTATCGGAAGCATGGCCAGGATCTCCCAAAACCACCGAATCGATATTACGCAAGTCTAAGAAGCACGTCCCACAGAAGATTAAGGATGAAGATTATGAGTTGCAAAAGGAGCTGTCACGGCAGAAAGATTCATTACGACGCCGAAACCTTGGATTGGGTATGCTTATGTCCGAAGATCCCACATTTCCTGCGACCCCTGATATGTCGGAACATGATTCAGCCACTACTGGACGGATCCGACCATCTTCATCGTTCTTCGAAAGTACATACACCCCTCGCTCGGGGCTAAGTCAAAATGACTCCTTCGAAGATGCACCGAGCCCACAAGAAACCTCGAATACAGAAGCCTTTGCGAACGCCGTTGCTACACCCCCCATTGCAGATTCTGATTTAGAACCATTTGAGGAGGCCAATTCGACTTTCGCACAAGTTTCTGGTCAACGACCAAGTATCAACACAGCTGCTGCCCAAAATGCAAGTCTACCAAGCCCAGGCCTCTCGCCAACTTTTGCAGCTGCAGAGCTACAGCGGGGAGAATTCTCACATGCTAGGGAAGAAGACGAGTTGGTCGCGGGTAGCCCTGCAACCCAATCGGGAGACAGTCAAGAAACCATCGACAGCGAAGATATTGAACAGTTGGATTCACAAACCTTGCGTGCATTCCAAACAGAAGCTGGACAACCCAGAACGGGCGTACCGTCTATTGTGGATACACGCTTTATGATTGAGACATTCGCCGCAATGCCTAACGACATGAAGACATTTATGATGTGCCACTTCCTCAAGAGATGTTCCAGAAAGACTCTCCATGTTATAGCAGACGTAGTCAACCCGGCTTTGAAGTGTGATTTTCTGGATCAGCTGCCCATGGAACTAAGCCTTCATATCCTTAGCTTTTTGAACCACGTTGATCTCTGCCGGGCTGCACAAGTCTCAAAGCAATGGCGAAATATCGTTGATTCAAACGAGACAGGCTGGAAGGAATTATTTGACATCGATGGATTTGTTCTTCCTGCCGGCGAACTGGAGAAAGCTATTCAACAAGGTTGGGGATGGCAGGACCCTTCTGGCCCCGATGGATTTGAGCAAGACTTGAGTGTACAACGAGGACTGCTTTCGTCCTCCGATGGAGATGCGACAAGTACAAAAGTCGATGTTGGACCTTCTAGGAAAGGTCGCTCCGCGGCAAAGAGAAAGCGAGCTCCTGGTGGCTTAGGATCGGATAGATCAAAGCGGAGAGCTACTGGGCACGAATTTGCAGACAAGGCCCAAGGCATGGTTGCAAGATACCCGCACACAGCCAGATTCCACAAATCCGAAGGTCCACTTAGTGCTGCTAATGCTGCTGCCATAGCTGTTCCTGATCCAGAATTGGGTATGCCTGGCCTGCGGAAATTACATCTATTCAAATCACTCTATCGTCGCCATCACATGCTTCAGCATAGTTGGATGAGTGGGAAAGTGGCACCGCACCACTTCGCCTTTCAAGCTCATCCTGCACATGTCATCACATGCCTTCAATTTGACGATGACAAGATCTTGACTGGCTCGGACGACACTCTTATTCATGTGTATGATACGAAGACAGGAGTGCTGCGAAAGAAACTTGAGGGACACGAAGGTGGGGTTTGGGCTTTACAATATGAAGGAAATGTTCTAGTCTCCGGATCTACCGATCGTTCTGTCCGAGTATGGGACATTGAGAAGGGTTTGTGTACCCAAGTCTTCCATGGTCACACATCTACCGTCCGATGCCTTCAAATCCTTATGCCCGAAATGACGGGGGTGACAGAGAAGGGCAAGCCGATTATGGTTCCGGAGAAGCCATTGATCATTACTGGGTCAAGGGATTCTCAACTACGGGTATGGAGACTTCCTGAACAAGGCTCCAAACGTTATATTCAGACTGGCCCTCCTGCAAATGATGCCGATTGTCCCTACTTTGTTCGTGTACTGACTGGCCATCTCCACTCTGTGCGCGCAATTGCTGCACACCAAGATACGCTCGTCAGTGGCAGTTACGACAATACCGTCAGAGTCTGGAAGATCTCGACAGGAGAGACAGTCTGGCGTTTACAAGGACATGCTATGAAGGTTTACAGCGTTGTCTTGGACCACAAACGTAATCGGTGTATCAGTGGATCGATGGATAATTTCGTCAAGATCTGGTCCCTTGAAACAGGTGCTTGTTTGTTCACACTTGAGGGCCACACCTCTTTAGTGGGCTTGCTTGATCTGAGGGATGAGCGTCTTGTTTCAGCTGCTGCAGATTCTACTCTCCGGATCTGGGACCCAGAAAATGGCCAATGCAAAAGCACTCTTAGTGCGCATACCGGTGCTATTACCTGCTTCCAGCACGATGGCCAGAAGGTTATTTCTGGATCGGACAGGACTTTGAAGCTATGGAACATCAAGACAGGCGAATGCACAAAGGATCTCTTAACTGATCTTAGCGGCGTTTGGCAGGTCAAATTTGACGAGCGGAGATGTGTCGCGGCCGTGCAACGTAATAATCTTACATATGTCGAGGTCAGTTTGCCTTTGACATTCAATTCGAAATTCACTAACAACCTTTTAGGTACTCGACTTTGGTGCTTCAAGGGACGGCATTCCAGCCTCTCAACGCGGCACGCGAAACCTCCTACGATTTGATGAAGACCGGGTCATTGCCGAAGAAGAAGATGAAGACCGATGACTGAACACATAACACTAATGAGAATCAACGAAGGGCGTCTGGTGGGATTCATAACCTTTTATTGTAATTTGGCACTGGCGTCTCGGTACTGCCTAGACGGCAGTTGCATGCATAGCGAGGATTTGATCATGGGAAGTTATTGTTTGTGTAAACATGAAATCACGGGGTTGGAGTTGGAGGATGATAAGTATCACCGCATTGCGTTGCGTTACTATTAGCCCAGTACTTAAAGTGTGGCTATGGCGATGAGTTTTTATATCATTTGGTGCTGATATTGGTATTACAGAATACAAAATACACAGCATTCACATGACCTCTTTTTTCTTCTTCTGAACTCTGTGAAACTGCATCTCGGCGCATGTAACGAAACACATATTTCCCCCACTTCCCATCCTCCACCTCCTTATTCTTAACTGCTCCAGCAAAATCATCCAACTCGACTTCCAATCGACCAACCTCACCAAACTTACTTTTCTGAAAAGCAGTCCATCCGCCATCAGAAGAAGAAACCCAGCAATACACTCCTTCCGCATCCGCGATGCTCGTTCCCCACCTGATCAACGCAGAGCCCACAACCTTCCCCTGATACGCAGGTAGGACCGGGATAGCAACCAGAATTAAGCATTTGCTTCCCGGCGGCGTGAGTCTCGCCTCCCATTCTCGCATGGAGCCGCCGGTGATGGAGCCGAGTTGTGCAATCTTCTTCTTCTCTTCCTCCAAATCCTGCAACCCTTCATTCTTCTCTTCAAATTCCTTCACTTCCTCCTTCTGCACTGGCTTCTCCACCTGAATTTCAATTGGAGCATGATCGCCCTCACCATGGACGAATCCAGAAAAGAACCAGCATGCCCAGCCAACGATTTTCCCTTCGGAGGTCACGGCTTTCATGACTGTGCATTTTTCCTGAAGGCGTGACAACCAGTTCTCAAGGCCGCCAGTCATGTCGGAGGCATGCTTGGTGCCTTTGACGAGCTCTTTAAGGCGCGTGTGCGTATCGGTTGAGAAGGCCTGTTGGGAGATTTGAGCTAGGGCGGGGATATCGAGCGGAGTTGCGGGGGTGATGGTTATGGTGGTGGTTGATGAAGACATTGTATGGAAGATATGGGGGTGATTTTGGAGAGTGTTTTGAGCAGCGGGGAGGTTTGATTGTGCTGGATGATGATAATAAAGAATAGATGTCTATATAAGAAATGATTGAACGGGAGGACAAACGCGAGGTTAAAGAAGGCTTACATTGATGAAGTCTCACTGATGGTAGTGTGGATCACATGATTTGGATTGTTAACATTAGTTGGTACCGGTTGACTCACCTAAAGAAGTTTGAGATCCAAAAATCACCGAATAGTTCTAATTGCAGTAACACTTTTTAAGAAAGCATAAAAGCTGTAACCAACAGTGTTTTATGAAGGGACAGAGAGCTATGATTGCCAGTGATATTCACAATGTACCAGAAAGAGTCGGAGAATAGATGGTGTATTGCTAGGAGATGCAATACTTTTCAATCAACAATTTATGGGTATCTTGACAGTATTCAACGAGTTTTCCAGATCCCGTTTCTTGTTCCTAACGCCAAGAAAATGCTCAAGTATACGAATATGGTTCCGGCCGCGCTGCGCCATCAGTGGTGGGCGCAGGCTTCGGAGATTGGTTCGCCATGTCAATAGATGCTTCCTCTCCCTTATTCCCTCCATATTTTGAGGACCAAGGCCCAAGTTCGTCGTCATGCTGAATGGACTTCCACATAATATATGTACTAGCAAAAGATGCTATCATCCCTGGCCACAGTAAAACCACGGAAGCGACGCAGTAAGCGTTCTTCCTATAAATTGGGTTTGGTGGACCATTTGCTTGGAAGAGGGTACGCGCGCTTCTTGCTGATACTCCGGTGATAGTTGAGCGGTGCATAGCGACGATAACCTGCAGGAAAATTTAATAATAGCCTCTCAGAACGGACAGTTACACTTACTGTCAAAGCTAATGCATCTGCTAGAGCCATGATCGATACCAAGAGTGAGCAAATCTTCCACGCAAGTCGAACAGACTTGCTCTCTTTTCTCTCTGGCCAGAAAAGGTCAAAGAAGAACCCAGATCCAAAGATAGTCGCAACTGCGATTCCAACAAAAATGTTGTAACTAAATATTCCAACAATATCGTTGTTATGAACCTTGACTTGTGCACGAGTTCGTGTAGTAATACCATCTTGTTGATCCACGTAATCTGATGACGGAGATAGTTAGCTTCTGCCAGAACTCTGGAAGGGGGGGCGCCAAACCTGACAGGGCGGCTGTTCCAACAGATTCGGAACAAACGCAGAGAATCATGGCGATCTGATAGACAATCATCTTCGTCTTTCGTAGGTGGTAATCCTGGTTGAACATGTTTGACGACTTGAACTTTCCCCATCGTATCTCCCTTAGGTCGAGTCCCCATATTACCGTCATGCTGACCAGTCCGCCTCCGATGACGATATCGTGGGAGACTAAGAAGGAACCCTCGATAAAGTGTACACTCAATATCCAGACTCGAAGGGAATGAACAATGAGGCCGGGACAGCAAGTATAATATTTAAGAGACTGCTAACGAGAAAACAAGGTGGAAGGGACAATAGAGAGTTAAGTATAGTAAATTCTGGAGATGACTGATGCATGAAACTAAGCATTGGTAACAGACTTAGCAACCTTAGTCGGCCTGTCAAGGAAGGGCTTGAGGAGGTCAAGAGCAGGCCGGCGCTCGCGGGCATCAACGTCATTTGACCATTTGGCCACCATGCATCACTACGGCAGTAGCGGAAGAGTATATTACCAAAATGAGGAAAGTTTTGTGATTATCAGAGTGCTTGGCGGGTCCAATGCCCATACTAATTCTGGGATCGTCCTCATGCATCTGTCGGATCTTATCAGCGTTCCGCAGATTTGTCTCGAGTCGCGTGAGAGGCTGAAAGAAAGCAGAACAGAAATGACGTCGACCGGATTGTTCCGTGTCTTGCGTCTCGTGGCAGAAAATGTCATATATTTGAAAACCCCAGCTATCTGGCAAAATATCTCCAGGAGACTTCCAAGGTGATTGTCAAGGGAGGGCACGAGGAGAGATGCAAGAGATCCGGATATGCCGTGGTACGATCGGGGCAAAATACTGAGATTACCACGGCGAACGCCACGGGATCCTGGGCCCAGGCTAGGAGCACATCCAAGTCCTCGGAGTTGGTGAGTGGCATTCGTCTATTGGTAACATCCTTTTTCTACGGCCTCGGGTCACTCTTTTTAGTTTCTGTACTCTTTTACCGTCAACGAAATCTAGACTATCCCTTCTGAGTGGGCTGAGTGTGGACAACCCTAATAGCGGCATCGTCCAAAGTCCTTGGTTGGGATGAATGCTTGACGGAAGCGAGTTCGATTCATTCCGTCACCTTAGGGACATTCGGATGGAGCGTGTAGACTTTTTGTATATCATAATATGAGAACATACTCAGAGGTTACAGTTGAACGTTCAACAGGGCTTTGGTACATTGAAGGCAAGTGCCGCTTTCTCTTCCACCACGGAGGGCCATAGTCACGTGCTACGTTGCGCTAAGAAGGAGCTTCTCCAATTTTCCTTTGGTTTCTTCTCACAGCTTCATAACCCAGCCAACTGCCTCCCACCCGCGATACAAGGAGGGTTGGCACACCTTCGATCCACACACGCGATACTTTCTGCGGTGAACTCGACTCACCTTGTGACGAATTGATCAAACAATTTGACCTCAGACGAGGACTACTGATCTGAAGGTATGTTACCAATCGTCGAAAGCAGAACCCTATATTTCCCTTATTTCATGATGAAATATCTCGCTGGCACCAGTATTATGTTGCTTTGTACCAACAGCTGATTTATTATGCGTTGACCTTCGGGTCTCCTTCTGAAAGTTCCCAAATACTCACCTCACCGTCTTTCTCATGCAACTTTCTGTACCCTGCGCTGACACAAAATTTCAGACCTGACCCCAAATCCGTTCACCTCGACGGTTGTCCACCATGGTCCTCCATAATCCAAACAACTGGCACTGGGTGAACAAGGATGCTTCGGCTTGGACAAAGCAGTACCTGGAGGAGAACATCAAGGATCTGAAGGCTGAGGAAGGTGGGGTGACTGCCAAATTAGACAAGCTGATTAGCATGGATGGGGATGTCGATGTCAACCAACGGAAAGGCAAGGTCATCACTATCTTTGATGTGAAGCTAGTTATTGAATATTCTGGTAAGTTGAGGAGGCCGCAAGAGCTCGACCTCGACTGACTGGGCAAGGCACTACCAAGGACGATGAGGAAGTCAGTGGCACGATCACAGTACCGGAAGTGGCCCATGATACGGAAGAAAATGAGTACGTTGTATGTCTTCCCGTCCCCTCTGGGCGGTTCAAATGGCCCGACTAACATCTCGCAGTTTGACATAGACATTTATTCCGATGCCAATTCCAAAGCACCCGTTAAAGACTTGGTCCGGGCCAGAATCGTCCCGCAACTCCGAAAGGAATTTGCAAAGCTCGGCCCAGCCCTAATTGCTGAGCACGGCAAAGATATCCAACACGCTCCAGGCTCCAACCCATCGAGCGGATTTTCCACCCCAAAATTGCATGTCCCATCAGGCTCAGCTACCTCACAACCATCTAGCTCAACTCATACAAGCCAAAGCGGCAGCTCCTCCGTCAATACCACAACTGTAACCGACACGGAAGAGTTCCGTGCTCCAGCCTCCGAGCTCTATCAAACCTTCACAGACCCACAGCGCATTGCTGCCTTCACACGCGCTGCGCCAAAGCTTTTTGAAGGTGCTAAGAAAGGCGGTAAGTTCGAGTTATTCGGAGGAAACGTTTCAGGCGAATATCTCGAGCTTGTTGAGCCCACGCAGATCGTTCAAAGTTGGAGACTGGATCAGTGGCCAAAAGGACATTACTCCCGCCTTGAGATCAACTTTGATCAAAACGATGTGGATAATGTCACGGTTATGAGAGTAAGCTGGAGTGGAGTCCCCGTTGGTCAGGAAGAGGTTACTAAGAGAAATTGGGGAGAGTACTACGTCCGGAGCATCAAGCAGACGTTTGGCTTCGGGACTATTCTGTAGAGCAATGGATCTCATGACGAAACGTTCACAGGCACGAAAGCATGATTTGAACGTTGAATGAAGAATAAACCAAGGTTCGGGTAGCAAAATTGCTTCCAGTGAATAGATAAAAGCTCAATAGAAAGCCGTTGCACATCACTTGGGATTTGGTGCAGACCGTTGATGTATCAAGAAGATTCTGAAATTTCTACATAGAAACATCTTACATGCAGAAGTGACATAAATGATATCAAAAGCTCCGTCTAGTATGCAAACGCCGTGGCAAACCCAACGCCATATTTTACCCAACCAGCCAAGCCCGTCTGAGCATATACGCGTAGCATCTAGATAATGTAATGCTTCCCATCATACAGCCTTGCAATCCAGAGCCCTATGTACCAGCAACACAAGCATGCAATCATCAATCATCAACCATCCCGCTACCTCCTCCCAAGTAGTTCAGCAACGTCAACTGAATGTCTTGTCTTGGGAGGTATGTAGTTGCGGGTCACCATCTCGTATTCCTCAGTCCCTTGCCTTCCACCATGGCCATCTGTGGAGAACTTCCTTCTCGTCAGAAGGCTTCCGCTCGCGCTGCGAATCACGCTGGGTTCATTCATCTCCACTGGACTTCTTACTACCTCTGCATCTGTGAGTGCTCCACCCATCACACGAGGCCTATTCAGTAACGCCTGAATCTCTCCTTCTCTTCGAGCTTCCATACTCGTCTTCTCCTTGGCCATCTCAACTTCACCGCCACCTTCCTGTTCCGTTCTTATTGTTTCCTCAAATCTCAGCTTAATGAGTTTATCCTTCTGGAGTGCTTGGAAGACGTCGGTGTCTGTTGGCCAGAAGGCCTTTCTCACGCTGCTGACGCCGATCTCAAGAAGTATGAGAGACGAGAGAGAAATGGCTAATACCATCCACCATAAGAGATCGTGGCCGAAGAATTTGATGAACCCGTCTTTGATGGGGTAGAGCGGGTACGCCTTTCCAGGTTTGTAGATAGCGGACAAGAAGAGAGTCCACAGGAACCATCCACCGATCGAAATGAGCCAGCCAATGGCCGACATATAGGTTTTGTTGTGCATTTCAAGGACTCTATCCGATTGTTAACATCACCTCGTAATTCAAAGGCTTGAAGCAGGGTTCAGAAATAACTTACAACATCTTGGTGTTAATGAAGATGACGGCTGCTGTGAAGCACATCGTACCCATCGACAGAAGGTTAATATCATTGTCCCTGGTCCATAAAACACTACCATATAGACCGTACATTGTGAAGAAAATGATCATGGACTCAGAGGAGGCCATGAACATCCAGCCTATGTATTTCTTAATATTGAATCCCTCATTGCGTTGGCCCTGAGTGTACAACTCCGGTACAGCCAACAAAGTTGACGCGTTGAGATCTTGTTCGAAGATTCCGAGGAAGATAACAGGGAGCGACGTGAAGAGTGTGTTGAAGACGGTCAAAGACGTTGACTCGAAGAGTGAGGTACCGGTGTACCCAGCCCATTTTTGATAAATAGCTTGTACCAAGTAGAACATGAGTTCTTTCCAGAATGTCGCCAGAATATATTTGCCCGTCCTGATATAATTCCACCGCCCGTGGACAAGCAAAAGTCTTTGCAAAAAGCGAAACTGGGCGATAGAGTAATCGGATATTCTAGCAGCTTGGAGACCTTCCTTGCCACTAACACCAATACCGACGTGAGCCTCTTGAATCATAGCAATATCATTGGCACCGTCACCGATGGCTAGCGTAATTGAACTCTTGACTTTCGTCCTGATCTTCTTGACCAGAGAGGCTTTCTGGCTGGGACTTGCACGGCAGCAGATCACGGAATCCGCAAGAACAGCCAGATCGAAGAAGAGTAGTGCCAATGTCTCATTCGCATCGATCTCGCTTAGCGTCTGGCCATCGACAACAATGACCGAGTGGGCAATAGCACCCTTGCTAATGTCGAGCAATGTTGTAGCCATGCGCTGCTCAACTTCACCCGTTTTATGATCCAATCTAAAAGAATCTCATTAGCATTGGACTTCAAGGTTCGAACACTGAGAGGAAAGGGATGAATAAAATCAACCATGGCTCTGAGGAAGATGAAAGACAACATGGGTACACGTACATGACAACCTCAGAATAATTCTTGGCAATCCGGGCAGACTGGGCGATGTTGATGGCTGTTTCTCTCTTATCACCAGTAAGCATCCATATCTTAATGTTTGCTCTTCTTAATTTGTCGACCGTTTCTGGCACGCCTTTCTGAAGTTTGTCTTCGATTGCAGTCGCACCCGCTAACTCTAAGTTTTGTTCGATCATCTCCCCGGCGTTCTCAATCAACTTCTGGCGGTCAACAAGACTTGTTGTTGCATCAAGATATATTTTCTTCCAGCCTAGGCTATCTTAGCTCGCTTGCCCGTGATGTTTTCCCATTGGGATGGGGATGGGGATGGAAATAGATTACCAATATATTCTTGTTCGTCCAAGAACCTGTACCCAAAAAGAAGAGTCCGCAAACCCTCAGATGCAAAGTCGTCAATATGCTGAAAGCACCGTTCGAACACGGAAGCATCATCCAGCACAAGAGCTTCGTCGACAAGATCGTCCACGTCATCATTGTATGATGAAAACCGTCGCTCGGATGCAAAAGACATCCTATTCATAGATGTTCTTGGTGACTGATATGCGCTTAGATCTTCAGGTCCAGCCTCCACATCCACATCCACATCATGCTCTCGTTGCTTTAGCCAAGAATCAAGTTCATCTCGAATTGGTTGCAGTCTTGCACTGGCCATACTCGGCCGACCATTACCAATGCTTTTCCGGCTTCGACGGGACAGACTCATGCTCGGCCGGCTAAAACTGGTCCTTGGACTATGCTCACTCAACCGTCGTAGGGCTTGATCTACCTCCATGCTTTTCCTCACACTAGACCGCCTGTGAACCTCCTTCTTCTTTTCCATTGCAAGGGGCGCTAACTTCAACCGCGGCATGATTGCAGAGTCTGCCCCCTTACAAAAGATGCAAACCTTGCCATTGGGAAATCTAACGATAATCGACATCCGTTTTCTCTTACTCGAGAACTCGATAACATCCAGAACATCGTACGATTCTGTTATCTGCTCCATAGAATCCGGTTCGCCAGGATAGGTTAAGGTGATGGAGCGTGCTGGACGGTCAATGACCATAAAACCTAGCTCCTGGGCTGCTTTCACAAGCGCCAACTCGTCCGGTGATGCAGCTTGAAAATCGATTTCTCCGCTTTCCTGCACTTCTGGTAGACACGTATGGCACAGTGCCAGCGAAAGGAGGAAAAATTTGGCCTTCTTCGTGAAAATGCTGTGAGGCCTATGCTGCATGAACTTCAACAGTTCTTCGGTTCGCATCTCCGGTTGGACTTTAGAAGGCCGAGCCGTTGACTTCCAGAGAGAAACAGAGCCGGACCTCCGGACTGAATCAGACCTAAGTATGCTAGAGCTAGAAGTCTCCGACACAAGACCACTATCCGGGGCAAACCGGGAAGTCTTCTTCTTTGAACGACACTTAGCAACCCCCTTTCCCTTGCCTTTGAGATTTAATTTCTCCTTTTCAGCCGCTTCACGAGTTTCCTGACGTAAAGCAGCTTCTTTTTGGAGGTCAATGTCATGAAGCCACGCATAGCCAGCGACGCTGAGTTTGCGGAATTTCATGATGTTGTCGGTCAAGGTGCCAGTCTTGTCGGAAAAGATGTAATCTACCTGTCCAAGGTTTTCTAGGATTGTCGTCGTGTTGCAGACCATGGGTGTATCGGATACAGAATCATACATCTCCACATCGCTCATAAGAATCAGTTGCCCAACTTTGATAATTTCCAAAGACACGTAAAGTGACAATGGGATGAGGGTGTTGTAGAGAATAACAAATCCTACAATAATCTGGTCGAAAGGTACATGGGCATGTGCCAAATACCAAGCGTTTTCTTCAACGTTTTCGGTCCAGATCTGATAGGCGATCGTGCAGAATAGAGCAAGAATGAGGACAAAGACAACCAGCAAAACAACAATCTTGTTGCTGATCACCTGCATGGCAGGTGACTTTATGCGTGGCATTTTGTTGGCATTCATCCGAATCTTGCACTCCTCTCCTGTGTTGATAACCATTCCGATCGCTGTTGATGTATTTCTCAAAGTGCTGCCACGGAGGATGACCTCGTTAGTGGTCAAGGGCAAGGTTTCTCCATCAATAGTTACACGTCCATCAAAGTTGTACAGGTCAATATTAGGGTCCTCGACAACAACTAAGGCCCGGCAGGCTGCTATATCATCTTCTGATGTACAGCGCTTGGCTAGTGAGGGTGGCGCCTGTTTGCTCTTTAGATTCGTCTCTCCGTCTAGAGCCATCGTTTCGATATAAGCAATTCCATTCGTGCCATCAGAATACAACAAAACCATGTCGGCTGGGATATTTTCGTCTCGTTTCAACTTGACAATATCGCCAACTTGGATTTCTCTCCATTTGACAGATGCCCAGTGTTTCGGCCCCTCGGCAGAGAGAGAATTGTTTTCTTCTGCACTCAGGCGTCCTTCAGTAGTTGCTCTTGACTCCAGGGATCCATAGACATGAAGCACCTTGGTTTCCCGATTGTTCTCAACTTGATCGAGCTTGTAGCGGCGGATATCATCGTAACCTTCTTTGGCCATACTAATGGACACGAATACCAGGAGAGGAATAATGGTTGTGTAATTTCCAGTAGTACTCAAACCCGGGATCATTTGCAAAATAGAGATGATAAGAAAGTATGCATTAGCGAGCTTGGAGAATTGGAAGAGTAACTGGCGAGGAAAGAAGTTCCAGACTGTATAGCGACTTGACCGAATCGTGTTTCCAACGTACTGGTTCCCAGTTCTTTCGTCAATGAGCGGATGCTTGCGCGACGCATCGACCTCAATATGTCTCCCGTCCCTCGAAGGTGGGATTTGCGTTCGACCGAAAGTCTTCTCCGAAACTTGATCCCATAATGTCAGGATTTTACCTATCATGAAGTTCTTCTTGCTTCGCCGCTTTGCCAAAGCAGCATAATTTGGCAAACTCCCAGTAGTAAATGACTTCTTGTCATTTCTTTTCGTGGGCGAATGACCCTGAGACACTGCTCCGTTGCCAGTTGTAGACACCTCGATATCATTCTCAACAACTCCGGATATGGTGACTGCCGAGGGTGACTGCTTTCCCTTCCCTTCTTCAAACCTGTTTCCCCCAGTTGCTCGAGATGAACCGGCTTCCACAAGCTCAACTGGGCTATTCTCTGACTGGTTATTTATACCCCTCGCAAATAACGATCTTCTCAAAGAGTAACCGCGGTCTCGGGTTCGTGGGGATGTTGGAGCCAAAGAAGGATTTGTCTTTTTGGGCAGGACGCCCGCAGCGGCGCCCGGAGCTGCAATGGACCTGTTAGGCCTCGAAGAGGTGTCAATTGTCAGACTGGGTGTACTGAATCTTTGGCTAGCTGTCGCAGATTCGGTCGCTCTATCCAGATCCTCCGAGAATCGTACCCTTGGCGTCTCTCTTTCTTGCGAGCCTCGCTCATCCATGGCCGCCGAAAATTGCGCAGGATCCGTGGCAGCCCTCCTCGAAGCCGACAGAGGACTCGGTTCCCTCTTTACTTTGTCCGCCATGGCGAAGGTGTCGGCGGTTTCGTCATTCGAATGCCGCTCGTGCTTGCGTGTTCTTGGAGCAGTTCGTAATCCAGACGATCCGAACTAACCCGCCAATAACGAGAAGTTTAGATGTCACTGCGAAGGCCACGATTATTCACAACCGCAGACGAGAGTCTAAGAAAATTCGACATCGAGAACGAAAGACCTTGAGTTTGTGAACTCCGCCTCAGTGTGTTATGTGGGATGGAGAAACCAAGAGTTCGTATCCAAGCTGATGAGGAGGATTCGCGTGAAAGGCGCAGATCGCCCGTCATGGGGGTTGTGATCGTGGCGCAGGCCTCGGTACGCTTGCACGGTTTGTCCAATTTTAGACATTCAGCCTCAAATTTTCCTTTTTACAAACCTTTAGGTCAAAGACGGGGCGCACCAGACGTTCTTCTACTTCTGTGGGGTAAGTTGACCATATGACGCCCAAAGCTTACCAGACTCTATGGTATATCGGTCCCCAATCGTCTTAGACTTTCTGTCAAGAATATATACTTTGAGGAATAAGTTGTCACCAGTGTACTCGTCAGTTGGGGCACAAATACGATAATGAGGTTCCATTATTAAGTCCGCCATGATTTCATCACTCACGCACAAGCCAGCAAATTCAGCCCGAATCGTCTTCCTTCTCTCCTTTGTTTTGACAAATAATGTCTCTCACGCTTCCCCTTGCCCATTTATACCCTTCGCTTTCAGTCCAGTATCTCCTCTGGAGACAATAAAAACAACGAGAGATGCCTCGCTATCGAGACAACACGCAGAAACACGCCAGCAGAACCAACAGAAACGATCGCCGGTTGCCAGACAGGCATGATCGAACAAAATGAATCGTCATGTAGTTCGTGGCATAAGACAGATGAAAACAATAGAAATGGTCAAGAGAACAGTCTTCGTGCCGATGACACGAGATATTAAGCCGGGCCAAATTCAGACAAGAATCGAAGAACAAAAAAATCCACGCAGGCCGTCATGTGTATACATCAATTGACAAAAACACCACCCAGAAACGCCTCCCATATTTCCCTTCGATCACATATAGTTCAGCTCCAGAAAGTGGTAAACCACATTTTCCACGGCGCTGGCGGATGCTGTCGGATCTAGCGCACGATCAAACTTGTATCAGAGGTTTCAGCCAGCTTTCAGCACAAACGACTATTGAGGGATGTTCTCTGGCGAGAGGCTAGCCGGGTTCTCATCGAACGAGACTAGCTGGTTCATGTCCATGTCCGCTGCTGTTTGTTCTGCAAATGCTGGAGAGTGAGGGTGCATCGGTAGATTGAGAGTGTGTTTTGAATACATCTCATTTAGCCCGCTGCCGTCATCAGAGACGTTCGAATGATCGTGTGACATGCTATACACATCTGCTGAAGCGCTTCGATGCATCATCGACAGAGGAGGGGATTGGTCAACAATTGCTGGGTCACCGTGGCTCATGAACGATAGCGGCGAAACGGACGGTTGAATCATTCCACCAGCTTGATCGACCATAGGATTTGGAGAGAGATATGGCACAGTGAATGGTGTATTGTTATACGACGATGCGGGGAGAGCACTCGAATCGGGACCCTGGGAGAAGAAGCCAGGACTTGCGAACTCCGAAGGCGAGGTAGTTGTAGCGGCGGACATGGGATATTGTCTGAAATCCATCCCATATCCGGAAGAAGTGTCAATCCGAAGGTTAGGCCCTAGGGGTCCTAGGTTATTTGGCTGTTGTGGGATGGGCGCAAAGATATTCGGATTGTGCTGTTGTTGCGTCTCTCCAGGATGTTGAATGAGGAAGGAGGGCATAGGAGCGTTGAACATCGAGAAATCGACTGCCATTGGAACGGAGCGACTTCGCTGTCTCTTGTGACCAGGGCCACGAGGCCCTTGGTGAATATTAACACCCCATCCTTCTTGGAACATGCCAACGTGAGCCTGTGCGTTGTAATTTGGTTGAGAGGCGGGGCGGTGGCCAGTTGGGGATACAGGTGCCGATACAGACAATTGCTGTTGCTCGAACGGGTTATGCCGTGTCATGAACGATTCGAGAGATACGAGCTTGGCCAATTGCCCACTCAGGACTTTGGGATGGCCTCCGAGATGATGGACCATAATCTGAGACGCCTGCTGGTCCTCTGTGAAGTCACCACATTGGAAGAATCCACCAGATCCAGAAGAATCCATGAAGAAATTCGGGGGTCGATTGAGCTCTACCACCAGGCCGCCCGGCTTTCCAGTTTCTATATCACCATTTTCCAGGAAGATATTTTTGATGAAAGCGAACGGGTACTCAATCTTGTAACCTGCTTGGTCGTTGTTAATGTAGTATGTCATGCATCCCTTTTCTGGCGAGTAGAAGATGATCAAATCCATGGCATTTTGGCCCACGCGTCTCCACGATCCGATGCTCAACGATCGGCAAGAGAGATGGTGAATGACTAAAATGGTGTTAGTCGAAATCAGAAGGATTGGCAGATACATCTACTAACCGACTTTCCCCTGAGGTCCTTGGTCTCCTCCCATCATCAAACTACCACTACCATATGGCATGAGCCCAGAGCGACCAAGGAAGTTCCCTCCCAAAGACTTCCCCGACTCCATAGCTTGGATTGCAAGATATTGGCGCATTGACTCGGGAATGGCATCGCAATCCTCGCCTGTTTCGATGCTCTTCTTCGCCAATAACTTTATTTTTGCTCGCCTAGTATTTTTGTTAGCTTGTATCATCGACCGGACCTGCATGAGTCTTCACCTGTTCTGAAACCAAATCTGCACAGATCGCTCTGTCATATTGATGTCCTCCGCTATTCGCTCCCGAACTGTGGCAGTTGGTGTGGGGTTCTTGTTGAATTCCATCTCCAATGTTACTAATTGATCTTGGGTAGCGCGTTGTCGCTTTTGGTTCTTTTGTTGCTGGGTCAGAGTGCTTTTCCGCGGTGGTCGTCGGGATGCAGATGTGCTGCTTGCGGAGTTTGACGCGGTAGGGCTTGGTGTCGAGGACATCTTGATGGCCGCGTCTTCTTGCGACATGTCTGACATTTTGCTGTTGAGACCGAGGTCGCGAGTTTTCGCGATTAGTACTCCAGCGAGAGCTCAAATCCGGTTGTAGCTGATCGTGCAGGATTGTGCCTCCTCTATACTGAGAGTGAGTGAGTGAGTATGTGATCTAATGAGTGTGTTTCGCAGATGCGAGTGTGTAGTCGAGACTCGACAAAAGTGGTTCTGGATAAAAGTTCGGATGAATCAAAAGGTGTGAAAGTGTGGTATAAATGCTTCGCTGTATCTGGCAGGAAAAAGAAGGATATGGCAATCGAAATCTGTTGAGTGATGATTCGAAAAAGACGGGTTCTGTGGAAGGAGCGAATGTCGAAACCGAATCGTGAATGTGAATGTTAACGAGGTGCAGCCGAAGGAGCGTAATGGATCCCAAATGAATGAAGGGTATCCGTATTGGCCAAACTATGAAAGAAAGAGAGAGACAAGAAGGGAGGAGGCGACGTCGGGGACGATGAGGGCAGTCGAATGTGGGTGAAGATAGAAAAGAGGAGAGAGGGAAAGGAGCGAGAGGTTTAAGGCGGCGTCTCAGACGCGCTTGCCGCATTCGGCTCACCAGGCTCGAAATGCCAAGCGGGTGGGCTGCCTACCGCTGCTTCTCCCACCCAACACCAGTACAACCACCTCAAGACGCTCTGATCAGGCAATGGCATGGACTGGGCGGCCGGGCGGCATGGGGGCTGTTGAGAGCAGCGGAGAGGAGTGCACTCAGTGGAGAGGCCAGCGAGGAGACGACGGCTACACTCGTCTGCTAGTCTGCTAGTCTGCTAGTCTGCTAGTCTGCTACGAGCCTACGAGTGGGTTGGACGCGTTCTGTGCCTTCCCTTCTTCGAAGGTCTTGAGTCTTGACTCTTGACTCTTGACCGCCGATTGCCTGCGGATCTGCCAGCGCAGCCCACCAGGGCCGTCCTCCTACGCCCGCCTCCAAAGGCCACGGAAAAGGGGGAGTGCTCAGTGTTGAGCCAGCGCCATCCATGCTGTCGCGCTATTCTGCATCTGCGTCTGCATCTGCATGGCCATGGCCATGGCCAGACAGACGACAAGCAGGCCAGCACCCACTCGCCAATGGCTTCAGGATCCTGGCCCAGCTCCTAGCTGCTCAGACATGGGCCGCCCCTGAGACGCAGAATCGCTGCTGGCGGCTGGACAGCGAATTCAACCGCCTGGACGGGCAAAAGCGCGTGGGTGCCTCAGTTGCCAGCGCCTTCTCCCAGTAAGGAGATGGACTTGCTGCACGTTACTCTCGCTATATTTCGAGAGAAAGACGTTCCGAGGACTGCTCTGCACTGCACTGCTCTGCTCTGCTCTGCTCCGCTCTGCACTCACCCGGCCGGCCCATGCACCTGGCTGGCCTTGCACGAGGTGGCCCCTTGCCCCCTTCTGCTCCCCGCTGCACTGCTGCTCGTGTGGCCTCGCCTCACAAGTTGCGGCCCGCCGAGCGCGATTACTTACGAGTTAGTCCTGTGCGAGTCACAAAGAATACCTACTGTCTGCTGATGACTCTCTCGTGGCCGCTCAAGTTTCACGCCGTATCTCGAGCCAATTGAAACACGATTGCGCAGATCTCCGACAGAGCAGTCGAAGCATAATTGCCGCCTCTCAGACCAATAGCCTGGCGCCAATGGGTTTGAACTTGGAGGCCCAAGGTCGAAAATAGATCGTCATCATCAGCGTCAGCATCGCAACAGCCATCGTGTGGCCCGATGACACACGGCTCTTGGCCTTGGGCCGAGGTGGGTGGCAGCGGTGTGGTCAGAGTGGTTCCTCGAGTTTGCGTCGACGGAATGGAGCGTCGATTCTGGATTCTGTTCCTGCATAAGCTCCCCTTCGCGCAGCCATCGGCTGACCACCAGGACCAGGAGGCGTGCGGGTGCTGGTGTCTGGCTGTTCGCCTGGATGTGCGCCAGCCGGAAGGGGTTTAGTCAGGCACACGCGCGAACTCCATCGCACAAACCAGAGGCCGTAGAACTCGACTTCTGCATAATAGGGGTAACACCAACACCTCGATTTAGCAGCGTCTTCGGACCTGCCTCTCCTGCGCGGGGAGAAACACTCCCCAGTCGACGGACTACGGCGACGTGTGTGAGCTCGCAGCTCTTCAAACAACAAGAGGATACGGATACGCAGAGCGACCGCGATGCGCGATGCGCGATGCGCGGTCTCCACCGAAAGACTACGAAGATTCTTGCACAGTAGCAGGAGGTGGTCGTCAGCCAGCTGCTTCAGACGCCGGGTGGCCGTTTTCAAACGTTGCTCGAGGGGCCCCTGCTCCCTTACTCGATCGAGAACGGGGGAAGGAAGCGGTCGACAACGTACAGTACGGTCTGCCCTATGAAAGAACGCAGCCGCACGACTTTTGCCGGGGTCTCCCAGCCTTGTACGGATCGAAGTCCCATGGTTTAGGCTCGAGATCCTCATGCACCACTTGGACCTTCAGCGCCTGGTCGAGGTGAGTGGCGCGCGACTGGATGAAAATACTCCGCGCAACTCACCGCGCCAGCTCCTTCACCATTCCAAAATCTCATTCATGCACAGAGTTTTCGTCTCTCGAGGTTTTGTGGGTTTGTTCGTCGCTATGTAAGAAGGCGTGTCCCAGATCCTTTCCTCCATCAGATCCCCCCCACCTAAGTAGAACCTCAACCCCGCTTGCCACACCTCGAATCTCCTCAAAAAAAAAAAGTACTTGCGAGTCACCAGAGAATCAATTCTTCATCCCATCTCAGCTAAAAATAAAGCATACCAAACCTCGACATCACTTCATCCGGTCTTTTAACGCCCGCCAAGCTCTCCCAACCGGGAGCACGTAATGCATATTCCAGATGCCAGCAACTTAGGCGTTTGATCAGCACCGCATGAATAACCCTGCATCACTAACAAGAGCACACATCATCGGCACCAGCAGCCATTTTCATTATTCCTCGTTGCATAATTCTTGCTCGAGTGTCCGCAGGTGAGGCCGTCCATAGTCAGCAGAGTTTAAGGCTATGGCAACGCCAGAAATCAAGAAGGAAAGGCATGAGGCTCCCCACTATGAATGGCACGTCGTGCCGTGGTGGAGTCCTTCCGTCAATGCATTTTGTGCGTCTCGCTTCACAGTCGGGGCATCCCCCCTTTCGATATCATGCTGATAAGATCGCATAGGTCTCAAGTCGTACTAAGGCCACATTTCTCCGATGCGAGTGGATGGCTCTGTTTTGCCCCAGTTGTGTCGAAACGAGGTTTGCTTGGATGTCAGTTATGCTCGTGAATATCTCCACAAATGTTTGAAACCTGTCAGACGGTTCGAAACCAGCAGTCAGCTCTTTCCTTCGAAGATCAACAGACAGCTTCGCTGTAAGTTGTGCCCAGAAGACTCATCGGTTGGCACAGCATCAACACTTTGGCAGGCATCTCATAACTACCGTGTTATAGAACTTTAGAAGACCCTCCTAACCCATCAGTCATCCTCAAACCGAGAGTTTGTCCTGGCATCGGCTACTCTTTCCTATGGCAATAAACCTTATTGCTATTGCGGCATCTATAAGCCCGGATCTTCCATTCCCTGCTCGCGAATGTGCCTCCATCGTACCATGTGAGAAAGCAATAAGATATCGATAGTCGCATGACAATCCACGAACACTGATACACCGAGGAGCTTCCCGAGCCAAGGGGCCAAAAGCTCTCAAAACACATCATTAACGGCACTGGTGAAGATTCAGAACTTTGTTGCTACGCTACGCACGACTGAACGTGAGCCCAACTTATTCAGCTTCAGGTTTCAAATATTTATGTACGTTATATACCCCGTAATCATCCAACATATGATCCAATGGTCTCGATGGATTTTGGATGACACTTGTTCTCGAAATCCATGAATGAAGACCATGGAATCTTTAATAATCACAATCCCATGACACAAACTGGAATGTTGCATAGTGTACTTTTCATAGTCTCGATGCGGTATGGTCGCAGAGTGACATCCGGATGCTCAGATATATTGATATTGTACATAGACCCTCGGACGGTCTGGAGCAGTCTCGAACAAGTCCGGAAGACTCTCGTGCGAAAGGCGACAAAGAAACCCTGGGGCTACCATGGGAGACACAGGACTTGAGCGGGAGCTATGCCATTGATGACGGCATTTATCCAGCATGCAGCAGAGACTAGGGCGTGGGAGTTGTTCATATACTTGGTACAGACAAATCTCGCATGTGGCGCATATGTCGTCTCTGTTAGGGCTGATCTCTCGTCTCGACTCTCCTTTTCTGTGCCCACGAATCTTTAATCCAAGATTCGATTTATCTGTAACCTCCGAACCGCGTATGAGATGTGCCATTCTCTCAAAATAGAACATGATTGAGGGGTGGTCTCGTCCTATGCACGTGGCGCATTTATCCGGATCGGGTCTAAAAGATCAGACGAACTGCTGCGTCTCCAAGAGGTGCCACTCCAAAAACCCATGCACTTGCTTAGCATTCACAATTGGGCTGAGATTGATTGGCAAGTGGGCATCAAAAAGCGATGTCCATCGCCAATATTATCTAACTCTCAAACGGACTTGCTGGTTCAGGCGCTTCATATCCTCGCCGGATGAGATATGCCGCGAGCTTGTGTTCCATTCGCGCGAACTATAATGGCTTAGTCAAGAGAGTTTGCAAGATATAGGTGGTGCTCACGATGCTGCTTTGATCTGGAGGCACAACACCGTCCTTGACCCACACAGCATAACTTCCCATGAGATTCGCCATCATGACATCCGTAGTCAGCCTATCACCTACCACGACGACTTGTTCAGGTCTCGTGACACCAGTCTCTGGATGCTTGCGAAAGTATTCCATAATTTCGGGGCCGCAGCCTGGTTTTTTTGTACTATGAGGTAGTACGGGCACTCCGGTTGAAGACTCGACTTCGGAAGCAAGCCTTCCTGATGGGTCCACAGAGGAAGCGCCTGCCGTGTTGGACACGATCAGAAGTCGACGGCCAGGATAGGCTTCCGTTAGACGCTTGAAATTATCCTATCAAATGTTAACAAAAATTGTGCTTCTTAGCGTGATATCCGACAAGCGTAGAAATCAAGTGCAGTGTGAACACAAGGCTGAACAGTGTAATAAGAGGATCATCGTTTGAGACGAAGATCTGACCTGGAAAGAAGAAAACAAGAAATTACCTCATATTGTTTATGTACTATATTTGAATGAGGATGTGCAAAGCAATTGTCCTTATCTAGAACTACAGCCCTGATATCGACATTTCTGTACCTCTCGAAAGCCTTGTTTAGAGGCACGGGAAGCTCGTTGAATGTGGAGACAGTAGCATGTGGCAGGCACAGAGTCGGCCGAGTAAGTAATCGAAATATATTCACAGTTGCGGAGACATTGAAGGCGTTCATATCCATTGATCGATCGATTGCTCTTGATGAAGCTGATGTGAAGTGACGTTGAATGAGGGTTGAAAGATTGACTTCTGAACTTGACTTTTGATTGGCGCTAGCGAGAAGGCTACCTAGCGCGATATTTTTGAGCAGCCCAGTTCGATCTGAGCACATAGCCACTGCATCTCGACGCCAACCTCTGACTTCTGCGATCTACGAGTCCTCTGAAATACCTCAAGCACCAGGCAAGCAACTCAGGACACCATGACCAGCACAATCGGTATTCCCATCAAGCTGTTGAACGAGGCGCAGGCAAGTCTCAATTTCCACACCCCGCCTTTTCGCTGCACAAATCCAGACATTGCGACCTGCTAGAATCTAGTTGCTAATGATGAGACTAATAGGGCCATGTCGTTACTCTCGAAATTACCTCCGGCCAAGTGTACCGTGGCAAGCTCCTTGAAGGTCTGTCTCTCCTACTCCCAGATCTTCTAAGGCTCCAGTCCTCTGCACAGCAAAGCGCTGACATATTGGTATTACAGCGGAGGACAACATGAATGTACAGCTCAAGGATATTACGGTGACTGCTCGCGATGGTCGTGTGAGCCATCTGGATCAGGTCTACATTCGCGGCTCCCATGTCCGATTCTTCATTGTACCGGACATGCTTAGGTTAGCGGCAGCTTCTCTGTTTCCCTGAAATCTGAGCAAGCCTAGCTTGTGTTTCTATTCTAGAACAGGGCTAATTACATGGTATACAGAAATGCACCCATGTTCCGAAGCAGAGGCGTAAAAGGCAGAGGTGTCGGTTTGGCAAGAGGGCGAGCCACAGTCAGCAGAGCACGGGCGAGCGGAAGGGGGGCACCAAGAGGTTGAGGAGCCTTGGAACTAGAGAGGGTATGTGTCGGGTTCTTGGATCAGATTGCTACGGCGTTGGAAGGAAAATCCATACAGGTTAGTGACCAGTTGGTCACTACAGAGAGCATGCCAAAATAGAGAAAGGAAACAAAAGTCCATGAAGCTCTAGATAACGCGCCTAAGGTCGATCTTCTACTCGTTCAAATAGGCATTGATTTTGTGACTGATAAATGTTGTGAAAAGATGACTGCCATTGTCTGAGGCTTTGTAAGACCTTTCAGCCTGGTTGATTCACATGGTATATACCACAGAGAGTATTTTTGAAATATCCGGACAAGATTTATCCTGTACAAAAATTGCTGCTTTCCTTCTTTTCAAGGACACCTTCAAGCTTCTTCCAGAGAAATGATAGACCCCAATGAAAGTTATTAAAATCAATCACGTGCTAGATGACGATTCATGATGCTTCGACCTCGAACGTTCCTCAAGTTCCCAACGAAAAACAAAAAGATGGATATATCAAATCCTCGACGCATCCTAGCCGTCAGCCGGCCTGATTCGGGTCTCCTCGAGCTCTTGAAAGGTAGCTAACCTCTCATCAAGCTCAGCGTCGAATTCTGACCACTTGGTAGCCTTCACTGGTTCATCGCCTTCTTTGGCTTCAGGCACAATAGCGGGCACAACACACCACTGGCCTTTGAAAACCGCTTATTACACAGCAACAGTGTCCATCTGGCTTGATGAAATCACCTCACCTTCCACGTGGTCCAGCGAGTTTCTTGCCCCGGAAGCCAAAGAAGTTCTCACTGCTCTGGGTGCCTTCATCATCTGCTTCCGAAAACCCATCGATGAAACCGAGCTAGGAAGTGTCAAAGAACTGCTTGAAAAGGTCGGTGAAGTAGTCAAGGATGGATGCGGTATGGCGTGGGACGGTGTCTGTCTGGCTGTGGCGATGCCTCAGGGTGTAACGCCTTATCTTGAAAAGAGCTTTGATGAGTGGGAAGAGCTTTGCCAGGACTTCGGGTTTGAGTATGTAGACTTCGAGGGCAAGGGACGGAATGAGTACTCTGGTGAGCTTAGATTCTTTATGGATTGCATGAGCTTGTGCTAATCTGCCTCAGAGCCAATGGGTATTGAGAGGTTGAGAGAAGCGCTTGAGACGAACGACTGGGAGAGTAACGAGCTGGGTGAAGGTATCTCTCTGGAAGATCTTGATGAAGAGGATGAAGGAGGTGAAGGTAGTATTGGATTCGGCATCGAGGCAGCTGAGATGGAAATGGAGATGTTTGGGATGAAGCAGGCTATCTATGGTGGTAGGAACGAGGAAGAGATTGACGATGAAGAAGGCCAAGACGAGGATGTAGAACAGCTACAGGCAATGATGTTGAGAATGCAGGCCGTGAGAGGTACTTGCTCCTAATCCCAGTCCAGAAAGAAGCTGACAGTTATAGATATGGGGGCAGACATGCCTGAAGCGGAACGAAAGAGGTTTGCTGCCAAAGCGGTCAATGAAATAATGAAGAAATTATAGAACATCTCCTCTACCTCGAAAGTCTATGACAACTTATTGATATCTCTAATTCCATTGCTAGAGGGGTTCTAGAATGGAGAGACTCTAAGAGATGGATTTTGTTGCCCACATTGATCCAGCTGAAACAATGTCCTAGTGATTCATCAGGTATTTAGGTAAGTTCATAATTAGTTTTATGTTCGTTTTAAATTACAAGAAAATTCTAAGTGTATCTATCTGCGTGCTCTGTGCTAGTATTATCTTTGGATACTTATCTTAGCACATCCTAGACGAAGGTCAATCGACATTGGTAATGGCCAATTACTTGCTGAAGCTCAGCAGTATATAGTGACTCAGCCAAACCGATTCTCATCTGGCCTTGTGACCTCATAATTGGTTCGGGCAGTCATGATCCTTTACATTTTCTACTATAGAGCAGGGAAAGGAGAACGGGAATCTGTCAGCTCGGGTGACCTATCAACCATGCCTCTACTGAGTGTTTACTGTTTGAATGCCTTACAAGTGTCTAACTCCGTTATAAGTTACGGACAGATCAGTTGGTAGTCGACTGCTAGTAGTCCATCTCATATCCTTGCAAGTCATCGACTGAAATGCTGTTTTGCGTAGTCGACGAAAATGAAAAATTTCTTTTGAATCTTCTGAGAAGGCCATAAGCCCTTGTCACAAAGCCTGTAGTGACTAGTGGAAGCAAGGTGCGATTTTAATTACAGTTGAAATTCTGTCATGCTTGTTGTGTCCAGAATGAACATTGTTTTCTAATTAAATGTTGCATTTCGCAGCAGGTCAGCAGCTGGGATGTCGCTGTGATTTATTTACTTACGTAGCAATTATGTATATCTCAATTGTGCAGCATGTTGTTAATATAAGCGAAATTTACTTACGAACGAAATCAAATTTAGAAAACTTAGAATCATAACCTTGCGGTATTCATTTTGTTCACAAAAATCCCAAGTCTCCGCCCTCTGCTGATGAGCGATGCAATAACAACCACTTTCTCGAGCCATACCGAACCACAATACAACAAAGGTAGAACCAAAAAGTAACCTGAGGGAGATAGTCCCACTGTAGGTTCATTGACCGTAGCAGGATAAAGGATGCTCGGTTCGGTCTGATATCTCGACAATTCGTATCACCTCCGCTCCGAGGTTTTGACAACTACATCATCTTCCCTCCCAACTTTACCACGAGAACCTTCTTCCTTTCGTTCTCAAGTCCAGCAGCTTTGCTCCCAACTTCTACACGACAACTCCCTCCCTTCCGCTCTGAAGTCTCAAGAGCGGCATCAGCCTCGCTCTCAACTTCATAACGACAACGTCCTCGTACCCATCCCAGGCTGGGCACATTCGTATCAGCTTCCAACAGAGACACTCTCAGAAAGGGTACCAACACTAGTACATTCCCCTTGGTCGTGATATCCGTGGCTGGAGTGAATCACATTTGACACAAACGGGATTGCAATTCACCTCTTTCTGCCCCCGACGTCCCCATATTTGGAGTGACGAGCTAAATTTTGCGGTCTAAATATTGGGGGCTGATTCTTTGGACTACAATCGGCTAAATTTCTAAAAGGTTATTTGGTAGCCTCTGACTTTCTTAGCCCGTTCCTCTCCCATCCTGCGATCTTGTTGACAATCTACAATTTATCAACATCTACTGTGGATTGCATCAAGAAGGGCAACCTCCACAACACGTCGACTCAACAATCATAACGGAGTCGAGCAGGTTCAATTTGATCTGATCTTCTCCTGCTTCCGTCGCTCCCCTCCCTTGGTTCGTTCCGATATTGTTCACAAATAACGTCAATATCTCCGACAACGGTGCGCTCTTACTTCGCTTTGATCTTCGCAGTTGAGAGACAAGACATATGATCAACAACGAGTCCAATCCTGGATAGCGGTTTGACTCTCCCTAATACGAAAAAAAGTTCTTCGCGTACAATCTAATTGCTTTCGATCTCAACGACTGCTTCTTTTCAGGCAGTCACAATGGGTGCACCATGTTGGTCGTTAGAGGAGAGAGAATACTTCGTAAAGGTTATTCTTCCTATGTCCAAATATGCTGGAGGTACGTACTCGAAGCCGGAGGGCCTGGGCTGGGGCGACCTTGCAGTTATTATGCAAGAGGAACTAGACCGTAGGGGAGTCAGCCGACGAAAGTATACATCAGACATGCTCTTCCAGCACTACTACCAGAAGTGCAGCTCTCGATCTTACAAGAGAGGTGAAGGAGACAAGATGGTAGTTCCTGATGCGGTTGATGAGACCAACATTGACAGCATGAAACCACCGCCTCGCCCTAGCCGTCGTCGACCTGCGGCAAAGAAGGCCTCCAACAGCATCACCTACGTAACGAAAGCCACGCAAACAGAGTTATCCATTGCGCCTGACACGGAATCCGAACACATCCTCCAGGAGTATCCCAGATACGCGGGTCCTCCTGCAATTCAACATGGTTCACCAGTTACCATGTCCAGTTTCGAGGTACAGCCGGCTTCGACTTCGTCAAGAAAGAGAGGACACCAAGCAAGTGTCGAGGATTCGAATGACGACAATGATGACTTCGTTCTGAAGGAGGAGTATTTGGAGGTCGAATCGCCGGTTCGAAAGAAGCCCACCAGAGACCTTGGAGCAAATGGAAGTAGAGAGAGCATGTTCCCCAGTGATGAAGCGATTTCACAAGCTTCACGGCTGCTTGGCACACAATCTCCAGATCCAGAGAGATTCAGAATCCCGGAGCTGCAGGGTCAATGGGGAAAGTCTTCTGGAGCTCGTTCTAAAATCCTTCTCGGCAGTATTCCCCGTTTCGATTCCCCGATTTCCGACACTCGCAGTGCTGGTACCTCGAGCATTGCATACAAGACTTATACACCAACCCCCTCTTTCGAAGCTCCTTACTCTCTTTCCGATACAAGTCGCCCTACACGACCTAAGATGGCTAAGACACTTCTTGAGGAACAAGCACGTTCATTGTCCCGAGCTTCAGACAGAAGCGTGTCCAGTCGTGATGGTTTCCAGGCCGTTCCCTCGTCACTGCGTAAGACTTCAAGATATTCGAACGCAGAGGAGTTTGATATTCGTGATACTTCCCGACAGATTCATTCGCCCGGAGCTGGCCGAGCTTTCCATGGAGGAGAAGATTCAATTGCAGACTTTATCCGTTCTTCACGTCGCGAATCTTCTCGCTTTGCTGCATACGGAGAAGAGTTACACACACCCCGTCTCCCTCGTTCTCCGCAGCGTGAGCTTTACAGATATGGTGGATATAGAGACTTCTCAGAGGCTCCGACCATGCCTCGAACTTCCTACTACGGTGGTAACACTTCCCCACGAATGTCAGCCTCGAGGCACGAGGATTATGAAGGCCACCGATATGTTATCAGTCGACCAGTATCCCCGTTTGGTCCAGGTCGTTATCAGGGCTCCAGATTGGTGGATGAAGATTTATACAATGATGAACAACCAATCCGCCGAGGCGAAGGTCAACAATCTGGAGTTGCCCTTTCCCTTGAGCCGCGCAACGGCGGCAATGGATCACCCGTCCCCACCCAGCGTTCTGCTACTCCCAGTTGTCCACCTCTCTCGACCTATCGAATCCGAAAGCGCTCTAAGCAGCAATCTTCAATTTCGGGCGAGCAAGATGATCGTACTCCACCAGCCTTTGCCCTGACCAAGGAGCACGCAAATCCTTCTACGTCAAATGGGCTCGACTCAAAATAAACCGATTCTCAGCTATTCAGGGGGAAAGATGCGTCAGTTCACCCTACCCAACTCTCAACCCATAAACTAATTAAAAGCTGACAGAGTGCGGACGATTTGAATGGGCATGAAAGGAAGGCATTACACATATTTCATTTTCATCTGTTTGTGTACCGACATTGCGTTTTGCATAAAGGAGGCATCTTTTCAGCAATGATTTGGGTGCTTTCATCACAGTGGGAGGACAAAAGAATGGTGGAGGACGAAACAGATTTCTCTTTGTGTGTGTAGCCGCAACGCCTTTTAAGGCCTATCAACATGCGTGGCTTTTCCGTTGATTTTCATAAGCAGGCATGCCTAGAATAACTAGGTATTTGTCTGACGCCTGGCGTAGGACATACTACTAAGTCTCTCTAAGACAATACTGATCCGTAGCAAACAAACATCATTCCTCGATTTTGACTTCATAGTTGTGAGGTTTTCCCAGAACATCTGAAATCAAGTGAGTTGCTTGAATCGAGAATGTTAGACTTAATGTCTCAAGCGCATCTGGACTAATTTGAAGCACAAAAATTAAGACTGAGAGATTCAAGTGCTCCAAAACATCTACAGCAATTTGGAATTTCATATCCAGACTTGCTTAGCCTCCATGCACTAGTAGTTCTCAAACATTGAATGAATTATGCCTCCTTGATGGCTCATCATCTAAATTCCGCAGCCTGCAAAGCACAAGGAGACATAAATTGGAGCATTGTAAATGAACACTAAGAGGGGGGCCACTAGGCTTAGCGTTTTGTGGGTATTCGTAGATTCAAGCTCAGCGAAATATGGAATGGATTGAAGAACAAGAGCTGTCAACTTTCGTTCATCCGCACTTATATTCTCATTTAGAATCCTCGGCTCAGCTGGAGATCTCGATGTGCTTGAGTCAAGAAAGTACCGCCTACTTCCTCTCGTCTCCTCACACGGTAAGATTTGGCTCATCCGTTCTTTTGTTTATCCTATCATACTACATTATCCACAGTTACCAATTCCTACCGAGCCGCCAGGAGTCTTTTATACATATTCCTTATCCAACATCATCTTCTTATTGTGCCTTTTCTGCTTGCTTTCCCCTCATTATTTTCCGTCGTTGCTTCAGCATGTGCGTGAAGAGAATGTAGAAGCCTGCCAGTGTTAGTCAATTTCCCACAATGGAGACTACACCACCTACCAGGAACATAGATGAACAGTATCAACTGCAGAGCCCAAGCATATTCCTGTCGTATCTTCTTCGCAGCCGGAATCGCTTTATACACCAACCATGCCTCGCTACTTGCACCCAAAGGGTAGAGAATCAAGAAGGTATTATATCTCAACCACGAAATGATGCCCGGAGAATATCCGCTCAGGGTGAATACGAAGAAACCGTATCGAATAACCTCTGTCACACCCCATGCAAACAGCATACTCGAGTACCCAGCGCTCTTCGCCACGAAGGGAAAGTTATTGACAATTCCCCAGACGAGAAGGAGTCGACTAGAAACCTGCATTAAGGTTGTGCCAATAGGAGCTCTCACAATACCTGTGATTGTCCTATGTTAGCTAACCTGAACAAGGCAGGCAGGTACTTTTATTGAGAACATACCAACAGCAGAATGCACCACCTCCAATAAAGCCATTGTCTGTGTCCATTTCGTAAAATTCCCCGTGCCCTGATATACCCTTCCGAATCCCACCATCGGCGCAAGCAGGATAACCCGCCCGAGAACCACGAGCCATAGGATCATAGACACGAAGTTGTAGAGGATGAGGTATTGCGTCCGGAGCGAGCTGGACTGCAAGGGTTTCGGGCCTGGCTTTCGCACAGTGCCTGAAGCTTCTTTGGAATCCATTATTGTCGGAATTGGCACACTTGACCTTCTAAGTTGCGGATTCGAGCTCGATGCTGGGGATAGGATTGTCGATGTTGAGACAGGAAGTCAACAAATTCCCGAGGTTCGCTGCGAGCTCTGCCCAGCCGCCAATTTCTCGGCTGCTCCCGAAGCAGGGAATTATCCCACCACCCTCAACCACAAAAGTCTTTCATTCCCTATCAAAACCGACATGTTTGCTATTAATTTAGGAAGCCAAAGCTTACCTGTTGCTCAGAGAGGGCTCGTCGCACACTTTTTGATAAATGGCACATTATTTACCCCAGGCATATTAAGTCTTCTGTGGATTTTTGGGTGCAGGAAGAATGCCTCAGCAAAAAAAAAAAACACCTCAAATCTCAGATCTCATTCCTGGATGAAGATTATTCGAGCCACTACTCCTTACAGTGTCTTATTTGACTCCTTACAGCTTCAATTTCTATTCGTTTAGATTGTTCTCGATCGTCAGAATCAACCAGCTAGGCTGAGATATTCCAAAGGAGAGACTTTTCCTCGTCAATTTTCAATGCTGGCACAAAGGTGTGCTCACAGACTGCCGCTTGTTGCTTAAAGCTGCCCAAGATCTAAGATTTCGCTTGAAATCTTGAGAAGTTGGGTGAAGCATGCTAAGAAGCGTTTCGTCCTTGTCTTGCAGATTGAAAAGTGATTGAACAGCGCCTTTCTCGAAGAAATCCTCCCCACAAGACCAGGTAGCACCTGTCAAAGGAACGCTCTATTTCATTGCTGTCGCGAAGGATCGGTACTTTCATTGGTGTAATACGCATTGAGCTTGAAGATGAAGTGGTTGTCAAAGTCAAAGAGCGGTGACCGAGTAGAGGAACCTTCTCGGTGTTGAGAGAGGAAGTGCTCGTTCCATTCAAGCCTCAATGTCGAAATGGCAAGCGGCATTTTGACGCAGTACTGTTCCTTGAGCGACACGAAATTTCTCGATAAATTTGGTGGCAAAAGCGTGATTTGTCTTCTTCAATTGACGTCGTGGAGATGTCGTCGCCCTCGTAAAGCCTCGCTCATTAAGGATCCCCAGAATAGCTCAATAGGCACATCCCTACAATTTCCGTTATATCAGCCAGCGCATCCTCTCCACCCTTTAACAAATGTCGCATAGCCCGGCAGTCAGATTTGAGTTTTTTCAAATGTCGAATTCCTTGGAATCATCGTTTCCTCATTGTTCCGGCGTGGTCCAGCATCCCGCTTTCCTTTCGGTGGCGGTGTAGCTCCAGCCTCACAGCCACAGACCGCCAATGAGGAGCAGCTCTGCAGGCATTTTCCCCTTCCTCGATCTCTTATCTATAATTGAACTTTGCGTCCCGGTAAGCGCACATTTCCGAACGCGTGTAGCTGAGGTTCTGAGTATTCCCGCAAACGTGGCAATGACCCTGTCTCGAGACGCAGACTAGGCGCTCTTGTCAGGAGGATTATGCCCAATGCCCAATGTCAACGGCGCAGTCGAGGAGGAGTGGGCCTCGTAATCTCTCAGGTTCTCGATAATCAGCCGCTGTTCCTGACTTATAATCGCAATCCGTCGCACTCTGCGTGTCTTCCGTTCTTGCCAAGACGCTCTCTCCTTTCTTTCTCATCGCCAGCCCTATCGTCTCGCCAGCCCCACCAATCCGTTTCATCCATTTCATCGCTGAAACTATCTCAACACTTGAGCAAGGCTGCGAGCCTCATCTCTCTGACGCCATTCTCATTTCCACATGACCCATAGGCTTGCTAGCCCGACCCCGCAGCAGTCCAGGAGTCCGCCTCATTCATCGCACAAAGCATTATCTTCATCAAGACACACTCACGCAGAGCCATCATCACATATCACACCAGCAGATATGGTTAAATCACATCTCGTCCTCCATATCATCGAAATTCTCGGAGTTTTCGTCTGCGCGCATCATCTATGGCCGAAAGGAGTGACTTATGGCGAGGCTGAGGAGTGGGAAATTGAGCATCGAAAGAGGAATGCACATGGATCACGATCCAAGTCGAAGAACCACCAGTCGAGGGGTCAAAGTAATGCAGGATCAAGCAGCGACGGTGTGAGAAGAAATCGGAGCAAGAGGGAGGAAAGGACTCGAGATTACGAGTACGAATATGAGGAGAGGCCACGGCATTCGAGGCATGCGAGTTCGAGATACTGAAGAGATATATGTAAAAGCGATTAGTTGAATGATGGCATTTAAGGACGGGATAAATTATGTCTTATCAAGATAAGAAGGCGGCGCAATATGATATATTTCCTTTGAGCGGGGGCTTTGGTGTTGGGGGAAAACGGATATACATGGTTAGCCTTATAGGTAGCACGTTGTGTCATTTCTCACATTAATGAGATTATATGAAATAAGAAACGTTTAATTATACTATTTGACCCTAGCTCATGCGTTTCAGTACCGTTTACAGACTAGCCAAATAGATATTGAAGTTGCAGCCAGATACCTGTCACACCTCAAAACCAACACCCAGCAGCAAACCATACATTTATGTTCATCTCGCAGCCTCTATATACAACTCTCGCTATTAGACACAAGGCAGGTTGAAGCCAATTGTCCCACTTGAAGTCTGTATTCGCCCTCGAGCTCATTTATTCATTGCAGGTATTCTCTCCGTATCCGTCAATTAGAATACATCGGACGTTACTCATGCACCATGTCATTGAATCGTGACATTTAAAGCTAACCCAATACTCCAGCTCTCTCTATAGATAATCCAGAACACTGGGAAACTATTCTTGATAAGGTTAAAATATTGCTTATGGACTCAAGGACATGCACATACGAGGCTTGATGAGGAAAACCCCATACTTGACCAAAAAATTAGCAAGGGAATCACGAACTCTGTCACGGAGGTAGACTTCCTCTTGAACGAAGTCAGTGTTCAAGTATTTATGGTCGAAGGCTGGGCACTGGCGTGGAAGCCACAAAAGGGGACATAGGCTGAGGTGAGGCAGGTGCAAAGTGTTGTTGCGTTGACGGCTTGGATGGCGACGTTGAAATAAGTGGCGAGAGTGGGAAAGAGAGCAATAGTGTAGGTAGGGAGAATGGCGATGAGCTTGGAGGTCATTTTGTGTGAATTGAGGGGGCGATGCATTACGAGATTGTTGCTGAAGTGCTACCAGCTTTTGAAGTATATTTAAAAAGAGAAAGGCTATGAAACCCACAAGTTGAAATGGACCATAACAAGGTTCATGAGAGTCGAGCCTGAAGAACTCGAGGAGCGAGCTAATCAAGAGATGGTAGTTTATTGAAGGAGTTCAGGCAGTCGGAATTCGCTACCTAATACCAATATCGAATGTAACACAACTTGAGAGAAGTTCAAACTCTAGTCAAGCCATATTCGTGGGAAATTTTCCGCCAAAAAAGTTCTAGGAAGTTCCAGATTGTATAAACCAGGAGAGTCTTGTAAATCATGCAAAGGCAATCAAATTCCTCAATAAAAGTCAAATAGACCTATGAGAGTGTCTAATAAGCTGCACTTGTTGAGATGCTCTCCTCCACAAGTTCGGTAAACAGGCTCGTCGTAGAGTAAGAGCGACAATAACTATCATTGCCCCTAGCCAAACTAGGACAATAAAGGTGGGCTCTGCGAAAACTAGGATAGAGGTACGTTGAAATTTCCAAAGTTTCTACCTGTATTTAAATGTACGAAACATTGAAGGCACCATTAGAGGCGTAGCGGGTAAAATGTCTCACTGGACTGGTATAATCAGTGCCGCTTTTCATCTCGACCGCGAGACCGGCTTTGATTCCAATTACTAGACCTCAAGACCATCCCATTGATGTAAATCCAGCTAACTCTGCACATCATTGGTAAAATCTCCCCTTCTACTTAACAGCCCGGCTCCCCGTCCCGTTCCGCCACCAAGTATGCGTGTGATCTTGAATCAAGGAGTTAACTTCTCTCCAGCTCACCATATACAGTCATTTATTTTACTCCTTTCTCCAGATTTCATGTTCCGCTCGAACACCGAACTTGATCTGCCCCAGATCTCACCCACGCAAACACTTTCTACTTTAGACGTGCATAGCTGGCTTGTTTTGAGTTTAGTTCAGAGAAATGCTATACTGGGCGTACGTGAGGCTGAGATGTGGAGAAGAGGACGTGAACAAGTTATCTCGAAAGTAGATTCCAAACTACTAGGGCAGGTTGACTTGGCCGTCGGCGGCGAACCCCGAAACTCTCCCGGACAATGCTTTTCGAGCTGCAACTGTGCATGCCACTTGACTGAACGAGACTCAATCAGAGAACAGAAAGTTAACTTTCAAAGTTCCAAAGTAAACTGATCTCAAATATGCAAGGTAAATTTACACCCCAAACTCACTCCGCATATCCCCGCATCTGCGAAGCATGCTTGGATGATACGGAGACCGCAAAAGTTAATCCCACTTTTCCAGTTTCCTCCAACTTTCTCCTTGCTCAGAAAGATGAGCTTGAAGGCAGAAAAGGCAGAGATAATCAGACATGGCCCCGGTCTTTGTTGCATATCGCGTAATTATTTTACACCGGAAAGGTAGTGCAGGAAGCCTGAATAGGATCGAACTGGCGCATTATTCTAGATATCTTCGAAACAGCACAACACACAACTCTCTGGGGTCGACCACTCACAGAACCAGAACATAGCACAAGGGTGTGAAAATCTGCTCAAAAACAAGCTTTCCAAAAAGTATAAACGCACTTCCCAGAGAACTAATGCAAACGACCTCTTATCGAGCATAAAAGCGGTTGCCCTTACCTCACTCTCCATCTAAGTTGTAAGCTTGGCGCACCATGATCTCATCCCCAAACTCTATCCTCCTCCGCCTAGTTCCCATCCTGCATCTAGGAAAGGTAAAAATCGCTCCGGCGTTCTGGACCCTGGAGATCCCCCCCCCTTACCACCTCGCTTCCGAGATCTTCCTCAACTCTGCGGAAATTTTCGGCTCCGCTCTTCCTCCCCTTGCAATAACAACACCTGTAAAACCCATATCCGAACGAGAGCCTCGGAAACGACACATGCTCTCCGTCAATCTAGCAGTTGGCCGAGACAGCTCGGTCGGTTCGGTCTTGCATACGGATGTAATGTATAGGGCTTGAAGAGGAATGAGGGGAAGGCCCTAGTAAGGGAAAGTGGTGTGGTAGTGTGAATTTCTGATGCGGGGAGATGTTGTGTTACTGATGTAAGAGATACGACGTCGATTTGTGCGGTACGGGGCTGAATGATTGCGTATGCTGTGCTTGCTGACGTTGTGGTTGTGTGAATGCGGGGTTGGCAGACACCTCAAGAAGGGGATCGTCCATCTAGATTGTTTAGAAGCGGAGTCATGTTTGCAAGTAAGCACATTATTGTTAGCCAGGGGTTGAAGTGACGCTTTCTGGCATTGGTCTATACACTTTTGTCGCCATCCGCGGTCTGTCAATCAAAGTACGTCTAAACGTGTACTATCCCAGATCCAAGCCCGATCCACCCAATCCAGTCATAAATTCATGGAGTCTTGCTTCACTCAGAGCAGACTTCGTGTCCAAACACGATACACAGTCCCATGATCCAACGAGGAATTTAGCCGTTTAAAGACAATTCCCAGACCATTCCCATACCCCTTCTTGAAAATTACACAACCCAGTAGCCAACTGAGCACGGAGATCGAAACCTGAACGCCAGCCACCCACTCCATTCCGATATTGTTATGGTATTATGCAAGAGGCCGCCTTATGTACTCCAGCCGTATATGCAATCCTTGGGATGATCGAGGCCGTTAACTTTGGTCGATCTGAAGATGATGAACATTAAGTCCTCCAAGCAGTAGCTCTGCTCCTCGCAACGGTTATCGTCCAGATCGCCAGCCCACATTCCAAATGACATGCGCGATGTCCTTTGCTGTGTTTACAGTATCTGTGATTTTGCCGAAAAGACCCTCACTAACAGCTAATGATCGAATCAGCAATTGTGCCACAAATAGCTACAAGTGACATAACAAAAGGTGTCTCTACCTACCATCATCTTCATCTTCCTCATATGGCATGAACATCCCTGATGGAGTTCTTCTCATCCCCGATGGCTCGCCTGTGAGACTTGACGAGGACCCAGACGTATGTAAGCTCTGGAAACGTTCTTGAGTAACAGACACACTGTCCTTGCGGTTATTGAATGCGCTGGGGGGTTGCCAGTCCATATCGTCGTCCTCGTCGTCATCACCGAGAAGCATCCTCGTTGATGGTTTTGACGGCCTCAAGGTTTCCTGGGACGGGGAAGGAGACAATTTGCTTCCATTCCAAAATCCGTTGCTGTGCTTCATCGCTGTTTCCGGGGGTTCGGGTGTATCTGCTCTGTATTTTAATGTAGTTGACGGTAACATGGCAATCGTCTTGCTCTCGGTACTGAAACTTTGACGGGGAGTTGTCCTCTTCTTGTGAAGCGGAGGTAACCTCCGCTTCGAATTACTCCTCTTCATCATAATCCCTCCATCATCGGAATCGCTATCGTCGTAGTCACGGATAGCATATGCTTCTGCCTCATCGTCATCATCCCCCTTCATCTCCAATGCTATACACTGCTCCACCTGCTCATTGAAATGAATGTGTTTCTTTTCTCCAGGAGATTGCAAGCCAGACGAAGAGATTGAAGAGAGCATGCTTGTATTCTCTCGGCTCATTCGTCTAGATGAAAGCGGATAGGCATAGTCTGAAGTTGCTCGGCCCATCATTGGACGACCAATCCCGCTATAGGTCTCGGACTGCTGTGCTTGTACAGCTGCTGCCGCTTGTTTTAAAAGTGACGAAGATGATAGTGATCTTTGTAACATGATCTCCGACATGCTTCGCTTCTTCAAAATAGGCTTCTTGTTCAAAAACGAGTTTGACTTCGAAATACGACTACTACTCGATGGCGAGTTAGAAGTTTGATGGAACGATCTCCCGGATCTTGTTTGTAACGGCCCATAAAGCCAAGTAACATCACAATCCTTGAGCCTGATAAACGTTAGCACGAGCCCAGCCACTGCTAGCAACAAAATTGCGTGTTGATTTACCAATTCAGAGTCTCTGGGGACACAGTCTTTAGCTTGTTTTTTGATTTGGCCCACGTTCGCCAAGATGCATTCTCCAGCCTGGCACTGTTATTATACGCTTTTCGCTTCGACACGATATGCTTCCATGACGACCAGATATCCTCTTCCTTCCAATTGTGAGATAAATAGTCTACATGCCTAGAAGGCTGGTTTCTAACAGCAGTATCATCCTCTGCATGTTCAAATCGGTCCGGGGACTCTGGCCTGGATACATTCGTCGAGGTGCTGTTAGAAGTCGGTGAAACGGTATAGGAATCACCTGTACGAGGGCTTGGTGGTGGTTCCAGGTCTTCGACTTGTCCGTAGTACCCCACGTCGTCGTAGGAAGGAAACAGGATTTGGTCTTCCTCGTCTTGGTCCTCACAGCTCGCGTCGAGTGAGAGACTGCTGGCGGGAGTCGAGGAAAAGGACGGGGCTGTAGAGTCGGCGTGCAATGTCCTTGGGGAGGATGCTGCAGAAGAAGAAGTCGAATTGGTGGGCGAGGCTCTTGTATTAAAAGCACTATTGCTCTTTGACCTTGAAGGCGATTTCGAATATGAGGATTGCGTCACGAACTTGGGTTGCGAATGGGACCTCCGAAGCGGACTCGACGAGAAGTACGTATTCTCTTCTGAATTGAGCACTACGGCCATTCTCGTGGAAGGTATGGGGGAGTTGGACCGCGGCAGGTGCGAGATTTAAGGTCCCTGGGACCAGGTGCTGTTTCCTTTCTATGTCCGATCCGGTGACGGTGCTGGTCCAAAATTTCCTATTCCTTTTCCTTTTCCTACACACACTCTCTCCCAGCAATCAAAGGCTATCCGCTGTGTCATCGACAATCTCGGTATAGGAAAACGCGTAGAGTCGGGAGGGGCAAGTGAGCGGTGACGGGGGAGGACGTTCCCAATTCAATGCCTTCGAATCTGTGCAGGGCTCGAGCACTGGAGTACACGGAAGGGGCAGATGTGTAGGGCGAAGTCGACGACGTGATCGAAGGCGGCGGGTGTTTGTGGGAGGAAGAAGGGAAGAGGGAGGAGAAGTCTGGAAGGCTTTGGAGGGAGGGTTTTGGTGGTATGCAGCGGACGGTTGGGGTACGGGCGGAGTGGGCGAATGGGCATCACTTGCGGGAGGCAAAGGCAAAGGCCAGAGCAACTAGCCGAGCCACCAAGAGCCGACGGCGGGCGATTGAACCACCAGAACCCACAGAAGTATGCTCTCGCCAGTGCGCTCAGGATCACGAATAAAACTCGCCCCTCACTTCTCACTGCCCACTTGCCTCACTGCGATCGTTGTGTGCGCACAGTGCAGTCTACGCAACATCGGACGGGCAGGGCAGCCCAAGACCCTATGCTCGACCCGGCGACCGTCAATCTCGCCCGTGGTTCGAGATTAGGTTCGGGCGGTCACGTCGATGGGATGCCATTCTGCCATCTGCCAGCCGGCCATTCATTCACGGTCGCCGCCGCCCTGGCCGAGAGCTCGAGGCCGAGTCTGCTGCTGTGGGCGTCTCCGCAATCTGGGCAGATGCGGTGCGAGTGCGCCAAGGCGGTTTGATTATGGAGCATTGGAGCATTGGAGCATTGGAGCGTCAAACGAGAGCGTTGTTGGGGGACGTTGCTGCAGCCTCTGATTCGGACGCTGCGGCAACCTTACCGCTGCATATAGTTGACACACGAATCGACCCCAGGTATATCGCAACCATGAGATGGACGAAGACTTGGAAGATGGCTTGGAACCCCAGCGCTGGTTTGCTGCCCCGAGCCCTGGTGAAGCTCCTGAGCTCGACGTCGACTGTACGTCTTCCCATCGTGGCACAACCTGCACGCCTGCATACCGCATAATGCTAGCAATCTCAGCTGCGAGTGCCTCCTCTGAGCTCCTCTCCTCTCCTCTCCTGTCCTCTCCTCTCCTCTAGCTGTCTGTCCAGCATAATCCTTCGACGCTGCGAGGTTAAGGGCAGATCATTGCTTCCAGGCTGCGCGCAACGGTGCTGCTGTGAGCCGGGCCCACAGAATCTGTCGGCTTCCTTGCCCTGGTCATGCAGGCCAAAGGTCTGGCCCAAAGGATCGTGGCGTTGATCAGCGATCCCAGTTCCCAGCAGCCAGCAGCCGAGAGCCGTGTGGGGGTTCTGACAACGCTCAAGCCACTCCTCTCCAGTGTCTCCACGCACGTTGACCATCATGGCTGTGGGGGGAATCGCAGCACGCGGCTGGTGATGCGTCGAATCACAGGCCGGGCAGTCAGCCCCAAATCAGCACCACCGCTAGCACAGGATGAGAACGTTTTGGCAGGCAAAAAAGGTCCCTGAAAGAGGCCTGAAGAGGGCCTAAGCTTTCGATGCTTTACAACACGTAATAGCGTGCACCAGGGAAATGGCGAGCCCGAGCGACACGTTTCTTGGTACCGACACGATGCGGCTTCTTGGGGCTGGGCAGCGCAGCGCAGCGCAGCAACGAAAAGTTCTCGAAGACGCAAGCGCCACAGCAGAAACTCCTTCGGCCGCCAAGCGCCTCTCAAATGAAAGGCCAGCTTGGAGCTAGAATGACGGGCGCTAGGCTAGGACCAGACATCGAAATTAGCAGATTTTTAGGTATCTCAAAACCTTTTAGTTCTTGGAAATGGCATCTCGCCAGCTATCGTGCCAGCGCTGAACACGATAAGCAGCGTAGGTGGTGCCAACTGGAGATCCTGGCTTATGGTATACAGCTTGCCGAGTGATCGATAAGGAGGCTACAATTCCTGCTGTAGAACGAGGTATCGTTCCTGATGGCGCAATGTACTCGCAAGCCCTCTCTTAGCATAAGCGTTTTCCTTGGCCTGCTCAAAAGTCAAATTCGAAAGCTCCTTTTCACTTGCTATTCTGAGAGGGAGTGGATCCTGAGGTCAGCTTTTCTGCTCCAATACTCGGCGCTTCTCCTCTACTCCTGCAGAAGCCACCATGCTACTGGATATAGGCTCGAAAAAGGATCGGGAACGGGTGAACTTACGGGAGATCGGCGTGTCTCCAAGATAACATTCTCCTAAATGTGGTCGTGCGGAAGTTGGCCTATCCTGGGCTTTGATTTGTTGAGGCAGGCCGACCTTCTCATGCAAATCCGGTCTATTTCAAGCGATCACGAATAGGATCTTCGAATGCTCCTTGCCGAGGCGGCCGGTACTTGTTCAATACAAGTCGCGCTTTGATCAACGAGGCTGACTACTTGTCTAACTCTGACTATTGCTGGTGGCTAAGGCTGTGTAGCCTTTGGACGGATAGTGGATTGACGACCCCTATCCTTCGTCAACATACAGACATCTGGCTGAGTGTGATGGGTGTGCTGGGTGTGCTAGGTGAACATCAGTTCGGAACCATTTTTACTGCTCTGGGGGTTGCTGCAGTCAGTTCTCCATCTCCGAGTTGGTGGACTGCGCTCCACAGGTTCCACGCATTGCTGTGATGCCTGTTGTGAGCCACAATCTACGCGTGTCAAGTGAACAACACATTTCTAGTTCCCGCTTGGCCAAAGGTGATAATCTTTCTGAATGGAAACGTTTGGGCCTGGCTAGACATTAACGGCGACAAAGGTTCTGCCTCTCTGTCCTCCTCGAGAAGAACACCTCCCATCACTTATTAAAGTACCGATGGTCAGAGAGATCTCAACTATGTTACCCCCAAGAGATTCCGCTCTGCCCCGGGAGAATATCGAGAAGTTCGATCAAAGCGTCTTGATAAGAATCTCCACTTCGTAAAGGCATAAGTCAAGCACATATTGCATTTGAGGCCAATGGAAGAGTGGTGGAGGAAAGCTCCTTGAATTTTCTTAGCATGGGAGAACACTTATGGAGCTAAAGTCGAGCTGGCCCCTGGATTGCCCTATCAGAATTACAGGGTATCTTCAATTAGCTATGAGCAGCCCGTCCGCAGCTTGTTGAGTGTCAACAACCCTGTCTTGGGATGGACAGTTCAATTTTGATACTTTGATTTTTCTTCGAGGACGCCAGTCTCTTTAAGGCGAGTTATTGGCTGGTATGAAGCGACCCTCTTTCTCTTTCGTCAAGATCCTTCAAGGATTTATTCGAAGGGCATTCAAGATGGGATAACACGAGGGACTTGGCTGCATGAGAGGAATTCGCATATAACTATGGGAATCTAGTAGCTTGGTACTTTCTCGATAGCTGC
This sequence comes from Stipitochalara longipes BDJ, assembly GCA_009732865.1. Taxonomy (NCBI): domain Eukaryota; kingdom Fungi; phylum Ascomycota; class Leotiomycetes; order Helotiales; family Hamatocanthoscyphaceae; genus Stipitochalara; species Stipitochalara longipes. Next base: position 1,199,955 of record ML769336.1, on the reverse strand, counting down.
ACCCTTACACTGATAGGGCCCGAGAATTCCAGCCACAATTGATGTTAGCCGCGTGGGATGAAGAACTGCAATGAGGCAGCATTTATAGGATATGGCGCCTTTCCCTCACAACAAACCTGCTTTTTAACTTCGCGAGGCCTTAGCAGGGTACATCAGGGCTGCATGACACCAATATCAATCCAGATTGATGACAACCCTTGGCCGTGCGGGAGTGGTCCTCGAGAATTCTTGGATCCTTGGCGGTGAGCAGACGATGTCGCCAATGAGATTTCTCCCGCGTCCAATCGCCCATCACCACTTTCGAATGAGTGCTGCGATATTTCAATTCCCCCACCGTTTCACAAAACAGACAGGCAGTATGATTGGCAGAAGCCGTTTTCATGCTGTGCGACTTCTCTTACATACGCGAATATTTGGGCTTCGCGAAGGATTTCTCCTTATCGCCAATCGATTGACACTCTTGACACAAGTCAGATGGCAGCAACATAAAGGCAGTATACCGTTAAAAGCCGCTCCCATTCTTGCAAGCAGAGATAAGGAAGCGGTGTTTCTGTCAGGCTGCGGAATGTGCAACCCACCAACCTTCCTTATCTACAACCTTCTTTTCGCAGCACTGTGCGGGTATTTTCATCCTGGAGCCACCCCAGACACTCACCACACCCTCTTCGCACTGCTTTGTCGCTCCAGCGGATCCACCTTGAGGGCCGGGCTGCAAATAACATGCAGGCCCAAGCCCAACAGAACGCCATCTCGTGTTTTTTTGATTCCGCAGTGCCGCGTACTGGCACCATACCTCATGAAACCTTTTCCGCCAACCGACAAAGATCGTGACGTTCACATACAGATGTCAGGGTCAGTTGGATGTGCGGAGAATTTCAATGATCTCCCATGTACTTAATCAATTGCGGGAGGTCCCACTGGTTTGGAAGTACTAGGTACATCAAACGCACCGTGCTCTGCGGCTACGATTGGGCTGTCTCCACTTACGCACGCCGTACATGTGCAGTTTCAACACTGCTTTATCACTTTGCATACATGAAGCAAGAGCTTCCTTCCGCGTCAAAGAGATGCAGTGTTACTACTTTCGTCCAGGCCAGCTCTCGATCTCCACTTTACCCCTCTTCTATCAAATTTGATATCAGACCACCCCGGCCAAAACGGCCAAGCGACCGGATCGCCGGGGACCGGGAAACAAAACCCTACGATGTCTCCCCTGTCATTTTCAGCCAAAATATGACCTGTCGTTATGGGCTTGCTGAGAGCCGGAAGTGGGGCTGACAGAGGTGGCAGACAGATGAGGATCTGTTGACAGCTCTCAACGACATCTGTTTGGCGGGGTGGTTCAGACTTTCGACTTACAACATGATTAAAGGCTCGTTCTTGCCCGCAGGAGAGGGGTGAACAACATGGTTCAACATATTAGAGATGCGGATAAAGGTCTCGAGGCAAAGCAATCGGATATCAGCTCGACCTATCATTGTCCATAGCTGCTCATCGCAGCATAGCTTCAAGGGTCTGGCACGCCACGAAAATCGGGTCCTATGTCGTATACGCGCCCATCTCTTCTGTCAATCCTTCTTGTGGGTTCATCAGAGTCGTTAGCACATGCTTCTAAGTCGCCAGAGAGAGGGCAGTTCCTGCACGACATCGGTGTCCGGGGAGGAACGGAGATCCACAGGATTCGGCCAGGGTCGGGACGACTTTTGATTGCTACGGCTCTGTATAATAGCGAGTAGAGAAGTCTCTTCATTTACCGCCGCTAAATATAAAACCTCATTCTTTCAGTTGCCTACCCGAGGAGGCTTTACCCCGCCGACAATGACGGAACGAGCCCCGATGACAACGGCACGGCTGGCTGCCCGGCTCCTACCGTCGTTGTAAGGAGAATAGCATGTGAAAGAGTGCCTCCTCCCCCCTGAGCGCCATTATATGTAAGTAGGGTACCATCGCCTCCTCATTTTGGAAAGTCCTTGCCGTGAGGCTTTCTTGCTACGCGTACGGAATACTGCTTTGAGCAATTCGCAATTTTGTTGGAAGAGGGGAGAGTGGAGAAGGAGCTTAGAGTGTCACTAGAATTGCTCAACAATGCATATGCTTAGCAAGTGCTGGTGGCGTTATAGGCCTATCTTGGCTCAGGGGCAAATTTCGGTCCTCGCGCCGTCAGCCCGGCTGCTACCACGTTTCATCAAGACCCCGAAGTTCTCTTTGATGCTTTTGCTTGCAATAATTTGATTACAGATATCTCTTGATGCGTCTCTATTTAGGAGCGGCCGACGACTTAATCAACGTGAACGTTGACTCAATGATTGCTTGAAGTACGCAATGCACGCATGCTGTGATCGAGAACGAGTTCACTTAGCTAGGACAGCGCCATCGCGATCTCGGGTTATTACCATACGAGCAGGATACTCGGATCATGCTTTTGTGTTCTTCACTATACTTTTCATGGGACAATACACCATGTAGTACGAAAGGAGCATTGTGCACTGTGTCAGGCTATGGACATGGTCGAAGTCGAAGCTCAAAGGAATTCGAATCCCAACCTAGCTTGCCTCTTTGCTTTTCTTTGACACTTGCAGACCTCCTATGGACTTTTCTCGCTCTCTCTAATTCACATCGTTGTCAGTCTTGATTCAGCTTCATATCCAAACGGTAGCATTACGAAGTGCTTCTATATTACATTCTAGCTTTCTGAAAGATCGAGTTGATACTCGATGCTTGTAAGTTACGACCGAAGTCAGACTATCTCATTTTCATCGTTTCAATAGTCAAATGTTCCTTCACGCTTCCGTATTGGCAGTCGCCGAGCTTGGACGTAAAATGGTAAGCCCGAGAGGACTTCCTCTGACAGCCTTGCGTAAAGCCCTTAGTGGTGGCCGTGCAAGCCACACATCTGGCTTTTGCTTTTTCCAATAGCCTTGAAGAACCTCAAGTGGGCTGACGACACAACTCAATCGTCTTCCAACATCTTGCATACCATCGGAGTATCTACAACTTCTTCCATGAGCTATGCTCTTGTTCAGTACGGTACTTGTTGAGTCCATCAGTCTTAACATCGGTATCGCAAACCTTTTCAGCACTTGTATCGGGTGCTTTGAATATGTCAAAGCAGCACAGACTCTCGGGGATGACCTCAAAATTTTCCTCGCCAAGCTCGACATCGAAAAGACAAGCCTGCTGATCTGGGGCAATGCTGTCGGAATAATTAGGATCGATGATTCAGAACGAGCTCCAGATCTGCGAGACCCGGCCAAGGTGGCAGTCATCACGAAATTTTTGGAACCGATCAAGGCACTATTCTCGAACAAGGGGAAACCGAAGAAGGTATACAGTATCAAGATTACTGCAGGCGACGCCGACACCCAGCTATGGATCCGTTGAGTCGAAACGGTTTGAATGTCTTCAGCATGTCCTCCAAGCTTTTTTTTTTATTAATTTGAAATGCAACATCCTCCGGAAATCCCGGCCTGGTCTCCAATACCAAATGAACGATCCACAACACGGAAAAATTCGAGGATCTACAAGGCTATCTAGAAGATTTCGTGGATGGATTGCACGAAGTCGTTGCTATTAATAAAGAATCATAGGATCGTGCGATATAAGGGTACATCTCTTCCGTCCTTGATCTTTCAAAACTCCGGCTGGTTCAGTCAGGTTGCTCGAAAGCCCAATATGAGTCGTGGTCGGACATTGTGAGTGCTTGAATTGATAGTCAACCACTCTATGTCCCCAACAGACTCTCGGAGCAATGGTTTTCGATGAATCTATCGACCTGAGCTTCTCTCACCCTACGAGTATGGCAGTCCATACTCTCTTGGCTAAAAGATCGTTGATTTCTTCTTCGGCAAGACCTTTGATTCATTTCACTAACCTGTGGTGAGAGGGTCTACATATATTGCCCTCCATATATCTGTCTCGTCCACACTGCGCTTTCCTTATGCAAGGAACTCGAATCAATTAATAGACACTGGTTACTCTGGGTGAGACCTGATGACAGGCTTCCAACAAGCTGTTGCCATGACGAATTCCGAACTAATGGCTTGAAGCCGTTCTCGAGAAGTCCAAAGAACTAGAAATGAAGACAGCATTCAAGAGCTCCATGGACGAAGTTCCGAAGCGGCCACATTTTACACTTGCAGATCTGACGTGGGAAGAACAGCGGATATTTGACGAATACGAAGACCAACAAAAGACATTGGCAGGAAACCATACGATAAGCGACATATTCTGGAGAATCATCCATATGATGACGATTGTCATGCCATCTTGCTTATGGGGGAGTTATCTCACGCATCGCATCTCACGGAATCAGCTCCTTTCTCCTATAAATCAAAGCATCCAAAAGAAACTCAAATCTACAAATTCGGAAAGGACTCCATGTTTTGCTTGTGGAGGCTTTGCTTTCTTGGGACCTTACACTTCAGAGAATCTCATGACCTCCAAGCAGCCTCAAACTCGACATTGTTTAGGCAACCTAATCAGTGGAATGCTTAGCCCTGCAGTTAATCATAAGAGACAGAAGGTAAATAATGGAGAATCGGGGCTTACTGCCGCTCAGTTGAGACGACACGAAGAAATGGAGGATGTTTACGTTGTGTCGGAGCATGAATTTACACACCTGGAGCATCTCCACCCTCTACAGCTCTAATTAAAACATCCAGATGATCGAACAATGACTCGATAATTGTTTTCTCAACATTTTCTAGCTAAATTTGGAGATCATCATACATCGTTCGATTTGATCTCAACGGTGTTTCTGAGGGTTTTCAATATCAGCCACGTTTCATGAGCTACATGCAGGCATTTCCACTAGATTCAACTGTTGACTTTTGAGTGACTTCTGCCCAAGTTTGCAAAGCCTGATAAGTGCAAAAACACTACCTGTTGACGTCACTCCTTGGAAGCTTTCTGTGCGAAATGTCTTTGTTCCCGTGGTTAGTCTTAACTGCTTTCATCCAAAGCTTACTTTTGTCATTCGTTGCAGTTGGGGCAGAGAACCCCAAGTTAGTATTCTCTTTCACCGAGTCTACCCCCGTATTATCTATAATCTTCTCAGTTTCTGAGCATGAGATTGAGGCATGTGCCTGTGCTTGTTGATCTAAATCTTAGATTAATGTCTTCATATATTGTTTGTTCGTGGTTCGAGTAGATCTCGGTACGGCGCATCCTCATTTCAAAATGTTAGTAGAACTGGTTTCAGTTTTGGATTTGTTGCCAGTGCATGCTCCCGTCGGAAATCTATCAAGTTTTAAGTCTTGTCTTTGATGGTCGCCGTGAAGGTGGCTGGGCTAGACACTGAGGAATGGGCTGAGATGTTGAAAGAAATCTTTCACAAAGGTTAACTCGGACCCCTTCGAACGAAATATTTCTCTCTTCCTTATTATCAATACCATATAGCAGCTCGAAATGAAGTTCTCTATATACTCGGCTGCATTTTTGGCGAGCCTCGCGAGCTGTCAAATATTCAATGTCTTTATCACTGTCGAAACTTTGTATATGATATCCACACAGGGCCAACTTGGCCCTCCAACAATTCGCATAGTAGCATCATCAATCATCTCTTCATATGTTGTTCTAACGTAAGGGAAAACCCCCGTGCAATAGCAAATCACTAAAAATCATTAACAGAACCACTACATCCAAATTTTCAGCGACATTTACAAGCACTTCCTCTACAAGCTCATCAACTTCAACAAAGAAACTTACCAGTTTGAGTGCAACATCAATATTCAACCCTTCAAGCTCGAGTGCTTCGTCCTTCAACACGAGAACGTCCTCAAGTAGGGTGGGTTCATCATCCATTACTGTGCCTTCAAGCTTGTCGGTGTTCAAGAGTATCTCTAGGACTACATCATCGGAAATCTCTTCCTCTAGCACAGTACCTTTCGCTTCAAGCTCAACCCTTTCCCCTCTCCCAGTAGCAACAGATTATGTAAGTACAGGATTATACTACCACAACATGCACCGTCGCAACCATTCCGCTCCTCTCATAACATGGAATGCTGCCCAAGCCGTCATCGCCGCGGAAATAGCATCAAGCTGCGTCTTCGCGCATAATATGTCAGTATCAGGAGGCGGATACGGCCAAAATCTTGCAGCCTATGGATCGACAGGCCCTGTATCCTCGTTTTCTCCCTCCCTCATGCTCGCTAAATCCATCACGAATCAGTGGTACTACGGTGAAGTCAATAACTTCTTACCTTCTTATTACGGTGAAGCGACTCCCAATATGACTTATTCAGTAGTTGGGGACATTTTTCACAGGTTGTTTGGAAAGGAAGTTCGACTGCAGGTTGCGCGAGCCAGTTTTGCCCAGCAGGGACAATTTTCGCGGGATTCGAGAGTTGGTTTACTGTTTGTAATTATGTAGCTCCTGGTAAGTTCTGCTACTCCTCTCTTCTGAACACTTACTGTCCACGAATTGCAACGACCTTTACTGACCAAGGGCCTGAATCAGGAAACTATATCGGATCTTTTGGAACCAATGTCTTCCCTTCTCTTGGACAGCCTGCCATTTTGGCTTAGTCTAGATTTTAGATTTTGCAATGCAATCTGTATTTGTTGAATGAGTTCTTCACGCAGAATTCGTTGATTCAATGACCCATCCTGTTCATGAGGGATGATCTATCTTTGTTTCACCTGTCCGATACCGTCACTACTTCCCTACTGAATCTTTGCTATTTCCTATAGAATATCGCTGAGGGCTAAACTGTTTACTTGCGTATAAGACTGAAGAGAGTATGAATCGCCGACCTCCGTTGAGATAGCTTTCAGGGGCATAACTTCCGGCAGTCTCGAGATGATTGCGAGATAACTTGCCCAAAGCATTATAAACGTACTAGAACCATTTCTTAGCTCGTAGAATCCAACTATTCTCTGCAATTTGGTAGGGCGATCCTTCCAACGGACACTTTAAGTGCCTGAACTTTTCTCCTTTAAACCAGCAAAGCCTTTTGCAATTCATTGACCTGAAAGAGGGGCCGACAAATATGATATATATGCAATCGTGCACTGTGAGCAGCCGATTGATTATCAGAGTAAATAGAGATATAACAGAAGACAAAGAGCAATATACGGCCTGCGAGGAGTGGTTGGCGTCGGTGAGAGCTATTCATTTGATAGGAAACTCAAGATCCGTTTCTTGTTCGAGCTCCAACCTAAGGCTTCAGGGCAAGGAGTGAATACTACATATGTGAAATAAATTGAGAGTAGATACAGAACTTACTCATCTACTTAACCAATTAAGTCCTCCTTACTGTACCCGGCTAGCGTACATATAAATATCAGAAACAATCCTATATGCAACCAAATCAAATATTTTGGCTTGGGGGTAACTGGCTGCTCACCAAGGTGACGTAAAGTAGCACCTCTAGAAAGCAACGTGCAACCAAACTTTTCAGGCCCCCAGTCAATATATAATTTGAAGGGACGAAAACCACTGAGAAGGGTGAAGTAAGAGAGGCCGATGTGCAGATGAGCATAGAGAAAAGAGCACGATCAAAGATCGTTTTAATATACGAATCCTCTATAAACTGCTCCAATCTTGCGCTTCATTTTCCTACAAAGCCAAAGCAGTCCTTCAGAGGCTTTCAGCATCATTCCTCCCCCACAGCTTTACAGTGCGATCATAACCACCACTACAGATCCACTTTGCATCCCTTGTCACATCCACACTGTGCACGTTTCCTGTATGTCCACTCAAACTCTGTACCAAACTCCAGTCGTCCGCTGAGAACACATTGACATTCTTATCAAACCCGCCAGACACGAAGAAGGTTCCCGCTTTCTTCGGCCTTCTCGCTCCCTGTTCATCAAGTTCGGGAATGACACCCTGAGCAGGATCATCTATACCTTTGTACCATCTCAAATCGGAGACTACACTTTTATGTGCTCCTATACCACCAGCTGGTGCAACTTTCCGCACGTCCCAGCACTTGATCCAGCCATCCCCTGAACCAGAGAGAACACGATGCCCGTCAACGCCCCAGTCGAGTGCGTAAATTGGGCGGATGTGTCCCTCGAGAATCATGACAGTTCGTCCGGTTCTGAGATCCCAGATCCGGCCGATACTGTCCATTCCTGCGCTTGCTAACAGTGAGCCATCCGTGTTGAAAGCTAGAGCAAAGACTCCGCGAGAATGGCCCTCTTGGAGCAGGAGTTCCGTGGTAGTATTCACGTCCCACAGGCGCCAGGTTGTGTCTTCGGATGCTGAGGCAAGATATTTTCCTGAAGGATGGAACTCGACGCGGCAGACGCGTTGGTTGTGGCCTGCTAACGTGGAAATGGGGGTATCTTGGTTCAAAGACCAGAGGTGTATATTGCCTTCTGCCCCTCCTGATGCAAGGTTGACGGAATCTGGCGAGACTGTTGTACCGGGTAGAGTTGCATCTGGGAACCATGATATGCCACCTATTCGATCCGTGTGTCCTCGTAGAGTTCGAATTTCGTTCATGACGGGAACATTTAGTAGCTTGATACCGCCTCCCCAGTTTCCAGCAGCGATGATTTCTCCGTTTGGTGAAAACCTTGTCATGCTAACTGGTCTCTCTCCAGCAGTCTGACTGCCTTGAAGCTCGAAACCCCCCAAGCGCTCTTTAATTGCCTTCCTGAATTTGACATGCGTCCGTAGAGGGATGTCGTGTTCAATCTTCTGACTGGCCAATCTCCTCTTCGCCCTTGGCAGCGAGTATCGCGCTATATCCTTCCTCGCCTCAACCAACTCCTGTATGCCTTTGGTATAAAACTCCTCTTCCTGCTCATTTTCACCCTGCTCGTCTGCATCCTGCATCCGAGCGTCTCCTTCCTCATCTTCGGCGGCATCGATCTCAGCTTGAATGGCAAGCAACTCCCTCAACCTGTCTCTGCGATCACCAGGTCCTTCCCCAAATAACGTAACCGGCTCTCCCATCTCCCGCAATCGAGCTCGAACCCGTCCATCATCCGTTGGCACCGCAATAGCTGCAGCCTTCCTCTTCCTATCAAATTGCGAGAGAATCGCGCTTGCACGCTCGGGGGCGATACCCGCTGTCGCAGATGGCATATCATAGTCGCGATCGAGGGCTGTTCTCTGTTTAGCAGACGCAAGGCTGAAGGTTTTCTTGCGGGAAGAACTTACGCACGTTTGCCAGGTCAATGCCTATATCCTGAAAGTTTCACCAGATCCATCAGCTGCCAGGCTCTTGTTCATGAAGGATGCGACGCCTCTGGGATCATATGAATACTGGTTGAGAGCGCGGGGTGAGGGTAAACAGTGGAGGGGGAGAAGGCTTACCTCGGGCTCCGCCTCTTCCACGTAAGCTTGCCTTGATGGATGCATGACGGTAATGAGGTGAGAAGAAAGAGCTCTTTGGTGAAGGGGCTCAGCGATTTGTCATATTTGGTTGTGTCGGTTTGATATCGCGCTGCCAGAAATATTTTGAGGTCGAGGTTCTCGCTTAAAACTCCACCTGGACTTCTCAGCCTCGAGGCAGTTCTAGAGTCTTACAACCTCGCAGCACTTTTCCTTGGCATAGAACTTTCATCACCCCATTGATTCAACCAAATGGTCTGCTTCGCTGGCCCCGTATGGCCATCTGCAGTGTTTTTGAGGCATAAAAGCCGCCTAAGGCTTGTAATGAAACAAGTTAATTATCTGCTGCCAGGCGGGAAATCAAATATACCGCAGGCACCAGCTCGTCTCATTAGCTCCTGTATATTTTCTTCTCCGCACCACGATCTGGGCTATTTAAGCATAGGGAATGATACTTCTCGTCTCTAAAATGGGGCACATAGTAGGTAGCATCGTTCTTCCTCTTAACGCCACTACCGAAGTTCCGCAGCTTAGATCTCTTGGTTTATTATATCAATCACAAGCGCTGATCAGAGTCTGGGAAGACTTGAAATCGAATCTTCTTATCATTTCCTTCATCATAAAGAAGTTTAGAACTCCGTTCTATCCCTCTGTTTCCTTGTTATTTCTACAGCACCCACATAGTTCTTACTCCTTCATTTTCAGGATGTCGGCACCAGTGAGGCTACCGTTAGGCCCAGAGCTTGACGAATTGCTCAAGCAATTTCCGGGAATTCCCCCATTCAACAGAGAGAATCTTCAGGATGTCTGGGAAACGCTGGACAGCATGAATTCAACCGAGGCCATACTTGACGACCCTGAATCTGAGTCACAAAGATATCACTATGTACGGCCCTGCAGATAATCTCATCTTTAAAATCTTCCGTGGCCAAAACTCTTCTCGGGCACGTCCAGTGATGTATTTCATGCATGGGGGCGGCATGGTGTTGGGTTGCAGGTTCATGACAATGGCTTAGTGTCTCGATTAGATCAAATAGTTGGCCTATGTGTTCATGTCTATCGAGTTCACCAACGCACATGGAATCAAGAATTACAGGCCCACGAGTCGAGGAATGCTTTACAGGCGTCAAGCGGGCGGCTGAGCATTGTGATGAATTGGGCATTGACCAAGCCAAGATCATTGTTACCGGAACTCCAGGGGGAGGAAATATAGCAGCTGTCACTACACTCCCATCGAGAGATCGAGGTGGTCCCAAAATATGTGCCCAATTGCTGTGCTATCTCGTTCTTAATGACAGGATGGACACATCTTCACACAAACAATGTGCTCATAAGGATCTTTGGCGCAGAGAGCACAGTATTTCAGTACGGAACATGGTACTTGGCGAGCACGGGGTACAAGAGATGTGACTATGTACGAGGGCTCTTGCATGGGCTACGGATCTCTCCGGATTTGCCTAGCAGAGTTATTCAGAAATGAGGATCACCAGTGGTTGTCTGAATTTGTGGCGCACTGCTCGTCTTCAATGTACCATAATTCGAGGGAGATTTAAAGTCTGATAACTAATTTGATTCAGTGAATGTCCCTCGATTTAAGGAACATTCTAACCCACAAAAAATTTTTTCTATCTGAATGTTCATTAAATTATGGTACATTGAAGACCATCTTTGCACCACGAATTCTAACAGCCCTTGGCGGTTGTTGCGTACGCATCAAAGATGTGCGAGTATGGAGGCCAGGCAGAGCTTCACATGAGCCAGGAGGATGACCTACGTTTGATGTCTTTGCTCCTAACTAGCCATTGGCAAAAAAGTCCAATAGGATCAGGAAATAGTAAGCATATTCCAAATGTTACAGCTTGCTTCACAAGGAGAGAAGTATTCCGTATGTCGAAAACTCTTCTAACAGGGTCTGCTCCAGGAGGAAAGAAATCGGTGGATAGTTCAGGTTGCTTTTCAGGTTGCTCATCAATATCCTCTTCTGACTCTTCAGCTTTGGATCTTCCAACGGTGTGATGTTCTGACTCTTCGGATGCGCTTCTTCCAGTGGCACGATATGCTAACTCTTCAGATGTGCTGCTTCTGCTACTGGGATCATACCGTACCTCTATCTCAGAGTGCTCCACGACTTGTTTGTGAGATTGCGAGTTCAGGTGTGCATTGTAGTTTTGGCGGGATTTGAAGACGTGCTGGAAGCCTCCGCAATCAGATACAGTACAAGTCCATGCCCGCAGTTTGTCGATTGGCAGACCAGAATTGTGATATGCCCATTTGTAGTTGCAGAACGTATCAAAGGATTTGAATGGTACACCCTTGAACTCACAGCCGTCTACTTGACAAGTTGAAAGTGCAGCAATAGTGGCGCCATCATATGGAACTGGTACCTCATGAAACTCGCGGGCGTGGGCCTTCTAAGCATAGATGTCTTCCAGCTTTTGCTGAAACTGAGGACAGCTAGATTCGTCACAACGAATGTCGTCGAAGCGCCCTTCCTTCTTGTGGGTTGTCAAGTGCCACTTTAGGTACATCTCCTTGTCGGCAATCTCATTCTTGCTTGGGCTCGCATCCAAGCCGTAATAAGGACAGTCTCGGACGTGACAGACGACCGGCAAAGGACGAGAGCCTTCTGGTGGAGTGCTCATATTGTATAGGTGCTCGTGGAGGGGGCGTGTCGCGGGGGTGGAGGATGGGTCGTGTTGGGTCCGTGAAGTGTGTACGGTGGTTCAAATTTGGTGAGGTCACGAAATGATATGCTGGAGAAGAGAGGCGTCCTATCGTGCTCTTGTTGACGATGACTGCACGGGAGGCGGAGGATCGTGTACCAGTTGTGTACAGGTTCAAAGGTGGCGAGTACACTCAGATGATGATATCAGAGATGAAGAAATGAGGGAAGAATGAACGTGTACCGCCTCGCCTTGATGGCGTGGGTGTGCGGTGTTTGTTGATGAAGAGAATGAAGGGAAAATGATACTCGTTGAAGGAACTAGAGGTGCACTCTGTGATGCCGCTTCCCATTGGGAAACAACGTACACAACAGTGGAAGGAGCGGAAAGTAGGGGAGGCATCCCGCTTACCGCCTACTGCCCCTTTGCCAGCAACCTCTTCTGTATTAACTTAGAAGCTAAAATAACCTAGAAGAGATTAGGTGAGTGTGCAACAAGTTTAACTGTAACAGTTATCAGACAATTGCATGATCAGGGAATCAGCCTTGGAATAAATGGAAGAGTAATCTACAAGATAATCACGTGACAAGAAGCTGGAATAATCGAGAACAGAGAAGATGATGGTGCAAGAAATATTAATTGTAATAGTCACTGGACGATTACATGGTCAGGGAATTAGCTTTAAATGAAATAGACGTCCAAGACGAAAGGTGCAACAATAGATATGATATTGTAGGGAGATTTCGACTGAGTTTGATTCTAGACAAGTTACTCCAGTGCAGTGAAGCGTCTGTAAGTGTTTCTCGATATGTGATAGAGAACTTACCATGAAGCCATTCGCTTTACAGGCGTCAAGTGGGCGGCTGCTAGGGTTCCTCTTATTCATCTCATGACATGCAATTTCTTGCTTCTAAGCTGGACAGACGTGCTCCTTTGCTGGCCGTCCACTGATAGGCCGCAGGGCAGAGACTTCTCCAATCAGAGCGGGATGTGGGGACCCCGCTTCATGGAAGCGTTCTGCGATGCTTCCATGCACCCCCAATCTCAGACAGTATGTCACAACCCATCCCGTCCATCCACGCCCACACGGGAGAGACGCCTCTTGACTCGACGTCTCCTGGATCTGCAAAACGAATCAGCACCTAGTGACGAACGCTCTTCTATCGAGTCTTCCATTAACAGGAATAGTATCCAGTCAGGACCGTCCCAACATCATCCTCCGCCGATCTGGAAATTCCATTCATCTGATTCTATTCCTGTTTCAACAGACGGATCATGGATGGGAGGTCAAAGTGGTAGCAGGGACAAGCCTGCCTGTCTGCCACGTTGTTTACACTCTCGTGCTCATGCAAGGGCACTAGCTTGCACTTGCACGAAATCCCCCACATACAACCTACATACAAAGCAGCTAAGAAGGAAGTAGCATTGTCTGCGTTGACCAACTCCACAACGCAGCACAACGCAGCACAGCGCCCACTTCCTGTACCTCTACAAAAGGCAGCGAGATAACCCAAACACATCCCCAATTGACGGGCCTGGTGTCAGCCTGCAGTCGGCCACCTTCCCCCTCTCAGCCCCTATTCCTGCGCGCTCGGACGAAGGGCTGGGGGGTCCGAGCACTTGCAGGCCGCGCTGATCTCTCCTCTCCACGGCGGACGGCCAGCACCACCGCACCGCTCCGCAAGCGACCATCAGGACCACCAGGACCACCAGGACAGACCATGACATGACCAAGCGGGCGCTGGGGTTTGCTCATGCGTCAAACACAAGTCGTACTCTCTCGGTCACCGCCTGAAGCCAGCCACCGTATCGCTCCTCAGTCAGCTTCGCCGCAACCCCAATTAATGGTACAGTAGATGCATTGAGATTAACATCTTGGATCTTGATCGTGGTACCCAATTGTAAAAGCTGAGCATCGCTCCAATGGCCGCAAAAGCACGTCTACGCACAAAGTTGGGTTGTCTAACCTGTAAGTACCACCCTGGCGGCTAGGTGTTCCAGTCGCGGGCATGCTGTAGCTAATCGCATCGCAACAGGCCGACAGCGAAAGAAGAAATGCGACGAGCTGAGGCCCGTATGTTCTGGGTGCAGCAGTCGCAAGTCACTCGAGTGCAAATGGCCAACAGAACATGATAATGCTCAGGATCGGCGTCTGCGAAAGGTTACCATCCGCACCACCACCCTCTGCACCGAGAGCACCGAGTCCACTGAGTCCACTGAGTCCACCGAGACCACCATCTCAGATAGATCAGATAGCGGCTATGCCTCAACGCCCGAGGAGCAGAAGATGGAGAGTCAGGGGATGGTTCTGCATAAGCAATACCAACAATCGCCGTCTTCAAAGTGGTCAAATAAGGGCAATCCGGACCTCACGGTTGGATTTGGTTGGAATAATGAGCCGGTGATGTTGGCTTTCTACTTCAAGCAGATGTTGCCGGGCTTCATTCACGAGCGATCGCACGCCCGCTTCATGGAGTGCCATTACATGTGCAACCTGGTGCAGGACTCACAGCCTTTGCGAGATACAGCTTTGGCGTGTGCTGCCATGACGATGTCATGGAAGCCATCGTCGGACCCTCGTTGGGGGATTAAGATGAGACGTCAAGCGCTTTCGTACAAGACCTCGGCACTGGCATCACTCCAGGAGCAAATCGCGAATGGATCTGTGACGGGGACTGAAGACTGGCTTCTTGCCACAGCAAACCAGCTTACCCTTCTTGATGTAAGTAGACCTGATATCAGTTGGCATCCACCATTCCACAACTAACTCTCGGCTTTTAGAACCGAGACCACAATACCTTCGCCTCCACTTCCAATACCCATATTCGTGCCATGTTGAATTTGATCAAATTAAGAACCGCATCAAACCTTGCTCTCCTGAAAGCCGGTCTCCCCCTTCCTGAGAAGTGCATGTCCGCCCATGCATTCGAGCGTGTGTGCTATGAAGCCGTACTCTACCATGGTGCAACCATGATGCTGTTTGACCGAGACTTCGACATGCTTGACGGATCAGCCGAATGGCAGATGCTCGAAGACTACTTCCGAGACCCCCCCGTGCCTTCTGAGGCGCACGAGGAGAACTGGCCCGTTCTTGGAATGCCTTTCGATGTGTTCCGACTTGTCGTGATCGCTTCGAGACTTAGTCGTATCGCTATTCTCACAACGGCAGAGCTAGAAATCGCTGCGTATGTCCTGGCAGAACTGTCCAGCTGGTACGAGGTTATTCCTGCTACTGGTAAATTCACGAGCGGACACTCTTACCTCGTGGCTGCAAATGCTTTGCTACGTACGCTTGTTGCTCAACAGCCGGACGGAGATCTTCTTCTGGATGACAAGCATCAGCCGGATATTGAGCTAGCTGCTGTTATTTCCACAATCGAAATCGGCCACCAGTTCAACAAATATCCGCTCTGGCCGCTTACTGTCTTCTACCGTCTCTCTTTAGACCCACATGAAAGGAAGATTTTGGAGCATGCCATCTCGGCAGCTTTGCAGAACACTGACGGAGATATTGCTCGTTTCGCACCTCGAGAAACAATCAACATGTTTCTCGTGGCACCAGGCCTTTAATCGGTGCTGATGTAGGGACATCAGAGATGGCGGTGTGCCGTTTCGAGGAGAGCCGCTTCGCTGTGCTGGCTCCAGTGACAAAACATTAGCAGCACAGCGGGCATCTTCGACGTGTTGAAGGTCGACTTCATTCCAACATTCGTTGCGAGGGGCTCGAGGTCGACATTGTAGAGCTCCATCGAGGGAAACTTCCCAAAGTCAGGGAATATCTCAACTGATATATCATCCTGACTGCAGTATCACATACGCGTCACTAGGTCAGGCATTCCTCGCCGTGGTGAGACGTCACCCACAGAGGATCGGAAACTTCCATCCTGCTCAGTGTAACATCGACTGGCATGCCTTGCAAGGCAAATCCCCTGCCACTGGCAAGGACGAAATCAGACTTGGACTTCACTGCACTGCAGTCTAGAGATCCACAACACAATCTATGAACCTACACACTGGGGGACTTCCACCCTTAAGACCCCCAAACGCTCGCTACCAAGAAACTTTAATTCCTACGTTCAACGAGTCAGTGTCATTTACGCCCGCCTAAGACAAGAGAATCTGAGCTATCACAAAGTCTCATCCCATTCCTCACCTACGGCACTTGGCTGGCAAATCGCATCAGCTCCGTCATGAAATCCACTGAGCAATGTGGATTAGTTTTTCCTTGGTGCACTCAGGGTAGGATTGTATGGCGTTTCAGGGCGCAAAATGCAGTGATAGGCCTCCCGCCGCTTTGGGATGGGTCGCTTTTTTATTTTCTGGCCCACGGGGGGTAAGCCGGGGTTTGTGATAAGCCAATGATCTTCAATTCCGGGATGGGGCCTTGGCGCTCTATCCGCCCTTTTTATTTTATTTCCGATGGGATTTCACCGCTTGACATCTTGCACGATGACAGCACTGAGGAACTCTGCTCATGAATGAGGATGAATTGTGTTTCGATTTAATGGCTATGATATTGTTATGTTTGGGTATACCTGTTGAGAATTTCTGAAAACTTTTGCTCAATGATTGGTTGTTTGCTCGGAAAGGGAACTGGATTGTACTTGTAGTTAGGAAGTACCTTTTACGAATCTGAACGCGAGTTCAAAAGCCTCTTAATGCACCGTGCCCTGTGATCATCGGAGAGTTTGCGGGGAATTTTCGAGTGACGGACGGAATTCCCCCTTGGGGCTGGTGGGTTGACTCAAGTGCATTCCCTAAGCGCTTCCGAAACACTAGCAGAAGGCGTATGAAGTGGACGCCTTGCAAGAGGTTGCTTTCAACTACGAAAGGGAATGGAGGAGGATGTCTTATCTGAGAGCGGGAAAGTGAAAGGTGATGGGAGCGAAGATCGCAGACACAGACATTGCGGGAGATTGCTCAGCTCTTTGTCAAAGACAGAGTCAGTTGATGGCTTGTAGCCTATCCCTTTGGATTTCTTTTTCTCAGCCAGCGCGCAGTACCATCCACTTCTGTGTTAGTGTGAGGGATTCGTGGCCTCTGCTTCTCATTAATGAAGGGGTTCGTTCCTCCGAGCAAGGAAAAACCCTGAGAAAGGCGGAGGAAGGATTCAGCGGCAGTTGAAGGAAGGGCTTTCGTCAAGCAGTGGGCATCCTTGAGCAGCTATTCGATATGGCCAGCTACTGCCCCGTTCAGAGTCGCAGCATTCTGAGTGGCATTTCCGATTCAATGAGCAGATGTGCCTTGTGACGGCTCTCATTCCGACTCCGTCTCTCTCCCCTTCTGCTGGTACAAGCGATCACGGCTTTCTTTCCTCTCTTGTTATGGCTCAGTTCGACATCAACAAGAAAATCTTTCTTGGCAGTTAAGTGTTCATCAAGATAGAGTACTCAACCCTATCATCCTCCCAGATCTGGAGCTGCAGGTCCAGGATTATGAAAATGGAGCAAAGAATGTGTTTGCTTGCCGAAAGGAGAACGAATCGGATGTACTGGTGGGAAATAACAGTCGATGGTTCTTGTGGACTCTTTACGAGACGAGAAGCTCCTTCCTTTTCCTCTCCTCACTATCAAAGTAGAAGGCAGAAGAGCAGCTCATGGTGGATGCAATAGCAAACCAGGACAATATTGGCTAGATATTGAAGGAAGGATAGAGATAATTTAAAGATTCCAGGATTTTCATCGAGTATTCAATGTATGAGACCCTGAGGGAACACTTGAAGGTGGGTCCTTTGGAATGTCCCATTGGACTGGGTACAAATAGTACTCCTCTCTGCGCACCACGAGGGATATGCAGTATAGATGAAGAACATATCAATATTATATCATGTTGCTTGTAAGAGACTTTGAGCTGCTAGTGCATATATGTAAATCCAGAAGGAGGAAGTGCGTGAAGCAATGATTTGTATGCCTTAAGCCTCGCCAAGGATAGTTTGTAAAATCATGACACAATGTGGTAGTCACACAGAGGCATAGGAATGACGTTCAGGCAATGGCTAAAACGATAGACAATAAGTTGACCCGTCCCATTACTCCTCAAGATCATCGAAATAAAACAGATGCCTGGATATATTGAGAGCCGCTGGGGAGTTTAGCCGACTTTTGTTTATAATCCGTCAAATCCTTTCGCACTACTGTTGACGTTTGTGACAAGCTGCAGAGTTACGGTTCTCTGCTCACTTGGAGCTCAGACCGGACAGCGAGAGATTTGATGGTAACAGGTGAGTCGACCGAATTTCATAGCGAAGGATCAGATGAAAAGAGCTGATTTTGTACAGGTACACTCTTCGACAATACACATCAAACTGGAGCATTAAAAATCTTGAATCTTGTCTATGTCTCCTAAGGCGCAAAATATGGCCAGAAACATTTCTGAAGCAGAGAGGAGAATCTTGGCACGAGAAGAATCTTGATATTGTCGTCAGAAGATACATACACATTATGGAGCGCCCTTTGCTTCTCTGAGACGCCTAGCATGCCATGCAATGATACACTAACATACTAAAGAAGAAAAAACTGCATAGTGCCAGGCTGATCTATGCACAAGAAACCACTATGTGGTGAAGAAGGCGGACAGAAAGTATGTGACAAGAAAGGTACAAGTGGGTATCGCAGATACTGAAAATCCACAACATCGACGACCCGTGGTGTTTTGAATGTAGCGAAGAGCGCTGGCGGATTTCAAATTCTGATCTTCTTCCCCGTGATCTTGAACCAGATGACTGCCACAAGATCCTCCTTAAACCTCTCCCACAACGACCGATTCAAGTAGTTGCTCAACTCCCTGAAATTATACATTTCACCCCAGCAATCGCGGCCCCACTCACACCCTGCCATATTGACCACAAAATCCCTGTCCTTCTCGTTGTAATGAATTCGGGTGTCATTTCCGTTCTCGGAGCATGCTCCTTCGGGGAAGCTGTTGATTTTGCGTTGTGGGATGAAAGCTGTATGCGGTCGGATCCAAGGCTGGTTGATGTAGAGAAACTCTAAAGCATCCTGCTCTTTGTGCTCCCATTCCATGTGCTTTTGCTCATACCCAACTGGATCCCACCATACATCTAGGAGACGGTCGGTCCAGGCGCCACGGCGGATGAAAAATGAGCCTAGGTTGAAACCACCGCAGTCTTGCGGGACAATGAGATTTATGGAAGAAGCCTTGCCATCGCCAACAGGACTGCGTGCTTCGGCGTCGAGGTGATCGGAGGGGAATGGGTGTGTTATGTTCAGGGGATTGTATTCGTTGATGTCGCGGTAGGTGTTTTTGGCGAGGTCATTGAAGATGTGAGATTGGAGGGAGTAGGATGGCTCCATTATGAAGGTATTGAGATCCATCCACCAAAACCTGCAGTAAATTAGCTTTGATGTTTTTGAAGCGTGCAGGTATTCATACCATTCAGCATCTGGGTATTTTCGTAAGCAATTTCGGATCGTGTCTACCTTTTCCCAGCTCTCCCTCCACTCATGTGCGTATCGTTTCTTCGTACTCATATCAACGATTTCCAGATCGTATCCCCATCTATTGATGTACTTTTTCTTGTTCTTTACACTGTCCCGCTCAATTGCCCATTCTCGTGGTCCCTTCCACTCCATAACCCCACCCCCTTGATTTGCTGCAAGTATTATGACAAACTTCTTTCCCCCTCCTAAGGCTTTTGATCTGCGCCACCAGTAATGTAAAGCTATGCTTGTCAGTGGGTTTCCTTGCTTGTAGGTGGGAAATCGTACGTGTTATGTAGAAAAGAATGATCATGAAAATGAAGGCTGTGACAATGAGAAATCGTATCTTTGCTTTTCTGCTGGTCTTCAATATAAGAGTCCTTAGCTTCGCAAGCTTGGTCCCCTCTCTCGTCATCCACCGTCCGCGGCCAAGCTTCTCTTTCTCTGCATAGCTCTTCTCCTCCCCAAGATTGAACCGGGGTAAACTGGCCGATAAGCTCCGTATATGTTTATTGATGAAGCTTTTGCCCTGCGTTGAGAACGATGGATAGCCATTAACCCCGTTGCTCTTAGCTTTGGCCGATTCCCAGGTCACATTGCTCGCTCCACCATTGACTCCATATGTCTTCGCGGGACTCGATCGACCGCTGACCGTGGCATATGGATTCGCAAGCCCAGGACTCGACCATCCACCCCCAGGCCTTGGAGATGGACTGCGCGAGAGTGACATGGGACCCTTCGGGCTCCCTGGATTTGGAGTCCCAGGAATTGGAGGGAGGGTTTGCGCGCTGCGCGAAGTTGGAGATGTGTACGAATCGCTGTTTGTTCCTTGCAGAGACAAGTTCTGCGGTACGTTGGAAGCTGAAGATCGTCGCCGGCGATGGGAAAATGACTGGCCTATAGAAGAAGAAGAAGACGCTGAAGTGGGAGTTAAGGACGCCAGGTCGATGGTGGTGGGCCAGAAGGTACCTCGACCGTTCTGGCAGTTCCGAATTGGATAAATACTCCACGGCACCGCTCCTCTGCCTCGTATGCGATCTGGTGATTCTCACTCCCGCAGCATCGTCATAGGTGGGAGGATTGAAGGGATTCGTATGAGGCCAAGGGCGTCGAGGGAATTTGCGACACAATGGCGGATGTCGATGAGCAGATGTGGCTAAATGTTCTGGATGTGGCTTGGCGTGCTCGTATTGATAAGGCTGTTGCAGCAGAGCTCGTGAACGATCCGACTGCAGCACACGCACAGCTGACCAGGTCTGATCTGATGTAAGGACGGTACAGAAATCACAGGTCGAGGTTGGTTTTGCGCGCGAGGATACTTTGCTACAACACGATGTTTGGCTTGGCTGTCTCGGCCATTTAAGTAGAAGCTAGAGCTTCATCGCCAGCAGCCACAAATTAGGGGCCACCAAAGCTAATTTCAAAAATGTCTGTCGATCCTGGCTATCGGCCGCGTCTTATCAGCGCTCAAACTCTAACGTGTTTGGCAGTTGGGTCACTGTTTGGAGCTGGATCAGGAGAAGAAAGAGAAAAGGGGTGGTCTCCACTATAGAAATCCTCATCTTTGCGGCATGGCAGGTAGGACTTGTCCTTGTATTTGTGCTCTACCATCGGCAGCAGGCCGCGGGAGCAACGGCTGGGTTTTGTCGAACGGTCCCTTCTGGAGGCGTGGGTCTGGAATTTTATTTATTTATTCATATCAGAGGAGATGATCAGTAAATAATATGATCTCCACGCTATAGAAGGCTTCCCGCAGCCAAAAGCACACATCTCATCTCAGAAAAGATAACGCCATTGCGGCACGAAGAAACAAACCCCCTTTCTTCACGATGCGAGCAGAAATCCGGAGAATTAAAGAAATCTATACCGTGGTTAGTAGCAGCGGCAATAAGATGACTTGTGGGAGGGTGCAGTCTGTTGCAGTAATATATTCTGATTCCGTAAAGGTATTCCGTCGGCAAATGATTTCGTCCCATCTCCAGCCCTGCCCCTTTTCCAGGCCCCCTTGCAGGGCGGTGTAATATAAAAATTCTGCCACGTCTAGAGACGCCAAGAGACGTCAACCACCTTCGATCTTTTCACTCATCCCTCAGCAAACAAAGAAGATAATGAGAGCCGCGATGAGCAGCCTCGTCGATTCACCAATGATACACCTCCGCTGACTGCTTCGGCTTGTCGCGGATCTCATAACTCACCCAATTCAAGACCTCTTGGATGATTGGCCTTCGTTGCTTAAGCGCCTGGCCAATGTTGGTGGCCCATTTCCCTCCGACGGGCGGTTATGGCGACGCCTTGGACGAACCAAGACGACCACAGCCTAGAATAGAGCGTCAAATGTCTCCAGCTGCGACTGTAGTCGAATGAGATGGTTCCATCTTATTTTGGGTGTATTCGAGAGCCCCACCAGCCTCCAGGCTCATGTCGAGGCGTGACCTCAATTTCTGAAGGCCATGACCCATCAGCCATGAGTCTTCCGTTTCATTCTTTCATGTTTTCTCCTACGCGTATTTTCGTAATCGTTGTCGCAGATTCTCGGCTTCTTGGTGCCCCGTTCACAGTCTTTACCTTTTCTCGCGGTTTCCTATTGTTGAGACGTCAATAGCCCATTGTTACAGGTCCCCATTGTACCCAACACACATCTCGAACTGCAACATTATCTTCTTCCTTTGTTATTTCACGATAATGCGGTCTCAACGTTTGCAAGTTTAGACCCAGTCATGCTTTCGAGTCTCCCAGTCATTCCTTCCGCATACAACAAACCTACCATCCCAATACACCAACGATCACCCCTCGCAGAAAATTACCATCGATCCCATCCGTCCACAATATCGAGACCTTCGAAACATTCTTGAATCTCTCAAGGCTTCTCTCTTTGAACCGACAATTCCGAATTTCAATATTGCAACATGTCTGCAAAACTACCCGTGGCACAAGCGCCACCCCATTCGAAAAATATTCCTTCGACAGAAGCAGCTGATAATCCATTCGACACGATCTTTGATGACGATGGTGACGATGCTGAGGATGAATGGTGGGAGGAAGAGGATACGGTTACCTCAAATCCACCAGGAGCAACATCAGATGTGCGAATTACACAGTGGCCCAAACCACCAGAAGGTGTCGGTCTTGGATTGAGTACGAAACCGTTGAATCGGATCAGCACTAGAAAGCCGGTCAAGAGATATTCAGTCCAAAAGCCAACACGAGACAAATCTAAAGGGCGACAAAGAAAGCAAAATGCGAAGGCTGGCATAAAGGTTGTGACAAACTTCTCAAGGCATCAAGCACCGGCTCCCCCAGTACAATTGCAGCCCTCGCGCACTGCCCCGCAGATGGGATGCTTTGTGGATTTAGCAGCTCTCCAGGCTCTCAATGGAGATTCTACACAATCCTCGACAGGATTTTGGAAATCGAAAAAGGGCAGAGAAATATTTGGTGCTGGGAATACTGCACCATCCGCCATAAAGAACGCCTCACCGATTTCTGTTGGCAATCTCTCAAACCCTGCCTCTAGAGATCCTGATTCTTCAGAATCACAACTGAGAAACACTCTTGCACCCTCGCCACTCAAGTCAAGCGGCGACCTTTCTCCAGATGATCGTCCTATTGTCATTGGAATTAGCATCCCTTCACGTGATGTTCAGGAGCATACTTTTAGCCCACAGACTGCTTTGTCTGAGACGACAAAGATAGTTCGAAGCTATGAGAGCCGTAGCCCAATGCCACCGGAAACCCCGACAATCATCATCACTCCTGCCAAAGAAGTGTCCTGCTGGTCACCGGATACAATGAGTGCCTCGACCGATCCTCGTCCAGCTTCTAGTATCTATTCACAGGCGACTCACCACGATACGCATTATGCTCATAGCGATGCTCCCCCCGTTCCTCAGATGCCTGCTTCCTTTCTCGAAGATGAGAGGCAAAGATTGGCTGCCCAGAAAAGCTACTTCTCGCCTGACTCGGACGATGCTACAACGTGGGGCGAAGAGGACAACATAGATCGCAGCGCAACGAAATCTCGTGTTGTTTCCACTTGTACTGTATTCGAAGAAGATGACAGCCCAATACTGACGAGATCAGCACGCTCAGTATCAATTTCAGCAGATTCTAGAACAGGACGGCATGCGAGTATCAGCACAGTAGCCACACGTCCTCGTTCCAAAGGCTGGTGGAACTATATAACTACGCCATTCTTGACAAGGTCCAATACTTTCGCGAATCGAGAGATCGGGGACGAAGCACCTCCAGCTTTACCAAACCTTGCAATCGCGGCTGCGAAAGCACTTGAAGCTGAAAGAGACAGGAGATCATGGAATAAGGAATTCTCACCTATAACCCCTGAAGCGTCAGCTACAACTATATCATCAGATTCCTGGTGGGATTTAGACGCTAAGAAACAAGACATATCTCCAGTTCTTCGCGAAACAAGACACAAGGTTCAGACTTCTACTGATGGACTCCCAATCATCCACCCCGAAACCGCTGGCTTTGGATCTGCTGCTACGATGACTCCCATAATATCAAAAGATGCCTCTAGCCTAAGACGTGATAATACGTCTTCGACTTTGAAGTCGGATTTCCGAGCTAGTACTAATGATCGGGAAGTGCCATTGTTGATTGACGCTCCTGCTCGGCGGTCTCAGAATAACAACCCCTTTGTTCAGCCTCGACTTGGAGATTTTGATGATCCTCCAGCTCAGACAACAAGCAGGGAGGTCGCACAATCTACAATCGCTGCGAACCCTCCGTCTGCTCAGCCAATGAATTCGCCTTCTGGGGCTCCGCCTCCACCATATTCTCCATCACCAGCCCGCGTGCGATATCGAGCAGTATTTCCTCCTGGACATGCTCTGGCTAACCAATATCCTATGTCTCCTGGGCCTATATCACCCGGTTTGGCACAAGCGATGTCTTCACAGGGTGCTATTCCCATGTCAGAGGTGCCATTGACTCCGCCAGCTCGACGGCCAATAAATCTAAACTCTGGGTATCCACAATTACCAGCTCGACAGGCAGGATTGCCGTTCACTGCCGAGGACCTTCAAGCACCGTCAAAAAAAGCAAAGAAGGCTGAAGCAAAACGTCAAAGACAAGAGAAGGAGGATGCTCTGGCCCATAAAGCTGGAGGATTGTGGCGAGGACGCGGCTGTATCCCTGATAGCGGATGCTATGGTCGCAAAGGAGCCGAGGGCCGCAAGAAACGTCGATGTTATCTGGGTCTTATCATTGGCTTTCTATTCATGATTATCGTTGTTGTGGCTCTTGCTACGACTCTTCATCGAAAGTCAAATACCGACATTGGACCTTCTCAGTGGTTGAACCTGACAGGATTCCCACCGATCTATCTAGGCATTTCGACAGTAATTGCTCCAGAAAACAATGTCATCAATACTGGATGTGTGCTTCCAGCAACGCAGTGGAGCTGTTCTCTTCCTAAGGAGCTTCAACGATCAATCTCCCCAAACCCACCGAATCAGCCGAACTTTTTTCTCGAGATCCAGTGGGATAATAGCAGCTCTACAAATGCCACATTCTCCAATGTTACCGGAAATCCGAATTTGGGTACTCGTGCAGTTGGAAATCCTGTATCTGCTGGGCAGTTCATCAGAAACATTATCCTCAAAGCTAGGCAAGCTGTTACATTCATCCCGATTCCAGCCCCACCATCTTATAAAGAAGAATTCTTTCTCGGAAATACAACAGATGGAATAGTCTCAAAAAATAAAGCTGGGGAGCCAACACCGTTCTATATCTCCTTTCTGTCAAGTCTCCCTACAAATTCCAAGCGAGACATCGTGATTGAACAGAGAGACTCGGAGCCGTTCCCAAATATCACCGACAGCATCCCGCCTCCAAGCCTCAACGCCGATGGTACTGCAGCGCCTGCAAACCTACTCCCATTCCCAACTCAGCAACCTATCAGACTTTACGATCGTGGTCTTCCTACGGAGCATTACGGATTCTACACTTATTTCGACCGCTCAATCTTTCTTAAGTCTCTCGACGTTCTCAACTCAACAAACACTGCCGAGGTGCCTGACGATGAGAACGGGGGTGCGACAGAAGCAGAAGCAGCTTTTAGGTGCACTTGGTCACAAACACGCTTCCTTGTCCAGATGTGGACTCGAATGAACGTCACTTCACAACTGCTCAATTCCACGTCTCACTCATCCTCGGCAAACCAAACGTATCTCACCCAGCCAGGCTCCTTTCCGTACCCGATCACGATCACAACTGATCGCCACGGAGGTGATCCAGCACTGAAAATGATCTATTGTTATACGATGGATGACCGCGAAGGTGTCGTGGCCGGCAGTGAAAAGTTTAACGAGGAGTTAAGGGGATTTGGAGGTACGATCATCAACCCTGCACCGACTGTGTTCTCGAACAGCTCGGATCCAAGTTTAGGTGGTTTTGATGGTGGGTCAGGAGGATGTAGCTGCCAGTGGAGCAACTTCCAGACCGTTATACATAGTACTTAAAGGCTTCACGAGGGACGGGTCTTTGAATTTTTTTATGGATTTGCATAGCGAACGTAGCATGGATGAGGAGGTAGTACATTCTGCATTTTATGGTGATGGAAGGCATACAGTTAGATTATGGTAATGAGTAATTGAATACATGACTTCAGAACCAATATCCATCTAAAATAGTGAAGTCGGTTTGTAAAAAGGGGTGGTAAATAAGGGGGTGATGCTTGCCTAGCGCGCGGCTCTAGCCAGCCACCGATCGAGGTGAACCTTGTTGGATCCAGGAACAATCAACATTCAACGTTCAACAATCAATTACCACTTTGACCGGGATCCAATTCGAGACTACTTGCGCCTCTTGTTTTGCGCAATATTTCCGGTGATTATTCAATTCTCAGGTGTTCCTCCTCCGACTGGAGGAATTGTAAAGGAAGGGAAGGAGATTACGAACAACGAAGCTGAATCAATACCGCGAGAAGGGCCAGCGACTACACCCCGATTCTGAATAGATCTCCATAGTCTTCAAATCTTTTTCTAGGTTTCTAGCAACGACTGGGCCTGTAGCCTGGAAAGATAACCTGGGTTCAGAGAGTCAGGAAGCCAGTATCTACGACGCGATTCAATATGCCTTCCGTCTCCCAAACGACAATATCCCCAAGTAGCAGTAAGAAGCGGAGGCGAGACGATGACACCGGTGCTCAAGTACAAGTTAAGATATCTAGGTACGTGCTCTTTCCCGACCCTTCCGTAGTCAGTACAGGTTGTGCATCGATGCTAATTACGAGATCCAGTCCCCGCCACGCCCTTCATGACACTCTCTTCAACAACGCAGCCAACAGAGACGACTCCCACCTGAACGCCGAACGGAAACAAATTGCACCAAGACGAAGGCTACATGAGCAGAAGAGACAGCGTATTGAGGTTCGGGACGAGCAGACACACTCATTGCTACAAAATGAAACCACGAGGCTAGGATTAGGGGGTGAGAAGGAACTAGTGAAGCCGAAGATCGATCTCAGTCCCTGCCATGTGTGCTGGCGAAAACCGACAGATAAATCCCAGCTGGATTCGTATGCTTATTGTGAGGGCTGCGGGGCGAGGACGTGTTTTGTTTGTATGAGGGTTTGTGAGGGGGTGGGAGATTTTCGAAGTACCATGAGAGGAATTGGGATTGGGGATGGGGCGTTCAGTTTTGAATTCGAGAATCCTGTGCATGGACAAGGGGAAACATTCGAGAGAGGGGGCGAGGAGGAAGGGAAGAAGGCATGGCAGAAGGATAGGATTGAGGGGCATAGAGGACGGATTTGCAGCCGGTGTTGTTTGGAGAGAGGGGCGGAAGGTGATGTTTGGTGCCTTGGGTGTTTGAGAACGGAAGATGGGATGAGTTGAAGCTGCCACATGGCTTACCTCTCTTCTTGAACAACATTTTAGGTTCAGGGGTTTGGGTCCGGATAGGATAAGGCCTGGAGGTCCTGGTGTCTGAAGAATAATACCTGGAAACTTCTCTGCACACAGGCCGCTATGGCAGGACGAAGCATAATATATTGATGCTTCATGAAGGTCCGTTTTATCTTCTTACAACAATAGTGATGCGAAATTTGAATTTCTCAAACGTCCACAGCACCTCATTGAATGGTTCTCTTCGTTCCAAACCAAATAATCTCTACAAGGCAGCCTCGATACAAGTGTATCACCCTCCTTATTAACAGCAGCACAGCGTCGCCACGATTTCACATGCCAACAATGTAATCGTCCACTCATTGTTTATTTTGATCACACCATGCAAGGCATATTATTCATCCCGTCCGTCCGATTAAGGTTATTCCTGGACCCGACATTTAGCCTCGACCTCCTCCGTCAGACTCCTCCCCCTTTCTTCCACAAATCAGAACCTTGACCTCATCAGCCTTCCATTCTAATTATTGACTGGAGCCGAGACGGCTTGTGGCTTGGGCTGGTTAACATATACCGATGAATATGGGGATGGGTCGCGGAAGATGGCTAAGTGGCTGCGAGCGGTGTCAGATTGATGAGGTTTGTTTTGAAACTGGCTGGATGGTGGGGATGGAATGTTCTTTAATGCTTCTTTGCTTTGGAATCTCTGAGGCAGTTCTCTTGGATCGAGTTTGCAGATTCTGGAAATCTATGTCTCCTTCATGTTAGATACAGGATCTCTGATCCACAACCTCCATCCTCAGTGGCCGAGGGGCTCACTCTCAATCCCCGACTTCCATTTCGCCGGAATCCTCCTTGAAAATAGTCTTCATAATCATGGTTCGGGTCCATCTGATGTGATATACTCCGTCTCACATCTAAACATGGCTCTCCATCCACGTTCCTTCCATGGTTTCGGGTCCATGGATTCTGTTTTTGGAGACGAGAGCAGCAGGGTGAGGCTCATGCTGTTTACGGAGACGAGAGATTGACTCAGCCTCGCGTGGTACTTTAGCCGTGTGATTCCGAGAGCTATTTTTGAGCGCCGAGCGGTTTGTTGGCTTCATATTCGTAAGGCTGGACCATGCTGTGATGAGGATTAGGAAGTGGCCGAGTTGGAGTATGCCTTGAGATACGAACGAGAGTCAATGATTTGATCATCGGGAGCGAAGCGCTGCCGGGGATAGGCAGGAGTGGTGTGTTGGACGTGAGGTATAGTATGTGAGTTAACTATAAGAAGTTGTGAATCCTCTGCGAGAAGTTTCTTCCGTCCAGCAATCACATCATCACATCTTCAAGGCTTTCAATCCCACTCTATACCCTGTATCCACATCCAGTCACTGTCATCAAGCTTAAAGCAACCGCAACGAACATCAAGATGCAGCTCACACTTCTCACTCCAATCCTCCTGCTTCTTACCTCAATCCATGCCATCCCTACACCAGAAGACTCATCGACATCTAGCAACGCCGCCATCTCGAGTACAGATGATACGGATCACTACCCCTACGCAGCACAAAATCCTGTCGTTGCCACAGTCGATCTCTGGAAAAGCGGTGGCTGCCAACCGCAGATATGCAATCATAATTTCCTCGTCAATTTGAATGGATGCACTGTTGTGCCGAAGGGGTGCAGTACAAGTGCGAAGGTTACAACGGGGAGTGATAATTGTTATTGTAAGTATCTCTCGTTTCTTTTCTGGGATGTTGAGAAAGGGAGACGAGGGAATAAACAGAAGAGACTAACGAATTAACAGTCAAGATCTGGACTGATGATCGGTGCTCGAGCCAGAAGAACGTTATTACTGTGAAGAAGGAGTGGGGTGGAATTGGACAGTGTGAACAACCTGGCCCTCAAATTGGGTCGATTAGTGCCGTTTGTCATTAGGAAGAGATAGTGGCGGGTGAGGACAGGAAATCTTAGAAAGAGGCTTAGCATCTGGAGGCGTTATACTGCATTGTTGGTGTCTTGGAAGCATTATAAAGTATACTTTTGGAGACAGCACAGTATGGAATAAATTTTGGCATCATTGCGTACAGAATTCATTCTCCGAAGGTTATTCCTCGTTGAGTGGCTTTGGTCAGGATGTGACTGGGCTAAGCTCACCAAAAGCTGCAGGCGGTCTGGGCATGACTATGCCTTTAATGCCATTCAAAGTGTAAGATTCATGGAAGTGACTGTTCTGAATGTGCTGCCACACCTACCTCAACAATCAAACAATCACAAAATGAAGTTATTTAACTTAATCACGTGAGATGAAACTGAATCATCCTCCATCCTTCTGAATGGCTTAACCACTAGTTGATAGGTCTCCGAGTGGAGCATAAAAGCAAACGAGAACAGTCCAACGCAATTTGGCCAGGCATGATACCATACTTCAATCGGTACTCAGGTGACTAGATCTTGGCGCCCAAAGAACAGGATGAACCCGAAACATGTTTGCATGAATCAGGGCCTGCATGCTATCGATAAGGAGATCTTCCTCCGGCAGATCGTATGCCCGTTTATGGAGTATTCTTTCCTTCTATCGAGTCGAGACCCTGTTAGGGGGATCGATATCAAGCGTCTTAAGGATAGTAGATGTGGCTGAGATGGTTCGCGATTCGGCGACAAGCCCACAGACAGCGCATCCGTATCACAGAACGGCACGTGCGAGGATCCAAGAGGTCCCTTCACAAGTTTCATGACTGCGGGTGATATGAGAGTTGTGCAGCCTACGTGGAAAGGAGAAGGCGGTTGTTTTATGTTTCCTAGCCAGCGTGGGGACGTTGTTTCACATCCGAGGCCCCCCTGGTGCCTGGCTCGCTTGGCCACAAGGAGGCGCAAGCGAGGACGCAGATCTGGAGAATGCGCGCCCGCAAGCCAACGACAGGCCAACGACAGGCCAACATCGTTTTGGGTATCGACTTGGTCGAAACAAACCACTGGGCGGCCTATCCGCGCTCGAGAAACAGGTCGTCCAAGTGGCCGAGCTCTCATCTACCTTTCACAAAGATCAGACGCACGCAATGTCCGACGAGTCGGGTCCCGGCTAGTCTCTCCAGCGTTCTGGCTCCTGCAGCCACTCGTTTGCTTCATCCGCGCAACCTTCCCCTCGACCCCCAAGGGCCAACACCTTTCCACGAGCGTTGTACCTATACTCGGTCCCAGAATCATAGAGAGCCACACCAGGATGCCTTGTCAGCGCTCCAGTGGAGCCACAAAGCTTGAGTCCTTGTCGCAAATTGACCGGGCACTGACGGTCCCTGAATATGCCACTCGAGCTCAGATGCCCCCAGAGGGGTCGAGTATTTGACTTCCCTATTTCCCATTCTGGCGCCGGAAGTTTTCCCTTCGTTAGTCTATTACAGCCGTCACTCCTTAAGCGGTTTATTCGATTCTTTGGTTCTTGACAATAGCAGGGCATTGATTGTTCCACAATAGCTTCGTCAGAACAATACCTCCTTTGACCTCGATTCAGAGAACAAAGGTCAACATTCATTATTCGTTATTCCACGACTCTTTACATAAACGGTCCCTCTGATTCAATCTTGCTACCAAATTTCTGCTCTGCAAAACTTCCTCTCGATCATTTCAGAACCTTCAATCAAAGAAACAATTTTCAATGCATACATCACAGCTTCTCGTGCGCCTCGGCGCCTCTCTCCTTTGCGCTGCTGGCATCGCAAATGCAAACTACGCGATCACTGATACTTTCGATCATACCAATTTCTTCGACGAGTACGACTTCTTCAATGGTGCGGACCCTACAGACGGCTTCGTTAAGTTCGCCTCCTCAGCTATCGCCAATACCAGTGGCCTCGCTGGATATAGCGGCAACTCGATTTATTTAGGCGTTGATTCTACCACAGTCAACCCCCCAAATGGAAGGCAGGCCACCCGAGTGACCTCAAAGAAATCATATACACACGGCCTTTTCATCGCAGACATCGCACACATGCCTGGAGGCACCTGTGGTGTCTGGCCCGCATTTTGGACTTTTGGCCCAAATTGGCCAGCCTCTGGTGAAATCGATATCATCGAAGGTGTGAATTCAATTGCTACGGACACTGTCACTCTCCATACTGCTGCGGGATGCTCCATGAGCTCTGCTGGCTCTCTCGCAGGCTCAACCCTCTCAACTGCTGACTGCGAAGGCAACAACGGCTGCAGTATATCCACAACGAACACTCAAGGCTACGGTGGTGGATTCAACGCGAACGGCGGCGGCGTGTACGCAATGCAATGGGAAAGCACCGGAATATATGTTTGGTTCTTTCCTCGCAACGCGATTCCTTCAGATGTTTCCTCTGGATCTCCCAACCCCTCAGGCTGGGGTACTCCAACTGCCATGTTCTCTGGCGGTGGCTGCAACGTCGACCAGTTCTTTATGAACCACAATATTGTCTTCGATACAACATTCTGTGGAGACTGGGCAGGCGCAACGGCGGTCTGGGATTCCTCATGTCAAGCGTCGACAGGTTCATCCACGTGTGAAGCATATGTGGCAGCAAACCCTTCGGCATTCACTAATGCCTACTGGTTGATAAACTCGGTCAAAGTCTACTCACTTGGTGCGGCCAAGAGGGATGCTGTTGTGCCAAGGCCGTTCATGGCCTAAAGGATGTTAGTCGAGCTGGACTCGAGACTCGAAATATTCACTTCCTTGTCACATACCTTTTTAGATTTGGGCTATGGCGTTTGATACCTTTGTTCTTTGGCCACATAGTGGGAAGGCGTTCTGTGGAATCGGCGTCGGGGGCTTTGTGGGCGACCTTAGCGAGTTCTGAGTACATAAATGACTGCCTTCTTGTCAAAATAAGAAACATATTAGACTCATACACTTCTTTGTTCGTAAATAGTGAATAATTTCTTTCTTTGAATGTGACAATTTGAGACCTCAGAATAACAGAACACGCTTACTGACAGTCATAGAAACTCCGAGACGGGTGTTTTCTCTCGAACAATCGAAGCTTTGAAATACCTCTTCCATCTCTCGAATTCAAAAACACCATCCTCTAATTCTTTACTGTTTGGATCTTCTTTCAAAATAAAAGTTCTACCCCTCACAAACGTTCCACTTTCGAGCGTGATATTGCATTCATACCATGGGTAAGCAGTCGTCTCATACGTTCCCATTGCTCTGGTGTCTTAACATGAGATACCATTCGAGATATCCGTGCAGCAGATGGGATAGAATATGAAAACAGGAGAAGCGCGGGGTAGATGCCCCATAACTTAAGCACGAAGCTGGAGATGATTCCGTGGTATGAGGGAGGATTGAGAAGAGAGAGGAGAGTTTGCAAGACTTGTGCATCCATGAGCGTCCCATAAGCGAATAGAGGAAAAGACACGAAAGGACCTGACAGCCGAGGATCTTCAAACTTCTTTCCTGAAGCTTTAGGAGATAATACTCGTGGAGGTGGCTGTGATTTGGATGCTGGGGGAAGAGGAGGCAGTGGTGGAGGCAAGCTGGAGTTATTTTGTGCTAGAAAGACCTTATCTCCGCTTTGACTCGTGTCGAATAGGATGGTATTGTTCATTTTTGGAAACAGTATTGCCATGTCTAGAGGTCTAGATAGTTCTTGTAATGTTATATTGTTGGGATGGAAAGGAGTGGTGGAGGAGGTTCGCTACCCCTGAGCGATTTTGCTGCATGGGCTGCGGCCTCGGAGACGACGTCACCTCGGGAAATTCTGAGAGACACCCGGTGATTTCAAGAGACTTCACGAACGCCTCCTTCACAACAACCTCACGGACTGGCCAATTTTTACCGTGGAAAGTATCTGCCAGATATTTAAGCATATGTTCCATTAAACTGCGCATTCCCAGGAGAGGTCAACTTTCCAAAATGCGGTCCTCCTTACTGCGACGAAATCAGCAGCTCCTCAGCATCTACGAGACCTCGACCCGCCGGACTATTACCACAACCTCTGCACGATCCTCAAACTCCACTCTCCCGATCTGCCACGTATGCAGTCGAAGGTTTCTCCAATCTACAACCCAGAAACAGTCTCAAAGACGCTTCCAAAGCTCTGCCGCCACCCAAATCAACCCCGCTTCAGACGACGCCATACGAAGCAACCCAATCCCTCAAACACACTACGAATTCTTTCCCAAGACGCTGCGCCAAGGTCCTCCGCCAAAAGGGCCATTTCATATTGACATCCGGGAATTGCGTAGAGAGTTCTTGCAGCTGCAAGCTGTAGCACATCCAGATCGACATCCTCATAATCTCAAGACACGGGCAGAAGCTACGTCCGCACGAATCAACGAAGCGTACAAGACATTACAGAATCCGTTATTACGAGCACAGTACTTGCTAAGTTTGCGAGGTATTGATGTAGCGGAAGATGAGACTGCGAAGGTAGAGGATCCGGAATTGTTGATGGAAGTTCTAGATGCGAGAGAGGAGATTGAAAATGCAAGGGAGGAAGAGGAGTTAGAAGAGATGAAGAAGATTAACGAGGAGAGAATCGAGAGGAGTGAGGCGGTATTGGATGAGGCGTTTAAGAGGGATGATATCCAAGGCGCGAAGGGAGAGGCGGTGAGGTTGAGGTATTGGGTTAATATTAAGGAAAGCTTAGATGCTTGGGAGAGGGGAAAGCCCGTTATACTGGTGCATTAAGGGAGCAATAGGATGACGAGTTTGATACCGAGATGCTTGTTCGAGCATGTATATTTGACAGCTGGAGGCACATATTAGATGATGATACCCAGTGTATAATAGAGGCACATCTTCTCTCTGTTTCTCAAGTAGAAGCAAGACCAACTTCCAAATTCTTCAAGGGTATCATGTACAGACCAAGAACACCAATTTGCAAAACTCCCCTTCTTCGAGAGAAGTGTCAACCCTCCAAGCCCATCAAACCTTTGCTAACTGTCCTTTCCTCCCATGTTATGAGTAAGGACCATAGGCAACATAATCTTGTCCAGGTCGGCCGTAGATGCTGAGCAGATTGGCAGCATTCTGGTCCGAAATTGCTGGCGCATAAGGACTGTTATACATTGACCTATTTTCATCTCCGTTCCGGGGCTGTTCCCTTTCCACAGATACTGCCCCCTGCTGTCCCCAACTCTCACTTCCCCGGCCTCCACTCATTGCCATTGTTTTCTTTATATTCCTCTTACTGAAAGGATTCCTCGGAGGGCCTCCCTTTCCTCCAACAAACGGAATACCCTTCGCCTTGATAAACCTAGACATCGTAGTCGTCCCAAGCTCGACATCCAGCCTCTCCTTCACCGCACTCACAATCTCCTTCAACTCCACCTCCGGATATCTCTCCACTATCTCCCTTACACATCGCTCAATCTCTTCTTGATTCGCACCACGCAATGCCTTCGGACCTGGTTTCTTCTTAGGATACGTGCCGGTTGTGTTAATGGTTCTTATGCGGCAGTTTATGTGGCGGACGGATTCGTATGAGGTGTTGAAGATTACAGCGATTCCTTTGAGGTCTGGACGCTTGTTTTGGGAATATGCTATATTGATTGCCAACTCGATAGCTGTGACGACTTCTTTGGGCAGTTGTGGAGCCATTGTTGCTGTTGTTCTGAGATGATGTTTGTCGGATGTACGAGGCTGAAGGAAGGCCGAACAGGGATGGGGAAATCCGAGCAGGGGTGACGAGGCGCAAATGACGATTTCTAAGACTATTTTCTGCTGACCAGATCTTGCGAATATTCGCAACGAAGAACATTTTCTGGATTCTCTCCCCTGTCTTCGGAAGAAGAATGTGATTACACTATGTCAGTTCTGGATCTTTGTTTTTGTGCTCATTGATTGCGAGCCCTCGGGCTTTGCTTGGAGACATGGCTTCTCTTCGAACAGTTGCTTCCACGGCGTGCAGGACAGGTACTTTGCATAGCAGAGGGATATACACGAGTCGCAAACCTGTTACGAGAGCAGTTTGTCTTTATTCAATTCGACAATTTTCTTCAGGACGAATATCACCACTATCTCAACGAGTCCGGCCCCATTCTCAAAAGACATCCTTAAAGTCCTTCCACACTTCACAGCCTTCACAACAGTCAAGCTCTAAGTTTACCTACGGCATATCAGCCTCATTTTCTGCAAAAGACGAGCGCTATAATCCTGACACAAACGTCTTCAACTTCAATCCCTACAATCGGATCCTCGCGCGCCGAAAAGACAAACGGACACGTCCCCGCTCAGGCCAAGATGCCTTCTTCATTTCCCGAGTCGATAACACACATGATGTCGCATTTGGAATTGCAGACGGTGTAGGAGGATGGGCAGATTCTGGCGTTGACCCGGCAGACTTCGCTCATGGGTTTTGCGATTACATGGCACACGCGGCGTATACGTATCAGGCAGGGCAATGGAAGGGTGGAATGGGAGCTAGAGCGCTGATGCAGAGGGGTTATGAGGATATATGTCGAGATGATACTGTACTTGCTGGAGGGAGCACTGCTTGTGTGGGCATTGCGAGAGAAGATGGGGGGTTGGAGGTTGCCAACTTGGGGGATTCGGGGTTTGTGCAGTTGCGGTTGAATGCCATCCACAGCGCTTCCCAACCGCAAACTCATGCGTTCAATACCCCATACCAGCTCTCGATTGTCCCTGAGAAGGTGCTGGCCCAAGCAGCGGCGTTCGGGGGCGAGCAGCTGAGGGACTTTCCGAAGGATGCGAATGTTAGCCAGCATGAGTTGAGACATGGGGATGTTATTGTATTTGCCAGTGACGGTGTTTGGGACAATCTTTCGAGCCAGGAGATTTTGAAGATTGTGAGTAGGATTATGCTGGGTGCTAGGGCTTGGGAACATACGGAGGATGGAGTCCATGTGGGGAAGAGCTTAAATCAGTTCATTTTGGCTGATGATGGGAAGAGTGGTGCGGAGGAAATACCTAGCTTGCAAAGCTTCTTGGCTGTGGGAATCACGGGCGAGGCAAAGGCTGCCAGTGTGAATACGAAGAAGGATGGCCCTTTTGCTAAAGAGGTACAGAAGTACTATCCCTACGAGAATTGGAGAGGTGGGAAGGTGGATGATATTTGCGTGGTTGTTGCTGTTGTATGTGAGGAAGGGAAATAGGGCTTCGTAGAATCGAAGTTGGGGCTGTAGGATATTGCATACCTGCCAAGTAGCAGACTGTATTATGACCACAACCATAGAATAGGGAGCTGCAATAGCAACCCAGATGGGAGCATGGAGCAATTGGCTAGTCAGCTACATGTTAGAGAGTCGAGTGGATTAATTGTTTTTAACAAGACATGTGCCTGCTAATATACAAGTATCGGAACCCTCCTTTCAAGGCAACTCCAGCTTCCCTAGTCGCTCAACATATGTTTCCTGCATCGTTCTGAAGCCTTCAAGCCCTCTCATTCCACCATGTCTCTACAAGCTTAAACTCTTCTACCTATGCTGCAGATTTTGTGTCGTGGATTTGGTTTACTTTGCCGTTTATCCCAAACCCAACGCCTCTTGAATAAATTATCCGCTCTTCCTCAAAGCATGACAGCTTCCTACGGAGTGCACCGAGATCAGAGTCCAACAAGCATGAAAAGACTTCTCTTTCATTTAGATAAGTTGCCCAGTTCCCAATAGGAAATAGAGAAAAATAATCTTGAATAGCGCCGTCACAATTAATGCTATATTGGGTCAACGAACAAGCTAGAGCCATCACTTTCGCGATTCACCTACACCCTTGGACCCTAATAATGTTAAATAAGGCATTTTCCGACCAAGAGATCTCCAGTCGCAGGCTCAGTTCACCACGGTCAACTGTGTTTGAGGGAACGTGTTCTAACGCCATGCTTCGAGCAGAGGTTACCACGCAAGTACCGCCCTCAATAGTGGATATTGATCTAAGGTTACGCCGGCCTAGAAGAGATATGCTCTGCCACAGATAACTGAGTTCAAGCCAAGTTTCTGGTCCTAGATAAGGATACGGTTCCCTGTAATTCCGGCCTTGTGGATTCTTTTACTGTTTTGATTTTTGCAACTTTTTTGCATGCTGTTAAGCGAGTTGTAGAAGGGACCCACCATGATTGCCTCATTTCCTCTGGTACGAAACCCCGGATATATCGCATCTTGTGTATGTGCTGTATGCTATTGGAGCAAGCTTTACGCTGATCTGTCCTATATCGAGAGTAGTGATAGGCTATCCGCTGGTTGTACATGATTTTTCTTAGGAGAGGTGTACTAGACAGGGTACAAGGGGCGAGAAAAGGAGGGGAATTCCGGTGCAGGTACTTCACGATCTACTGATATCCTTTACAGAGTCTCAAAATTGCTGAGCATATGAGAGGGAGAATTGTATAATGCCTTTGAGGAAAAACGTTTTCGAATTTTCCCAAGCTTATATCAAAGACATTAGAATTTTGGATTATAAACAATGTTTAGCTAGTCGAGAATCAGTAACCGTAGCCTCGCATTCGTATTCTCAGCCTCGTATTGCGACCCAATAAATTGGCTTGGCCATTGATCCTTCACCAATCAAAAGTCACCAATCTTCGCAAGCTGCGCCGTAGATCTATATTTACCCCTGACAGGGCGGCAAGGCTAAACCAAAATTATACTTGAAATCAACATCCAGGTGTCCCCTTTCCAAACAACTCCTTATCCCCTCCACCGAAGACCCCGCGATGATAACAACAAACTCATAAGCCGCAATGATCCGCCGTACCTCCCTCCCACACCTCCTCCTCCTTAACATCCGTCACCGCTGGCGGCGACTTCTCGTTCTCCTCTCCCTCCTCTACCTGCTACAAAAGTTCAATTACCAAAAACATCCCTTCACGCCAAAACCACACACCATCACGTCCCTTTCTCTGGACTATGAACGCACACACCTCTCCCCCACCTCTCCACACCGCGAATTCCGCCCAACTTCCGAAGCCTCCGCGCTCTGCCACGCCCACAACTGGCGTCCCTGGCCCTACCGCGGAACTGGACCTCACAAGCGCAAAGTCTACGACCTCTTCATGCTCAACGACGAGCTCGACTGGCTAGAAATCCGACTGCACACGCTGGCACCCTACGTCGACTATTTCGTGATTCTTGAAAGCCCCTTCACATTCACGAAACAAGCCAAGCCCTTAGTTCTTAAAGAGAATTGGGACAAGTTTAAGCAGTGGCATGATATGATTATTTATAAGGAGGTGGCGGGAATGCCTGTTGGCGCAAAACGGACATGGGACCTGGAGGATTATCAGAGGAATAGTATGTTGTTGCAGGGGATTGCGAGTGTGGAGGGTACGGAACACGCGGCGAGGTGGGGCGATGTATTACTTATTAGTGATGTTGATGAGATTCCGCGGCCAATTTCAGTAGTTCTGTTGAGGGAGTGCGAGACGCAGAAAAGGGTTACGCTTAGGAGTGTCTTCTACTATTATGGCTTTCAGTATAAGCATATGGGGAGGGAGTGGAGCCATCCGCAAGCTACGATTTATCAGGGAACGAAGACGATCCTACCGGCGGATTTGAGAAATGGGGAAGGGAGAAAGGTCGATTTCTTTTGGACATGGTGGGATAAGGCGGAGTTGTGGAATGGCGGGTGGCATTGTAGTACTTGTTTTAAGACGGTAGAGGAGGTGTTGAGCAAGTTGAGGAGCTTTAGTCACGTGGGGATGAACCAAGAACCGTTCAGGGACCGCGGGAGGATTGTGGATAGAGTGAGAAAGGGGCTGGACTTGTGGGATCGCAAGGGAGAGATTTATGAGGAGGTTCATGCAAATGAGGATATTCCAGAGTATTTGAAGAAGGATAGGCAGAGGTGGGCATTCCTGCTGGATCGAAGTGGGAGCAATGCTGCTTTCCAAGACTACGATGCCGGCGAAGCTGTTGGGGATTGAGTGCTAAGAATGCTTATGATCATCGCTCGAATCAAATTGGACCTTTAGCACCACAGCACGTGGACAGAGTGGCACCAAGGAAAGACCTTTGGGTAGATCTGCTACCAGCGACCACGGGTCCTACGTGGTGCAAAGATCATGGCACACTCGTGATCAGTGTCAAGGAAACGTTTCATGTATAGAATTCCTATTGAAGGGTTGCCCTTGAATTCTGTAGATCCGGCAGACCTTGTCCTAACATAAGTCATGTTAAACAAATTTATACAAAGGGCATAGATGTCTCTTACACAACATTGTCCCAGGCCCCCAGCTGCATGAACTATTTTTGGCTATAGCTACGCTGGTGAAACTCATTCAATTCGAAACTTCGGCTCAACAAGAAAAAATGCAGCAGAGGTGAACCGTAGTATGACAAAATAATCAGACCAGAAACCGTGGGTTACCTTGGTAGTTAATTTATCGCTGATACTGTGACACCGAACGGTAGCGGTTCTTCCCAGCGCAGCGGAATTCGGGTACATACATATTCCGGAACGCCTCGGTGAGTTTGTCGGCGATTCGTACCCATTACTGCTTTGTTGGGGGTTCGTCAGCCATAGGTGGAGATATATAGCGCAGGGGCGAGGAAGATTTTGTTGAGGGTTTGAGGAGATATTTGTGATTTTAAAGTAGAGAGGGCGTATCTTGCATACTGGAAGATTTACCTTGCAGTTTAACCGTTGCAACGGGTGAGTGGCAACAGTTCTGGCGCCTGCGAATCTTAGTCCCTAACCGATAAGTTGCATTGCTTG
This sequence comes from Stipitochalara longipes BDJ, assembly GCA_009732865.1. Taxonomy (NCBI): domain Eukaryota; kingdom Fungi; phylum Ascomycota; class Leotiomycetes; order Helotiales; family Hamatocanthoscyphaceae; genus Stipitochalara; species Stipitochalara longipes. The sequence continues at coordinate 1,160,074 of ML769336.1, read as the reverse complement.
GGACTTACTGAGAGAGGCCGATGCAGGATAGTTTCGAAAATTTTACAGGAGATATTGATCCTTGAGCAATTTGCGGAGTTCCTGCAACTCTGAAGGAATATTTGACCAGACACTACCCACAGCATTACGACCTTGGAGAGTATTGGTACCCACTAAATCTATTCTGGATTTGCCAAGGGAGAGCCGCACCGCAGGGGCTGATGGACGCTACTTCCACCGCCTGAAGGCTACAAGATACTCAATGTCGCCGCTCATAGCTTTCGAGCATTGAAGATGCAAAAGAAAATCTGCAAATGGCAACGCAACATTGGGAACGGACGCATGGCCCACTCTTGGTAATTGGACCTTGTACTGGGACTGACAGCGGATGGCGTTCGAATGTGATATTCTAGCATCAATAGACGCAAGGAGAGGACATAGCCGAATCATACCTCGACCTCAATTGTGACAACCTAAGATGTCAAATATGAGCCGTCTTTGAGCCCCCATTTGGCTAGACTTGCTGATCATTCTCCAATCGTGACTGTGTATGGATACCCAAGAAGCAGCCATTACCTGTACGACTGGATCGTGCTGCAGGTGTCGGGTCGAATCGTCGTTTCTCGGTGCTGCTTGCTTGATCACTTCTGCTGCTCGCCGTCGTTGATTGGGTTGAAGACATCCTGACCCATGTCGAGATCCATGTCGAGATCCATGGCGGAATCTAACCTGATCCGGATCGCTGGGTCGGCGCGACGGCTGGCCCCATGCGGGGATCCATCAGCATCAACCTCATGTCTTCCTTCTCGAGGACGCTGGGGCCAGTATCACCAACAACAAACGAGTCCTATCAGATCTAAGAGCACGGTTGCATGTGGAACCATGGCAGCGATATGGCAAGAGGCCAGACATACAGCAGGATGCCGAATATGTGGTGTTCGGGAAGGATCTCAGGATCTCGGTGGTCTTGGTAAGAAGCAAGGGCATGGGCATGTTTTCTTTTGCAGCGCGTCATCCGGTATTTGGGCAGCCTCCTTCTGACGGCCTCAATAATGGTTCATTGCTTTTGACAGTAGAAAGAACAGCTGCCGATTGTGCCATGAGCAGCCGCCTCCACTCGGAGCATCCACCAGATCTCCGTCGTCCTCGAGGAAAGCGCCATGGCCAACATTTGTAGTAACAGCGCCACCAACCCCATGTCGCCCCCTGTGCATCATCTGGCCGTTTGCCAGCGCCAATCGAGGAGCTTCAAGATCTCTGAAACCCTGCTCCCGATCCATTGACTCAAAATCACGCCTGGTAAACATCCCCGAGTTGTTTGGGCTTCTGCTGTGTGGAGGCGCCACGCTTGGGGGCTCGCAGCACATGCAGAGCACGCAGCCTTCTATATGACAAGTGCATCGCCTCTCACAATGCGAAAATGCAAGCTCCAGTTTTGCCGCGAAACCTCGAGATCTCCCTCCTTGCCCTGCCCAGCCCTCTACACAGCAGCAGTGACACAGCGTCTGCTGTATCCCGCCGCTGACAAGGCCTGCCAACGACTCTGCAGTGCTTGACCCCCACCACATAGCATGAGAGGAGGGATCTAGGAACGCCGAGAGTAAAGCTGAAGTATTCTGGTCGAACCAAGCTGGCTGTATGGAGGTTTCTGGCAGTGTTGTGTGTTCTGTGAGGTCAAGACGTGTTTCTCATGAAGGCCTCGAGTTCCTTGCTCCTTCTTTTCCCACGGCCTCGCCAAACATACTCCGAAGGCACTTTCACCTGCACACGAGATCCCGGGAGACTGCCGAGCGTTCTAACCAACCCCGCATCCGAATCTGCTGCATCGCGCCTCAATTCTCTTCCTCTTCGACACTTTTCTCGTTCGACTTCCACAGCCGCAATTCCTTTCTGACTTCAACAGCACCAGTTCCTTTCCACTTCGACAGCAGCACCTCTGTGTTCAACTTTGCTTCTGCTTTCAAGCTAAAACCTTTCTGTCTCCCAGCAACTACTCAGATCGGAGACCTTTGACTTGTAAAGATTTCCTTTGTTCCGACAAGATCGGTTTCTGTCTGCCCACGACATCTCATCTGAATGCAGGTCAAGCTAAAAGGTAGGTCTCTCTTCTCCCAATGTCTCCCCCTCCCCCCTATTGCTAGCTCCGATGTCTCCTGTTGGACTTCCTCGTCTCAAAAGATTGCACTGACCACTTGAACAGGCAGATTATTGACATTACACCGAATCAGCCACCGCAACTTCTTAGGATAGCTAGACAAGCCAACCAACAGTATCTTAAAGACCCCGCAGCTGCATATTAGGACCTTCTATTGCTGTCTCTGCTCCAGCAAACTCTACTACTCTGCTAGTGCTTATGCAAAATAGTACCTTGGAAGGACTTTGAAGTGAGTGTTCATAACGAACCCCGCTTTCCAACCAAATTCACTAATATTCGGCTGAAAGCGAGGCGAAGACAGCTGTGTCCCCTATCATATCTCGGCAAAGCTTATTCGAAGAGTAGGTCTTCCCACTTCAACTTCGAAAACTTCTTCACACATCCCCGTTCCTTGTATCCTGCCTTCATCGACCATTTTTCGATTGATGGTTTCCCCCCATTGAATCACCAGCGAGCCTACTGCAAAAAAAAACTTCAATCCCCATTCCATGCTTTTGTCTTGTTGATTGCAAAAAAGAGCCAAGAAGCACGATCTGACTTGTTTTCTGTACAAAGACGCCCTCGTCCGATTTCTCTAGCCTCTAACCAGCGTTTCACGAGATCAACTCAATAGAGGCTATCATAAATCAGTTAGTAAGTACTCAATAACCCGAACCTGTTCTCTCACGTATTTACATGTCGCTGATACCTGCTCCCCTAAGGTGACTGCAAAGGCGAACGATTCCGACAACCGACAACCGACAACGTGAATGGAAAGTCGCAATTTCGTCCTGGCTTTGACAATACTTTCGAACACCACGAGCCAATATTGAGGCAAATCCCTAAAACGCTCTGAGAATGGCATTATCCAAGGAGATAGATGTCTCTGAATGTCCCAAGCCACTTCAAACAAAAGTGTCTTCCACAGGCTCGGAGAAGAAGGCTGGAGGAACGTTTGTGAGCAAGCTCTTTAACAAATCGTCACGAGGCAAGTCCTTGGACGAAAAGCTTCCAGGTACAGGCGATAATAGGCCATCCGCGGGGAATCACCCGCCTGCCCATTTTGTTAGACTGATGCACCCGCAAAACAACAGCGAACGTCTACAACCGCGCATATGCTCCCAGGAAGGCTTTAAGAGAGATGACTATCTTGAAGCAGACACTGCTTCAGAGTCAGGTTCGAGCTCGGTCATGCACCCCATCACTAAAGCACGCCTTCGTGCAGATACCTATAGAATCCTGGTGAGCGGTGATGTTAAGGAAGCCGAGGCAACTCCCACCGAGGGGAACATTCGAGACGAGGCTGTCGAACCTGCTGAGGAATATTTTGACAATGGTTTCCATATGACCTCCAAGACAGACCATTTCGGTTATGAATGCTCTGACCTTGCTGCACCCCAATATGATGAGATATCTGAGATGGGCAGCCATCAATCGTCTGGTGCGCTCCAGATTTCGCAGGTTGCGACCAAGAATTCACGAAACGGCTCGGAATTTGACCATTGGAAGTTTTGGCTCGAGTGCTATACCACGGTACGGAACATCTTTTCTCTTGCCTCGTTTCCGTAAAGCGCCTGATGTTGACATGTTTCCAGGGTCAATACAATCTTTCTAATCCTCCTATCCCAACTCCTCCCGCTCAATGCCATGACACTTTCGATCATCTTCCCGCCGTACACACTTTCAACGAGGAAGAGAGAATCTCGTTGTGTACCATGTATGATACCGTATGGGCGCCTGGAGCGCATACGGATGCGCTCGGAGAACTTGTGAGTGCAGCCGTCAAGAGATTCGGAGCCGAGGCTGGTTGCCTCAGTTTCTTCAACACAGAAAAGGAGCTAGTCCAAATTGAAGGCCTGCACCAACGACCACGAATCGATCGCCAGGATAGCATTGCAGCCCATGCACTTTATTCGCAAGAAGTCATGGTTGTGTTGGACACGAAGAAGGTTTGTGGCCTAATTTCTTCGGAAATTTCTCCATGCTGACATTTGTAGGATTGGCGTTTCGAGAGAAATCCACTTGTTATTGGCGGACCGCGCATTAGGTTCTTCGCCGGTGCCCCTTTGTTGTCTGATGAAGGTGTGGCGATGGGCGTGCTCTCGCTCATTGAGCGCAAGCCACGATCTGCTTTTACCCCAAAAGAGCGCGGCGAGTTTGCCGAGTTCAGTAAGAAGATTGTGCAAGAGCTTAACTATATCGTTGACACCTTGACGGATCCTGCTCTGAGGACAACTCCTTTGCTAGACCGCGAGTCGATCATCAATGGACACTATAAACCATACCATACTGGCTCGTCCGATAGAATGTTCAGTACCGAAAAGGTTGTACCAGAACTCATGCCGTCTGGACTTCAGTATCAATTGAAGCCTTCGAAGCCTTCGATGAATACTAGATACCCGATCAATACGCATATGAACTTCTCATACGCTGGAGAACCCACTCCACCTCCCTCCGCTGAATCGAATACGAATAGCTGGTTTGACCAGCCGCAAAGTTATGGCAAGAACTACGAGCAGCTTTGCGAGGACCCAGTCTTGCATGAAGGCCAAGCTTTCGGACAACAGGCAAACTCGGGCTATCGCTGTTCGTCACCGCGCCCTTTCTCAAGTTCTGACTTGACTTCACTTCATCCTCCACCTTTCAACAGTCCAGATAATTCATTTGAAGGAGCGGATTCTGTTAGGCAAGCCGACTTTGACTTGTCAGATCAGCAGTTCTATGAACTGACTGACGCTGATTGTGCAGAGGATATGGCTCCTAGCCTTCCTGCCAATACCTCACTCGGAACACAAAGTATTGTGAGCTTCTCTTCGTCACGAGCCGAACTGCCCCAACAGAAGCCTGGCCCGATTATCGAGCAGAATATCAAGGACTTTGCTGAGCAATGCAATTTCGATGTCGTATACTGCGTGGAGCTGACGTTGAAGCCATCACCCATAGGCAACGAGTTGACCAAGAAGTTCTTGATTCTCTATGGGCAGAAGAAGGTCGCCGAGCTAAATTCAGACCTTCATCTTCAAGTGCTTCAATCAGGAGATTGTATGCATTTGCAAGGTGACCAAGAGAACTACGAGCGTGATGCGTTCGCGGATGGCTTTTTGATCCCGCTTCATGCAGAAGCTGCTCGAAAACACCGATCTGCTGGTATTGTCTTGGGAATGTTCCGTAAGGCCAGAACAATCGAAAAATATGGGCAGCGCAACTCCCAGCAGGAGAGACAACTGGTGATTGCTTTTGCCAGCAAGCTGTCCCGCATCATTCCGCCCAAGTCCAGTTCATCAAGAAAGCACTCGCACACCGACGTTCTTTCTCATAACTCCGAGCCACGCCTAACTACCGAGAGATCATACACCGAGCCTATCGCATCCCGTCCGTTCCTTGCGAATGAGGCCACAGAGGTTATGCTTGACGACGAGAATGTTCGCCTGGATGGTGTCTGGAAGCCATTCGAGGACGCCATGAACCTTGAGCGTGCCCATCAAAAGGATTCAACTGCCAAGCATGTCCCCATGTACCCATCTGGACAAGCTCATTTCCGTGAGCGCAACACTGGCGCGGAGGGTGGCAACACATATCCACGTCCAATGGAAGTAGTGCAGCCCAAACACAAAAATAACAACTTTACTGAGAGAATCAAGGGCCTCGGCCGCCGCATCACAGCTGATGCTCTGTCAAATTTGGGCAGTGGCGGGTTTGCATAAAGCAGATTCGTTGGAAATGGCCATTGATTGCTACTCAACACTTTCATCTGTCTCGCAAGCCTTCCTGTTAAAAGGTTGACACGTGTGTGTTCGAAGAAAGCTATCCAACCTTGTCCCATGATCTAAGGACTTGGTGAAGGCTTTATAATCCTTCATATTGCCGACATCAATTCCGATTCTTAAGCATAAATCGCGATATCAACGACTACTTGACCGATGTCATCCGCTTCCATTCCATGAATTTCGTTGTTGCCGATGAAGATGATCGGAGATTTCGGAATTCTCAACAGCAAGCTGTCGGATTAGATTTTCTTTCATTTCAAAAGTGCTTGCACGCCTCTGTAACTTGTTTATGACCAATATGATGATACCCGGCGGAGCACGAGTCATTGAACAGCTGCTGTTCTATTTCCATCTCGGGAGAGCGATAGGTGGACGGATGGCTAGCAACTTCTATGTAATTACATCGAGGCCGCTTCCCAGTCGGTTCTAGCTGACATAGGTGGAGGTGACGGTTCTTTGATTTCTCTTTCGTATTCATGTGCGAAGCTTTGTCTCTTTGCAGTGGAGGATAGCACGCTTGTTTCCTGTCATTCCATGTGACCTGGAGGTGGCTGCTTCTTCAACTCTAAGGCTGCTTTGTTCCTTTGCACTTGGGGGGACGCAGCGCCTGTATTTGCGAGGGGGTAGACGATGAAACCACTTCCTGTTCCTGTCAGTTCAGTCTGACCGGAGCTGGTTGCTCTTCATTCAATCCTCTGTCGTCACGTGGCACTTCGTTTTCCTGTTTTGTGCCTGGGGGGACGATGCGCCTTTGTTTACTAGGAGAGATAAATGACCTCAAAATGATGTGCTTGTGTGTCTCTTTGGCGTGATTCGTGACTGTATTGACCTTGATCGGGTAGGGTAGTATATGGTGCTTTCATTGTTTCTGATTTTCTGCCCTGTCTTGATATTAGCAGAAGTGAAGTCTACACTTTCGGCTGCGATCTGAGCCGTTCTAGTCTTTTTCCGAAGGTACAGACCACAGCCTTCTTCCATTTCTAGTTGAGAATGAGCTTACCTCTAGGCACGTCCAATAGCTCTAGCTTGCTTTGCGGGATCCAAGTCACTGCGAGCAGTATCGAGATAGCCAAGAGTGTTTTGTGCCTCATCGTCTGGACAAGAATGCACTCGTGAAGACAACGAAAGAAGCTGCGGTGTCTTTACCTAAAACTAGTTATTAAGCGCGATAACAAGTATAAAGCTCTTTGATCGCCGTCGCGTAGGAGATCAGAGACATTCTTCCCTTGCTGAGCAAATGGCAGGTCCTCGTGGAGCTAGCAGCTCGCAGCTTCTCCGGATCTCGTTCACGGCGAGAAGGAACTTTACTTTCCTGTTGCGGGCGTGATTGTGTAAGGTCGAGTTGTTTTGTCTATGTAGTGGCGTGCAACGGAGAGAGTGTTGTCATTGTGTCTTTGTTGCGAAGGCCTGTCTTGACTGGACGAGGTAAAGAGGTTGGGTGGAAAGGACCTCCAAGACCGGCGAAGAAACTGGAAAGGTCAGCGGAAAGCTCAAGAAGACAGATGAGAAACACATTGTTGAGATGGCGGGTTTAGGTGAAAGCGATCTTCATTGTGTTGCTGCTGTCAGGTTCTGTTTTGACCAGACGAGCAGGAGGCGGCTGGTCGAAACAGACTGTGAGGTGAGCGGAGACGCCGAAAGGTCAGCGAAAAGCTTGAGAAGACAGATGAGACAAGATAACAGTTGAGATGATGAGAGGAAGTGACAGTGAAGAAGGAGTTGATAGCAATATTGTAAGTCGAGACTGACCTGAGAGCGGAATGCGGCAGAAGGATGATGATACCTTTATAGTGAGTGCACGGGAAGGCGAGAAAAGTCCCTGAGCTTTCGAGTTGCGAGGTAAAGGAGGGAGATGAGTCGCAGCCACATTCTATTTATGAGGTCGTTGGTTGTGGTGTTGGCTGTACGTAGAGGAACAGCACATGTCTGCAGGAGAAGAGTGTTTGATGTGTTTTCGTTAAGCCTTCAAACGGAATCGGACTTTACGACAATAATAAGCGGCAGCTCAACGAATTCAAATAATGATGTTGCCGAACTGTATCTGGAAACTTAAATTGTAAGAGACAAAGAGCACTAAGATTGCTCATCTGTTTGAGATCTCCATCCCATCCCATCAGGAGCGGCAATAGAGATAGCCAAGCAAGAACTCAGGAGACATCGAGGACTTAAGCACTAGCGGTTGTCAAAATTCATGGCGCACTGCTCGTCTTCAATATACCATAACTGCAAGGAGGTTTGAAATCTGACGACTATTTTGATCCATCGAATGTCCCTTGATTCAAGGAACATTCCAGCCCACAAGGTTTCTACTCTTTCTGAATATTCCTTGAGCTGTGGTATATTGAAGACTAGCATTGCGCCACGAATTCCGACAGCCGCTGGTGAAGGCATCTTCCCTGAGGGAAGAAACAGTGTATTGTATGTAAAAGGGTGCGCCTTTATCCTGTAAAATAATCAAGACTTTCGGGGCTGCATCAGGATCTTGCTAGAGGGGAGAGCGTTTCCGCAGGGTCACCGGACTCTCACCTCGAAACGAAGTTCCTATGGAAGAGCAAGGCTAGAAAGACAACGTCACAAGCAGTAAATCAGTAAGATCAAAGAAAGAGCTCAAAATTCAGGAAGAATCGACGTCATCTATTTTACAGCCTCGCCATCTATCAACCTTCCATCGTCTCGACTCTTCCACCTCAATACACATCTTCCTCCCACCACAATGCCATAACAAAAGAGAAAGATAGATGGAGCAAGATTCACAATGGCGGATAATTTTCTTTAGTTGAAAGCCTTGGTGAAGCTTACAACGACGTCCTTCAATCTCGCCTCGAGGTCCTTGCTCAGCGCCCCCTCCTTGTCAATTGTAGCCAGAAGATCCGACTCGTTGGTCTTCATGTGTGAGATGAAATCTGCCTCCCATTGCAGGATCTTGTTGACCGGAACACTGTCGAGGTGACCATTGACACCAGCGTAGATGAGGGGAACCATTTCGTTGACGGCCATAGGAGAGTATTGCTTTTGCTTGAGGAGTTCGGTCAACTGGAGGGAATGCCGTTAGCTAGATTCTGTTCAGCACATATTCGTGGGAAACATGACTTACTCGTTCACCACGGTTGAGGGTTTGCTTAGTGGCGGCATCCAAATCGGAACCGAACTGAGCAAAAGCAGCAACTTCACGGTATTGGGCCAAGAACAGCTTCAATGAACCGGCAACTTGCTTCATAGCCTTCAATTGGGCAGCGGAGCCGACACGAGACACAGAGAGACCGACGTTGATGGCAGGTCGAACACCCTTATAGAAGAGTTCGGCTTCCAAGAAGATTTGACCATCGGTAATTGAAATGACGTTGGTTGGGATATAGGCAGACACATCACCACCTTGGGTCTCGATGATGGGAAGAGCAGTTAGGGATCCACCGCCGTGCTTGTCGCTCATCTTGGCAGCGCGTTCGAGGAGACGAGAGTGGAGGTAGAAAACGTCACCGGGGTAAGCCTCACGTCCAGGAGGACGACGAAGAAGGAGAGACATTTGACGATATGCGACGGCTTGCTTGGAGAGATCGTCGAAGATAATGACTGCGTGCTTGCCATTATCGCGGAACCATTCTCCCATAGAACACCCGGTGAAGGGGGCGATGTATTGCAGGGGAGCGGCTTCTGAGGCGGTAGCGGCAACAATGATAGAGTACTTCATGGCATCGTTCTCCTCAAGAGTCTTGACAAGCTGGGCAACGGTAGATCGCTTTTGTCCAACAGCAACGTACACGCAGTAAAGCTTCTTGGACTCGTCGTTTCCGTCGTTCCATCGCTTTTGGTTCAGCATGGCGTCAAGGGCAACGGCAGTCTTTCCGGTTTGACGATCACCAATGATCAATTCACGCTGGCCACGTCCAATGGGCACCATGGCATCGACTGATTTGAGACCAGTCTGTACAGGCTGGTTGACGGATCGTCGCGGAAGAATACCCGGAGCCTTCAACTGGGCACGACGCTTCTCGGTGGTCTTGATCGGTCCCTTACCATCGATTGGGTTTCCGAGAGCATCGACGACGCGACCAAGCATCTCAATTCCAACAGGAACGTCGACCTGCACTTTGTGAGCTAGATTCCGAGTTCTTCCCGAGTAGCAATACTCACGATTTCTCCGGTACGCTTGACAGTCTCGCCTTCCTTGACCAAACGATCTGAACCGAAGAGCACAACACCGACCTGGCCAGCTTCCAAGTTCATGCACATGCCCTTCACACCAGAGGCGAATCTATATTTTTATGAGTTGCTGAGGGATTATTCGTCGGGAGTTGTAAACTTACTCGACAAGCTCCTCAGCCTGGACATTGGCCATACCGTGGACACGAGCGATACCATCACTGTTTTATATACCCATTAGCACTCATTTCCAAGCTCCGTTTTATGGTAGAGCATTTGTGTTCGATGAATGTTGTTCGCGTTGATGCAACGTACCCTACAGACAAGACACGACCAGTCTCAGCGAGACTGGCCTCCTCCTGCACACCTCTGATCCGCTGCTCGAGGATGGATGAGACCTCAGTCGGTGACGCCTTTGCATCGGCAGCATAGTATCGTTTTGCTGCGTTGAAGGCTGCTGGGGCAGCGGCCGGTCGTCCCTGCGAGAAAACGTCAGTTAGCCGAAGCCCGAAAAACATGAACCGGAGTCCTCAACGGTCAACACGCATCGCTCTCGTGGACAGATCCAGCTCAATTGAGCTTCGAGAAGTAGTGCGAGCTCATCGAAGGGTCTTGTTGCAGCTTGGGAGATGACAATTGAGGCGGTTGGGGTACGATGGGCGAGGGAATTTACTCACAGCCGATCGAGAAGAGATTGCTCCCACCGTCCGGGACGACTGGCGCAAGGCGTTTCTGAACATGATGAGCGGGTCTATGGATTAAAGGAAAGGTAGATGAGGTCAATTGACCAAGCAATTGAGGAGAGGAGATGGGTTGGGTCGTGATGGTCGAAATCGGAACCTTCGCTCGGATTGAAGAGAGCTTGGGAATTGGCAGACCAGAGAATCACTAGCGTCGCAACATCACGTGATGCCCCATTTTTCGTCGAGAATTTCAGCCAATGAGAACGCCTTCGATGTTAGGTAAGTACTTCTGTCTTGTATCTTCACTGCGAACATCCTTCACTCCCAAGCCACAAAGTGGTGGCGCCATAGCGGAAAGCGCGCGTCGCTTCGAGGCAGAGATCTTCAAAGTTCCGTTATTGCTTTTTGCTGCGCTTTGCTTTCATCGTTGTCACCATCCCAAGCAACCTCGTTGTACCGTGTCCAGTGCGGTATTTGGCAGTCTGGATTTGTCCCTTCCTCCACTATGGCCCTCCTTTCCATTCCACTCTCTCTCAGAGCCTCCTTCGCTACTTGCGACGTGTGGGTAAGTTGGCCGTCTGGCCATGCTGGATGGCATCATCTGCTGGTTGGTAGTTGGTGGCCGAAGAGGTGTATGCACCTATGGGGCAATAAATCAAGGGACGCCCATTTCATATCTCAAGGCCATGTAGCCATGTGGCCCTTGAGTCACTGATTTTGTTATTCTTGCAAACTTTTGGAGCAGAATTACCCGTAAACTCGTCTTTTGTCATTCTGAACGGGAAGTGGTTGTTGGATGAACACATAGCTGCGGTGTATGACGAGGACCCACCAACAGCGCGAACTTCGCCCCGTGTGGACATTTGGACGTTCCAACTTTGGGTGTCCTTGCCGTAACCCCGCAGTTACCGTTTCCCTTTGTGTTCAGATGCATGATACCGACTCAGTGGGCCAGCCTATGTCGACGACCCATCGTCTGCTGGTTTGCGCCCTCGTTTGCAGCAAGCTTGATTCCTTGTGGTGTTCCACGAGATTCTTGGCCAAATATATCAATTTTAGTCAACTTGCGAGTTTCAAAATTATAGGCCTCTACTGCTTCTCAAGCCGTAAGTTGGCTGTACTCTGGTACTTTGTGACTTCAAATTCATCATTTGTGACAGAGTCGTAACCCAATTCAGAAGCTCCTGCAGATGCTGATCCCTGGGGTTGCATTCCAACAGCCTCGCTCCACATTAGATGGGTCAACGCTCAGGCTAAGGCTGATGACTGATGCATCGGCTTATCCATTTGCAATCTCCAACAATAGAGTCAAGTTTTCTCTATTTATACTCAAGTTCCAAAGTTCCTTCTCGTTCTTTTGCAATGTGTCTCGTCTGCAACTTGCTCCCTGAACCGACGCGTTGTCAGCCTAGCGAGATGGCCTCAGCCGGAGAGTGATCTCAGCGAGAGCTGCAAGTCTTGAGGAGTGACAGTATACGAAAGTCACCGCCTAGTCGCTGCCATTACTCTTCCATCGAAATCGACTTGAGGCAGAATTGACTCTCCTAAACCAACGCCGTCTAGATATCACCTATTAGACCGTCGAGTTACACACACCTCGACTAGGTTTCCAATAAGGGACTGACAGCCTTGCGCCTCTTTCTCCTCATTTGTTACCGTATCCATGGTCCTGCGTCCTGTACAGCACTGGTCGTACAGCGTTTTGACCGCAATCCAGAAGCAACTTTACCATTCGATTTGGCTGCTCCCTCTCATTACGTGCTAGGTTGGACCAAAAACTACACATCTCAATTGCAGATTCACTTGCGCTTGGCTGGTTAAAAGCATCCCCAAGAGGACGACCAGGTTGGCGGGACAATTATCTGAGGCTGGGATTGAAGAAGAGACGCAAAAGGTGAGAAGAATGTGCATCATCCTTAGATGGTACCTTATGTTCACAGTCTAGAGTTTAACATCTAGTATCTACTGAAGTACGCTTTCTCCAGTTTAACATCTTCATTTCCACTCATTTGTTGCACGGCAATTAGACTTTTCAGCATTTCCAAGCTTCAGGCACTTCGACGCCAAATAACATGTCTTACCTCCTTGCAAATTCGAGGCTCAGCGGGGCCATCAAACCTGGTTTGAGCTTCGGCCGCACTCGCGGGATAACGAAATTGGCCGGCTACGCCTTTAGTGCTACCCAACCCCGCTTGTTTCGATCAGCTGCGCAGCAAAAGGGCCAAGCTGGACTTGCTCGAGCACCAGAGCCGGAACAGTTTGCTCAGCACGCCATTCAAACTCTTCCCCAACATGTCACCTATCCATCAGCCACTTCAGAGACCTTTGTTCACGAAAGAGAAGATATTCTCCAGAAGAGCAAAGCAACCGAATTACGGGAGATGACAAAATCAGTCTTTGAAACCACTGCAACTGAACCTGTTGTTGATACTTCCAATGTACCAGCCTATCACCATGGCTCGAAATTTGATCGAGTTCCGTACTGGCAGAATATTGAACGCTGGAAGAACGTTACCGAGGAGCAGTTTTTATCTTACAGATGGGGTGTAAGTTGAACATGCTTTCCACACCAAGTTAGGACGAAGCACTTGCTAAATTTCCAAAAGACCGCGAATGATATTCAAGGCAAAGTGAAGCTCTTTGCTTTTCTCAAGGAGGTTTTGCCGGAAAATATCCCTCAAAGCGAAACTCAACAACACATCCGTACCCGTGATGACTTTATCACGGATGTAATGAATGGTATCGACAGGGCCCCGATGTCAATTCGCATCCCACCTCACATTATTAGCTCCATCGACTGGAACAATCCTCTCGAAGACCCTCTTCGCCGCCAATTCATTCCAATGTCGTCGGCTTTCGAGTCTGATCACCCGAAGCTGACATTGGACTCGTTGCATGAAACTGAAGACTCGCCAGTTGAGGGGCTGGTCCATCGATACAATGATAAATGTCTCTTCCTTGGTACGTCTTGTCCGTCGAGCAGTCGCTCACTCTTCAGGTGACAATGTTGATGTTTATTGCACAGCTTCATCACACTGCCCTCTCTACTGCCGCTTCTGCACACGTTCATACGCTGTTGGAGCCAACACTTCGACTGTGACCAAAAGTTCTCTCAAGCCTACACTCCGTCGCTGGGAGGCCATGCTCCAATACATCGCCTCTAATCCTGTCATCAACGACGTCGTCATCTCCGGCGGAGACTCCTACTCTCTGATGCCAGATCATTTGCGCCTCATCGGCGACCGTCTCCTGGCCATCCCACATATCCGGCGTTTCCGCATCGCTACAAAGGGCCTCTGCGTGTCTCCAAGCAGAACACTGGACCCAGAAGATGCCTGGACCGACCAACTGATCGCCTTGGCCAAGCGGGGTCGAGACTGCGGAAAGCAGGTTGCGCTGCACACACATTTCAACCACCCGAACGAGTTTTCCTGGGTCTCGAGAGAGGCTTCCCAGAAACTGTTCGCCAATGGGGTAACTGTTCGTAACCAGTCGGTTTTGTTGAAGGGTGTAAATGACACTGTTGAGACGATGGGGGCTTTGATTAGGGAGTTGGCGGATAACAATATTCAACCTGTAAGTACTCCTGTCTCTTCCACCTCCCTTCCCGCACATTTCATTATCTTTAACCTTACACAAATCTGATTTAATAAAAAAACAGTACTACATCTACGCAGGCGACCTCGTCCGCGGCGTCGAGGATCTCCGCACCCCACTCTCCACCATCCTCACTCTCGAGCAACAACTCCGCGGCACAATCGCCGGCTTCATGACCCCACAATTCGTCGTTGACCTCCCTGGCGGCGGCGGCAAGCGTCTCGCTGCCTCGTACAAAACCTACGATCGCGTAACTGGAAGGTCGACGTTCGTGGCACCAGCAGTCAAGGGCGGCGAGACTGTTTATGAGTATTGGGATCCGTTGTCGAGCTTGCCTGCTCAGTAAGCTTTTGCTATTATGATTTAATGACTTGACGAAAACCAGTGCTTGGAGGTGTGTTCTCTCCTTCTTTCGCTGTCTTGGTGTTTTTTATGCTATTCCTGCCGAAAAATGGTGCTGTGTTTATCTTGGATGGTCGTTGGAGGCGGGGAAGTTCTAGCTCGGGGGTGGTTGAGTGTTGGTGTGGATTAGATGCTTTTGGAGAGGTTGCTCGTTAGTTGGCAGGGTCAGTTTCGTTGGGGGCTTTCTTGGTTCGCTTTGGTTTGCACTGGTCTGCTTTGGGATGTCATCACTTTACAATGGGGATGTTTGGGTTGGCTGGGGCCTCTGATAATATAATCTTCAACAGATCGAGACGTTGGAAAAGAGCAAAATTGGCGGCCGTCTCCACTTTAAATACCCGGAGAGTTTGAATGCAGTTTGATTGTTTGACTTTTGCTCTAATGCGCTTGTGTGACGAAATGAGTGACGTAAAGTGAAATACTGCAGTCGTCTCTTTTGTACTGTCCCTAGCAACATAAATTTTTTGTAGATTGCAACTAATCTAACCTCAGGACGCGGGCCCTTGAGGTTTTAGAAGGAACCACCTGCACCCTCTATCAAGGTCCCTTTCGACGTTTTTAATTATACTTGATTGGATTGTAGCCATAGTTAGTCATCTGCGGATACAATTTTCTTGTAGAGAGAGAGGGGGGGGTTTATGTGCAACGGGCAGGCATGAAAAGAGACCTGTGAGGTCCTCACCAGTTTACCACGTATGTCTTCGTTGCATGGAAGTTTCTGAAATCAGAAGGCAACATCAGCTAGCCTTCTTCGTCGCTGCGACTCTGACCGCAGCAGCAGATATCTGCAAGCTACTCCTTCTTGTTGACGTAAAGAGATTCTGATTTGATGCATCTCATTGAGTCTTACAAGCCTCCTGATAGGTGAAGCTCGCCACAAAATGCACTCATGTGCTCGAGACAGCCACTCGCCATCTCATTACACATCCATCGCTTCCGGCCTTGCAGTTTCCACAAGGAACCAATCCCGACTCCATGTCTTCGAAGGTGCAAATTCGACATCGGCCGATGATCGACTTTGCAGATGTTTTAGATGCATGATGGATCGTGGCTGATGGCTGTTGGCTGATACAGACGCTTACCCGTGAGATTTTGGGACCCATAAGCTTGAGAGCGCCACTTTCCTCTGCTTCACCAGTCATTGGGAGGCATGTCCAGCCACAAAGGACAGTCATGTACGCCAGCGTCCTGGTTTCGAGGTGGAAATCTTAAGAGGCTATGGTGCCTGTTTTGATCGTCGTGCTTGAGGAAGGTCATCGTTTAATGACCAATACGCAAGTTTGTTGGATCGAAGTAGTGGAATGTTTGACTACATGCTCGCTAATGCTCGACCTCGGTTCAGGAAATAGCTGGATGGATGGAGTTGACCTTAAGACGATGAGAATGAAAATGAGAGAATAGTAGAGAATATGCGAACCCAGCCATCTAGCCACCTACCTACCTACCTTTCATGAACATAGTTTCAAGCCACGTCTAGCTCCCGGATTGGCAAATTATGAGTGCCACCATAATTTTCTGCAAGTGTGAGGGTAGGATTTGACCTGCTGGAGAGGAGCTTCGGCGAACCCTGGCGAGGCTGAGACCTCGACGACGATATCTTGAAAGTTTCTGAACATTGCTGTCGAGACTCAAGTCAGGAGATCTCTTGAAACCAGCTTAATCTTCCAATCCCGCTCACCTTATCTTTGGTAGCTTTTTGTACGACCTTCACCCCCCACAAAGCAATGGAAAGAATGTCATCCCCCATGTTTTGATATGAGATTGGACTTCATCAGCAACGCCACGGCGCCTGTCATGTTTGAGCCTCTTCTCAACTCAACGTTCCGTTCCCATGGGGTTTACCCAGTCGGCCGGCCACCAGCTTGGTGGCGCCCTCAGAACCTGCAATGATCCGAAGGACGGAAACTTGCAGAACGTTTCGAAGTTTCTGAAGCTTCCATGCGCTGTTTATTTCGGAGAAATCCACGTGGCGACTGGGCGGTGACTGGTGACTGTTTTAGCACAGCCCTTAGGGCTGTGTAACTGTGTTGTGTTGGGATGGAGATCAGATGTTTTGAGCTGGTAACTGTTGTTCCCCGGACATGGGGTGAGGCATTGTTTGAGGAGAATAGTTATTCCTGAGCATTTCTCGGGATTGCTGAAACTTCGCCAAGAGATTTCCACAAGTGTTTTGATAATGACGTGAGGATTGAGTCTGAGATCATGCTGTAGGCTTCAGGAGAGCGAGAAAACGACAATGTTCTCGGACCGATGAAGCCGATGAGAAGGATTTCTGCATTTCTTGGCAGGAAACAACTGCCTTGCAGCACACCATCTTGTATATATTTATCTGTAGAGATAGGATGAAAGGGAGGTAGGTGCAGCTGTCGGTGAGCAAGAAAATATGCCCGCTTTGACTCGGAGTTGAGTGCGGACGGACTCTGTACCTACTGCATCGGCAACTTCCCCAATGTAATGGGACGACAATGGCATTTTCTCCAATTGGATAAAGAGAGCGCTTCAATGGAGCACGTTTCATGGATACCCACAGATACATTTTCGAAGAGCAAAGGGGACTATCTTTTCCAGTTATTGAGGGCAAGACTTGCCGTTGGATGACTTCCAACAGGCCCCGACCGACGATCTGATCGATATACTGTCTGGAAATATTGTAATTCGAGCTATGGCCGCATCTAATCCCTGAATTCATGCCTTTGAGTGCCGGCGAGGGATTGCAACGACTACCGCGTGCATTGAGAGGCTTCTCTTGACGTTGATAAGGGTTCATCCTAGGAAAGCTGCCTCTTCTGACCGGAAGAGCATCTAGAGATCATGCCACTGAGATCCCAGCTACGAACATTCTAGATCGGCGGATTCTTGGCTCATGCCCTATATTCGGTTCGGAGCATGAGCAAGTTGCACAAGTATAATGTTTCAGGCCTCGGCGAAGTGGCGAGCTGGAGGACGGGAAGGCTGCAATAACGTGGTGTTAAGCCTTGTGAAACTACCCCACCACGAGGGAACAAGGAATGTTGAATGCGGCCCGTGAGTATTGAAGGGGGGTGGAGATTGAGGGTAAACATGGGAGCAAGATCAGCCGCCAAAAGGTACACTATTGATGTCTATGATTGCGGCAGGCAATTTATCTCGAGCAATTTGTAGCGCGGCAGGACAAAGACCGTTGTCACCGTTGAGGTTTACCGTTTCGAACCGTGGATCCATATTGGTGTGGAAATTCGGACGTTTGTAAGATGTTGGTGATTATTCTCTGGGAGGTCTGTGTGTTCTCTCCTCACAGAACGACCCAATGTGAAGGACCTGTTTAGCTGACTGCAGGAGAAGGAAGCCCCAAGAACTGGCAGTGGAACGGACGAAGGGAGGAATATGTAGATGCAAGTGTAGGCTTCAGCTCCTCACTTGGGCCCTCACATACCTCCCTTTTGACGCTCAGTCCGTAGCTTGGCCTCCTTTCCATCGACTTTCTGTGGTATCGGAAAGCCTCTCTACACCACCAGCCGGGAAAAGGAGCATCTTCAGCCTTCACCCGGCTCAGATTGATTGCTGCCCAGCAAGGATAGGGGGCCGATTATGCAGGCACGGCGCACGCCGCAGCATGTGTCCATGGCCCCTGTCTGGGCCTGTATGGGGAAAACCAGGCGCCACACATCGCGATACAAAGGCTGCACGGCAGCAGCATGCCCGTCGAGGTTGTATTGTAGAGTTGCGTAAGCGGAGCCGTACCGTCAGGGCATCATCCGTATGGATGTACGATGTCCGATGTACAGCGACGCCGGGGGTGGAGGTGGGTGGAGGTGGACAGAGGGGGATGTCCATCATGTCCGCCTTGGATTTGTACTTGTCTCAAGGGGCTCTGGCCAGCGGTGAAGTCGGCGAAGAAGGAAATTGGAGATTGGAAATTGGAGCTGAGTGAGGGGAGGATGCTCAGGATGGGGCAATCATCATACTGTAATAATGGGACCATGGGACCATGGGACCTGCGGATTAGGGCCTAGCAGGCTCGCCAGCGACGGTGCAGTACCAAGCAGTGAGTGGTGACGACGAGGCCCACTGTAACCTTTCCATCAGCAGCTATTTTGGTAGACCCAGTCGACCTGGTAGACTCGTGTTTTCCCTCCTGTCCTGTCTCGCCTGTGTGAGGAAGAACTTAAGAAGGGCCTGATAATTCCTCAATGGCACGCTGCGACGGCTGGGGACAAATCAGAGCGTGAGTCGCAAGCGCTCCTTGACTAGCGAGCACAGGGGGGCCGATTCACCAGATTCGCTTGCTCCCTTCGCGGCCCTGCAGCCCTTGCATATCGCCCTGCATTAAAGCTCCCATCTGGACGAATCTGGGGCGATCGTGTGAAGGTGTGGAAGGATGCCGGGAGCAGGACCACAGAACCACAAGCAGAAGCACAAGCAGGAGCACGAGCAAGAAGCACGAGCAAGGAGTGCCGCGTTTGACGGCGGGAGCACTCTGGAAGTTGTTGGCTGCTGCAACACGGTGCACATTGGGAGCGAGGGGAGTTTCTGCTGGGCAACCTTGGGCAACCTTGGGCAACCTCTGGAGGCGTTTTCTCCGTCCAATTGACCCTTCCTCGCACATTTTACATATATGCAGCTCCAGCTCCAGCTCCAGCTCCAGCTCCAGTCCCACCCCGTCCCCTCCCCTCTCCTCCCGTGCGTGCGTGAGCTGTCAGTTCTTGAAACCTCCGCAGCTGCATTTCTCGCAAGTTGCAACCGCCAGTCAGAACTTGCACACCGGCGCAAGTGGCCTCTCGTGAAGCACGGTGGCCCCGACAGCACCCACGGCGTTGGGAACCAGTGGCCCGTCGCGGACCAGGCTGCGACCAGGCTGCTCTAATTGCTCCTGACAGGCCCAAGGCGCGCCAGGGGGAATAAATAAGGTCGGCCCTAGCCACCCATTGGGACCCGCGAAGGGCAGTGAATGTGTGAACAGACCTGCTGCTCTGCTCTGTCACGTCGAAAAAGCACGTCCTGCATGAAGCTGCAATATTAGCATCCATCTCTCGACTCCTCACACAGAGCCATGGCGCCGCTGTCACAGCCCAGCGGGATCACCACCACTGCGAGACTCGAGCTTCCCTCATTGTCGACTCAATCCTCCATGAATCCCTTCTACTCGTCAACCACGCTGTCCAGCTCGACTTCCGACCTGCACAGCTTCAACAACACCTCCGAACCGCTCTCTCCACGGCTCCTCTACGCCCAATCCTTCGATCGACCATCGTCAGCTCGCAGTCTGCCATCCTCAAAACGATTCCGAAAGAACATGAAAGAGATGACGGGCTTTGGGACAACGGAGGAGGAGTTCGAGGCACTACCCATTGCCGTCCGCAGAAAGGTATGTTGAGACGCCCTTTATCACGTCGAACAATGGTCGATCCCGGGCCGTCTTCTGGTGGTTGCGGCTGCATAGCAAGCGCGTTGGGAGACACTGGAGTCCGCCTTCGTCGTCGAACTATCGAGACGCTGGGACTTCACCACGGCTCCGTCCACCAGCAAAACAGTTCTGGCGCTGCACACACGAGACAAGTTTTTTCGATGATCAATTATTTTGTAATTACCCCGGCACGAGAAGCCGGAATTCTTCGTGAACTTTTAAGTCTGGATACACACGTCTCTTGCCGTGCAGAGCCTAGGTTCGGCGATAGTCTCGAGCTACCAAGTAGCTGGTGATTGACGAACGTTTGCTCGGCGACTCTGCAGAGAGCTACTCGATTGCCGCTGCCACTTCGTTCCTAATGGCGGTGTAGTTCGCGCCGGGTGTGCCCAATGGCCCCCCTCCCGCGCAGCTGCAGTTTTTGAAAGGCGCTATGCCGTGGTCTCATGCAGGTTCCACGTTCGCGCCTCACGAGTACGGAAGTACTGTAGCTCGGTGTAACACCTACCTGCAAAGGCGACAATACACTTTCAAACTTCTCTCCTCTGTTGCTCAGGGTATCACTTACCATGGCTAACCTTTTGTCTCACAGTACTTCTCGACATTAGAACGACTACGATTTGCAGAGCGATCACGAACCACTGCACTAAGTGAGCTCCCCATACAAAGTCACCGCAAGAGCTCGCTGGCAGATCGCCGAGGGGTCAATGTTGCGTTGATCGAGCCTCGACGAAAACTGTCCACTTCTCGGCGGTTACGGAATCTTTCGAGACAACAGTCCGTATCGAGTAATGAAGCGTCGTGGTTCTTGACGCTTCCGGAAAAGATCAAGAAGAAGCAATTTACAAGAGAGGAACAAGTGGTATTGGCTGCCCGCTTACGAGAAAGTGTTATTCTTGACGCAGCGGATGAAGCAATATACAAAGCTAGTCGTCGAGCAAGTCGCAATTTGACACCACTGTTCGATCCTTCGACCCCAACAACACCTCGAAGGAGTACGGAAAGCTATCTTGACCCCGAGAGCAAGGTCGACTCAACCTCTGCCATGGCAGCTGCGATGTATGAGAGCTTTCGGTGGATGGATGAAGAGGACGATCTGGATCTCAAATTGGTGTTGGACGACTATCATGCCAATCTCCCGGGTGTCGTTATCCCGACGCCTGCCAGCATTAGGCGGCCCTCGTTTCGACGACAAATGTCAATAACGAAGATGCCATTTGGCAGAAGCTCTTTCTCCTCTCCACGTTCTCCACAGTTCGAAAATATACCCACCAATCATAATCGGCAAAAGTCTCGAGCATTATCACTCATTGCACCCAAACATGGTGCCCACGACTCGGTATCTTCGATAGACCCCAACGCCAAACACTATCAAGATCCTGAGGCACGATTGAAGTTACGTGTATACTTGGCATCACCACAGAAGTTTGATGAAGCCATCGAGTTTGGATTTCCTTCTATAAATGGAGTGACCGATGGAGATAAAGAGAACAAACCACCGAAGCGTTTCTCAAGGGACTTGGCGTCGACCAAGAAATCATCAAGTACCGAGAAGTCTTTCCTCGCCGACGACAACGCCTCACTGTTCGAAGACGACGTCTCCATGAACGACCCCGATTCCCCAATAACACCACTGTATGCCGAATCGCGGTCTCAACCTCGAGCCGTGGTGACGCCGGTGACAAGAGGTAGCAAGACTTCTTCCGACTACACACATTTAGGGATCAGCAAGCCGACTTTGGTTAAGCAACCCGAATCATATGCACAAGCAATGGCGGGAAATAGGGAGATGACATTAAGGATGACACTCACGAGACCCGATCTACGGGCCGATGAGAGTACGATCTACGGATGGCAGGCTACAAAGAGTCCTCTACGAGAAGGATCTTTAACACTTGACGAAGACGAGAAGTTCGCTGTAAAAGGACCATTTGGTGGTAGTGATGGATGGGGACCCATAGATAAGGAGGACGGGGTGGTGAAGAGGTTTTGGAACAAGGTGAAAAGCACCCAGAGAAAGACCTCATAGAATGCCCAGGGCGTCGAAGTTGCATGGTTTTTTGAGCGTGAATTGGATTTCCTTCGGGCATATCTTGGGGCATAGCATGGCATAGCGGTAATGCATCAGAACTTCGAGTTGATACCACGTACGAATATAATCATTATCATTTGTATACTTTGGATTTCGAGACATGCCTTTGAAGTAGCTCTTAAGAACGATGCACCTAGATTATTCTGTCGTCAACTTTGCCCTCGTCAACTTCCGAGGTCTATCTTCTTCACTAATTGGTAATAGCTAGGTATTAGCACGACCCCAGCTCGTTCTCGTATCGACTCGTAAGTGTTGCAGATTAAGTGCAAGACCGGACCTACGAGCTGCTCTTAGAGCGCCCTGTTACTAAGAAATTTGATAAGAGACTATTAGTTTGAGGTTTGCCTGAGCAGCTGCATGTGAAGTGAGGCCCCTTGCCTTGTATTCATCACGTGCTGGCTATCTTGCCCATGGGAGAAATCGGATGTTTGTAGCTAATAACGAAAAATGAGGAGTCCTAGAACATTGGCGAATCATAGCATTATCAGTGTCTTGAATGCTTAGTACAAAGAAGAGACGAATCATAAGGGAGAGATAGTCCTGCTGGAGAACCCCTGCGTCATTATCTTAGGTAGCAGTGTGGCGTTGAAGCGAGACTGGTAAGAGGCCGTTTCAAGCTCTCAAAGCGTCAGCTCAGCCACGGCAGCTGTACAACTTCGAAAAAGACCACGCAAGCAGCAACAACCTCTCCAATCCGCCTTCCACCCCGCATCGATCAAAGACACCCCTCTGTAATTCATCAAGATCTCTTGATGAGCCATCTGCACATCTTGATGCGCTTCCAAACCATCTCCATCTCGCGATCATGAGGTTGCAACCCGCAACAGGATGGCGGAGCCTCCTGTATTCCACCCTCCTCCTCACCGGTGCCTGGGCAAAGAAAGACAAGCCTTCCGTCAAATCGAACCAGTTCGCCTTCATCCCCTACAATGTGAACTACTTTGATGATTCAGACGTGCTGCTGTTCGAGGACGGCATCAGCCACAATGTCTACCGATCCGACAACGCGGGCGAGGACTGGGGGCTCGTGAAGGGCGTGCCGGAGGGGAAAACGCTGGAGCTGGCGATGCATCCGTTTGACAAGAAGAGGGCGTATATCATCACGAATACGAACACGCATTACAAGACTGATGATCGGGGGAAGACGTGGGACGAGTTTACGGTGGATACATTGGCCACGTTATTCCGGGAACCGCTCACTTTCCATGGTGGGGATCCGGACAGGATTATTTTTAATGCTATGGACTGCACGGGTGTATTCTGCGAGGAAACGGTAAGTTTGCCAGGAATCATCTTGGGAGTGAGGCTGACAGTCGCAGACGTTGTATACAACGGATGGCTTTACGAAGAACACCAAGTTTTTGAGGGCGGACACTTCGGGCTGCCACTGGGCTAAATCGACAGAACTATTTGATGCAGGGTCCAGCGATCACAATGCAGATAGGATACTGTGTGTGGTGAAAGGCCGGTTTTCTCCCTGGAGGAAGGACTTCCGACTTCTCATCTCAGACGATTTCTTCCAGAACGACCAGGAATTCGAGCCCCAACTCGAGCCTGGAAGGACGGTAAAAGGAATTGTGAACATGGCTGTGGTTACAAAATACTTGATCGTTGCGGCATCATCAGAAGGTACCGATGAGATGGCTCTGTACATCTCGGACGATACCATCAAATGGCACAGAGCTATTTTCCCGCATGATCATAAGTTGGTCGAGGAGGCATACACGGTACTTGAGGGAACGAAATATAGCATTCAAGTTGATGTTATGACTGGCCGACCCAACAAGCCCATGGGAGTCTTCTTCACAAGTAACTCCAACGGAACATACTTCCAGAGAAACATCGAACACACGAACCGAAATACCTGGGGCCTCGTGGATTTTGAAAAAGTTTACGGCGTTGAAGGAGTTCTATTGGTGAATATTGTAGAGAACGGAGACGAAGTAGATAAGTCTGGGGTTGAAAAGAAAATTGTATCCAGGATTAGCTTCGACGACGGGAGAACCTTCCAACCCATGAAATTTAAGGACGAAGACCTGCATTTTCACTCGGTTACAGATCTCGCGAATTCCGGCCGAGTGTTCTCGAGTCCTGCACCGGGAATTGTCATGGCAGTTGGAAATACGGGCAAATATCGAAAAGATTGGGAAGATGGTAATTTGTACGTCTCGGATGATGCGGGAGTAACATGGAGAAAAGCGTTGGACGGGCCCCACAAGTACGAATTTGGAGACCAAGGCTCGATCCTTGTAGCTGTCAAAGACGATAATAGCTTGATTGACGAGATCAAGTACTCCTTGGATCATGGCAACAAGTGGCATGACGTTGAGATACCGGACGACCACAAAGTCAGGCCTGTCCAGCTGACCACTACTCAAGACTCGACCAGCCTCAAATTCTTGCTCGAGGCGATTGACGACCAAAAACCCAGCGCCAGTGGGTATATCATTACTGTTGATTTCGACGACATGCATGAACGCCAGTGCTCAGACGATGATCTTGAGTTGTGGCATGCAAGGGTAGACGAAGATGGGAAGCCAACTTGCGTGATGGGACACACGCAGTCCTACCGTCGACGGAAGGCAGATGCGGACTGCTTCATGAAGGAGAAAAAGTTCAAAGATCCAGAAGTTATCGTAGAACCTTGCGAATGTACGGACTTCGACTTCGAATGCGATTACAATTTTGTGAGAAGCGAAGACCGCAAGAGCTGCGACCTTCCGGAGGGAGTAGCCATGATACTTCCTGAAGGAGAATGCAAGGCTTTTGGTCCTGATGACACATTCAAGGGCTCGTCCGGCTGGCGGAAAATTCCTGGGAATGACTGCAAGCGAAAAGGCGGAGCTCAGAAGGATGATCTTGTTGAGAGAAAGTGCGCTGAAGCAGTAGGCCCACCATCCTCCGGTAATGTCGAGGTCACGATCAAAGAGCACAAGGGAGATCGATTCATTAGCAAAGCCTACCTAGAGCGGACCGAGAGCAGTTCTGGCTCGGACGAGACCATCCTCATGCGCACAGATCGTGGCGTTTTCATGTCCACTGATCATGGAAAGAGCTTCAGCCAGATTTTAGAAGACGCAGACATTCAGGGAATTGTGCCTCATCCGTATTTTAACGACATGGTGTTCTTCCTCACATCGACGAAAACAGTTTATTATTCAACGGAGCGCGGAAAGAATATCAGGGAGGTCGAGGCGCCATCGAAACCATGGATGGATCCTCACTACCAATTGCCCATCATGAGCTTCCACCCTAAAAATAAAGATTGGATCATCTGGACTGGCGCCAAGAACTGCGAAGCTGCAGGAGGTTGCCATGCTGAGGCTTCTATCACCACAGACCGATTTGATCACTGGGAAACTCTACAGCGCTTCGTTGGGCGATGTGAGTTCATTAAGGAATCCGAAAATGTCTACAAAGAAGTACCATCCGAGGACAAAGATACTGACAAGAGTCGGGATAAGCTCATCTATTGCGAAGTTAGAGAGCGTGAGAGCAATGAGAGGGATGGCAATCCCCTCAAGCTGGTTTCAAGTAACGATTTCTTCACCGAGCCTCCTAAGGAACACTTCACGAATGTTGTGGAGTTTGCAACTATGTCTGAGTTCATGATTGTTGCTACCAAGGATGATGACCACCAGACCATGAACCTGTCCGCCAGTGCTGACGGCCTCAATTTCGCTTACGCCAAGTTCCCCTATGGCTTTGTAGTTCCTCATCAAATGGGCTACACTGTCCTCGACAGCTCGACCCACTCGGTGTTCATCCTAGTCTTAGTCAACAAGGAAGATGGTTACGAATACGGATCGATCATCAAGAGCAATTCCAATGGTACATTGTACACCATGGCTCTAGAGAACGTGGACACCGACCAGATTGGATATGTGGATTTTGAGAAGATGTTCGGCATTGAGGGTGTGGCTATGGTCAACGTTGTTGCCAACGCCTGGTCCAAGAATTTCGACAACGAAGGCAAGATGCTCAAGACCATGATCACACACAATGATGGCGCTGAGTGGGACTATCTTCCTCCGCCAGAAGTCGATGAGAATGGAAAGAAGTATTGCTCTGGTTCCTTGGAGGATTGCGCACTCCACGTTCATGGGTACACCGAACGGCGTGATAAGACTCATACCTATTCCTCCACATCCGCTATCGGACTTATGCTTGCAACTGGTAATGTTGGCAAATATCTCGAGAAAGACAAGGAAGGCGATACTTTCATGACAGCGGACGGTGGTATCACCTGGAAATTTGTCAAAAAGGGAGCTTATATGTGGGAATTTGGTGATCAAGGATCCATCGTTGTGATTGTAAAAGAACGCGGACCAACGAACGAAATCTTCTACACTCTGGACGAGGGTGAAACCTGGGTCTCGCACAAGTTCGCCGAGGAGGAAATGAGAATCATTGATATCACGACTGTTCCCAGCGACAATTCGCGAAACTTTCTGCTCTGGTCATCGGATTTGAATGGCGGCAACTTGAAGACCATTAACCTCGACTTTACTGGTCTTACAGATGTCCAGTGCGAGTTGGACGAGAACAAGGTCGAAACGTCAGACTATCTCCTCTGGCAGCCAAAGCATCCGAAATTGCCAGATAATTGCTTATTCGGACATGTTGCGCAGTACTACCGCAAGAGGACTGATAAACTATGTTACAATGGCCGAATGATCCCTCATTTGCATGATATTGCAAAGAATTGCTCTTGCACGAGACAGGATTACGAATGGTACGTCCACAATACTTGCACTTCTTGGATCTCTACTAATCTGCTGCAGTGACTGGAATTACGAACGTCAAAAGGACGGCACATGCATGCTTGTCAAAGGCATGCCTCCTCCAGACCACTCTCTATTCTGCAAGGAAGACGAGACCAGATTCGAGTATTTCAAGCCAACAGGCTATCGCCGCATTGGCGGTACCACCTGCTCAGGAGGCATTGAATTCGACAAATCAGAGGCTCTACCCTGCCCTGGACATGGCGACGAGTTTAACAAGAAGCATGGCGCTTCTGGATGGGGCATCTTCTTTGCTGTCACAATCCCTATCATCGTGGCTGCCGGTGCTGGATACTGGGTTTGGAAGAACTGGGCCAGCAAGTTTGGCCAGATTAGACTTGGTGAACAATGTAAGGCTCTTCATCCCAACCTCTTATTTCCCATGCTAACAATTCATAGCGTCCTTCGACGGCGAAGCACCATATATTAAGTATCCCGTCCTGATCATCTCTGGTATTGTGGCTGTAGCACAAGCTCTACCACTACTCCTCGCGTCGCTCTGGCGCTCAACCATGAATCTAATCGGCCAAGGACGCAGCAGGAGGTTCACGACGAGAGACAGCTTTGCGAGGGGTAGAGGCGACTACGCGATTGTGGATGAGGATGAGGGCGAGTTGCTTGGAGATGAAAGTGACGAGGAGGTGTGATGTACTATTGTATACCGCCGGATGGGGAGTTCCGGTGGACTGGGAATGGACAGGATAAGAAGAATTACATAAAGTCCTTACAATCGGGACATAGAGGGTTTGAATTGGAATGGACCAGGGTGCATTGAGTTCCCGTTGTATATCAGATGAAGCGCTTATTTACTTGTACACTTTCGCTGCCCTGATTCCTGTGACAAACTGAACTTTCCTCTTTTCATCTCAGTCTTTCTCGTCTTTTCCCTAATATATATGAAATTCAACTCAAATCGCCGATGAAAAGAAATTCATCAAGCGTCACAAAAAGAAAAGCAATCACGTGCAGCCCCACACTTCACCTTATCACCCCCCTCTCCACCAACCAACGATCTTCATCCTCGGAGAAGCGTCACCACTGCACCAACGCCAACTACCACCACGCCATCATGGTACCCAATGAACAGCCTCGGATTATTTGCAATCGCGTCCCGCGATTGTAGATCTCCGCGTCCATGGAAGTCTTGTCAAGGCATCCCTCAGTCCTGCTATCGTGATCTAATTCCCATTGCGAGGTCAAGGTAGTGTATCTCTCTTAAGCTTCCTTCCTCTCTTAGCTTTTCTACTTCTTGGGTTTGAGGTGTTTGATCTCAATTGATCAGTTGAAGTTGTGGTCGTTCTTTCTCTTTTTGCAATGGCGGATATTAAGACGGAGGAAGAGCATTTCAGTCCGTATCGTGCGGACGGGAAGTTGGTGAGTCGAGCTCTGCCCTAGGAGAGGAGGAAGGGCAATGGAGGAGAGGCTGATAGGTGTAGTATGGCTTTGTGTGTGTCGTTACTGGTGCGCAGCAGCCCGTTGGACAGGCTATTATTCAGGAATTGGCTGGTATGTTAAGCTCTTTCCTTGGTTGGGCTGGGTGAGGGAATGGGGATCGGGAGCCCGCAGAGGGGCACTGGAAAAGAATTGTGTCTTATGGAGAGACATCGAGGGGGATATGGAAAACTGTACAATTTACTGACTAGATTCGTTCTGCAGCTCATGGAGCAGCTTGCATCTACGGTACGTTACGCATCACCCAATTTCAATCCTAGAATCTGATCTCTCCCAGCCTGCGACCAAGCAAACTCCACAGCCTATGACCATCTGATTGAAACGACATCCAAAGCCTCCCCCAACACAAAAATAATCCCCTACCCCCTTACCATCGCCTCGGAAGCCGAAACCCTGACCCTCATCGACGAGATCCTCAACTCGTTCGGCCGTCTCGACGTCTGGGTATGCTCATCCGGTCTCTTAGGCCCTCCTTCTCTAGACGCCACTACACCAAGCGATTTACAGAAATGTTTCGAGGCGAACAGCATGGCGCCGTTCTTTGCGCTGAAGTATGCGCCGCCTGCAATGGGGAAGCTGATGTTAAGGAAGGGCGATTATCCGAATGCTGAGGTTAAGGGACAGAGGTATGGGAGTATTGTTGTTGTGAGTAGTGTGGCGAGCACGTATGGTGGGTGTTGGGGCGTGGGCTATACGATGAGTTGTCATGCTGCGCTTGGAGTTGTGAGGGCGGGCGTTGCTGTGCTCAAGGGTGAGTAAAGGGAAGGGGAAAGTGTGGCAGGAGAGAATACTAATTGGAGATCCAGGGACTGGAGTGAGGATAAATTGCATATCACCGGGTCAAATTGATGTTGGAGTTGATCTGCATAACGTGGGTACCCTTTTTGACTCTATACTTCAGATGCTAAATAGTTGGAAGTTTGACATGAGAGGCATGACGGCACAATTCCCTCCCGCAAGTCTGCAATCGAAAGAGGTAAGCCTCCCACTTCCACCTATTTGCCCTGAGAGAGACTAAATGAAGGCAGAATCAGCAAAAGGACATCGGACTCGAGCGTTCTGGTCTGCCAATCGAAGTTGGACGTGTAGCTGGATTTCTGGCAAGTGGTTTCAGCAGCTATATCACGGGTGCAAATCTGGTGGTTGATGGCGGCGCGAGGTAAGCCCTTCTGTATTTCTTAAATTGTAATCTGATTTGAGCTGACGATTTGTAGTGTTATGAATCCATTGACTGTACCAATTTAGTTTATGTTCTAGACTATAATTTCATGACAACTACGGCTTCAGATGCTCAACGGGCCTGGAGAAGTATTTCATTGATTTGAAGATGCTCAACACTTTAGGTAAAAGCATTTTTTGCATTCTTTGAAGTGCGAGTTGATACAGATTTAATTGGTATGCTCGATGAGTCGTACGAAGCCAAACTGGTACATCTTGGATTGCAAATACTGTAGACCGGTACCTACTAACCTTGAACAAAAAAAGAAATAGCGACAAGATTGACATTGATATCAAAGAACAATTTGAGTTGTTCCAAAATGCAAGAAAGTGGCATGTATTTGGAAGAAACATTACAGTAGCAAATATGTCACTGGTCCTTCCCAAAGCAGCCATTCGGAATTGGCCGAAAGCCTTGCAGCCAGGCTGCGTCACTTCTCGTATTCTTCCTCACAACTCCCTTCTTCCTCTCTACACTCCATCAATATGTCTACCACTATCCTCCAATCAAATGACGAATCCCACGTCTCCCAAGCCTGCGAAACCTATTCCATAACCACTACCCAATTCCACGCTCTGCACTCCCGCAGCTCGGCCGCCAAAGCTACCGCATACTGTCCATACTCCCAATTCCGTGTTGGGGCCTCGATACTCACGGAAGATGGCCAACACATTGACGGCGCGAATGTGGAGAATGCGGCGTATCCGGTAGGGACGTGTGCAGAGCGGGTAGCGTTTGGAAAGGCTGTTACGGAGGGGCACAAGAAGTTCAAGGCTGTGGCGGTTTCGACAGACATCTCGCCGCCAGCGAGCCCTTGTGGGATGTGCAGGCAGTTGTGAGTGTCTCCTCGATGATGGTTAGGTATTCAAGGCAATACATCGCCTTGAATCATGCAGAGGGCAGCAATGGAAGGTCACGGAGCTGACGTGTGAACATCAGCATCCGCGAGTTCTGCGAGCTCCCAACTCCCATTTTCATGTTCGATAAGGATGGAGCCTTTGTTGTGATGAAGTTGGAGCAGGTACATTCTCTTTAGCAATCAGATTCATGCGGAATTTGTGCTAACTCTTGTCTTCCAGTTGCTCCCACTGTCGTTTGGACCAGAAGCTCTCCGTCCTCGAGACCAATTGCCGGCCAAAGCCTGAACCCATATTTTGGGAGCTTTGGGTCTATACCTTGAACAATTTTAATTTTGGGCATCAGAAGATCTCTAGTCAGCGTTGGAAGAAGTCGAGCGATCGAATCCTGGGGTGTCGGGGCATAGAGGTGCATTTGAAGTCGCTGGAGTCAGATTGTATAACCCTATGAATCATCAACGAATTCTTGGACTCCTCGAGCACCATCAACGCAGTTACTTTGAAGAGATCCTATATAGAGACATGATTAGACCTTGTAACCCCACCTTTTTTTTTCTTTCCTTGCTTCAAGCTTTCATATGCCTTGCGGAGGCCACAGCCACCCACTGCTGAACAAATAGCTGCATGATTTCCTGATTTGGACCTGGAGGCACGGCTGGATAAAGTTATCTCAAGCCGCAAATGCGGCTTCAAGCCCTTTTGTACGGTCCGGGATATATTCTCAGGCACGAATGGGAGACAGCCAAACCTATGCCAAACATTGCAAAGTATCTTGAACTTCTGATAAATGGCCGCCGCGGCGATTCCAACTAGTTCAAGTCGGGTGCCTGTCTACATCGCCGAGATCTCGAAGCACAATAACGTGGAAGCATTATCTGTTCACCAGCTTGCTATTGGGCGAGATTTCTTAGTGGTATTATTTGCCAGATACAGCTGCTCCTCCATCAAGAATAGTGCTTTCTGCACTGCTTGGGACATTTATTTCATTCCAGCGCTATTCCTTATAGCTGGACTGCTATTTCTACTCCGCTATCTAAGATGGCTAACCAAAGTTAATCGAAATAAAGAAGCTATTTAGTTGCTAGCTGACATTCAAGTTCACGGCGACCAAGATGATCTTCTGTTTGATGCTGAGTGAGAAGAGATCGGGATTATTCTTCAGGCAGAACATGCTGTCAGCACCAGCGCCGTTTCTCCCTCCCAATATTAGTCATTTATTTTCACTAACAGCTAGTGCAGCACCCAAGTTATGTGGCTTGAAGGAGCCAAAGGTCATTTGATGTCCAGACAACTCCCGTTTTTTTATTCAGAAAAGAGCGTAAGTTTTTCTTCTTCCGGCTATCAGGGGCCTTGTTTTCATCCCGCCGTTACAATTTTACTTCTTTCTGGCTAAGTGGAGGTTTGGTAGCGGGAACTTTGAACCTCCATCAAGTGGACTCCCCTTTCGGTCCCGAGGAGGCCTTGTTCAATACACTGCAGATTTTAGACGTCGTCGGAAAAGGAGCTTCTTGTAAATAAACGGGCGTTCTTCATACATTTCTTCTGTGGTATCTCAAAGGCAGATATTGAATATTACCTTGGCTTGGTTCCATCTGTTCCTTTGTGATGACAGCCTCGCGTTTTCTTGTAATGTGTTCAGAGATTCTCATGTACATTGAGAGCGCCTTTCTCGTTCTGTACACACCATTTCGTCGGAAGATTTATGCAGGATTCCGCTTCTTCCTGAAAATTTTGCATCGAAGGATTCATACTTTACGTTCTTCATAGATTGATTGGTGACCAGGGAGGCACAGCCTCACGAGGAGAGTATGTAGCCCCTGTATCCCCTCGTTCGCTTAGCAGTTCAAATGAACCACGAGGCATGTTATTTGCATGTTTTGATTATTTGTTGGACGTCAGCACAATCTGAGGATAGTGATTGCTAACAATGGCGTTTACATGCTGAGTCTTTCTGCTCGCGGCACACGCAACTGTATTCCTGGCCAACCTAAGGATGGTGGTCGCTAATAACGCCGTTTACTAAATAAGCCTTTAACTCAAGATCTAATCTTAATTCATGACATATATACTTTCTTTTTGTTCGTGATTGAGAATCTAAAAATTATACATCAACCTTCATAGGCCAAACCATTCTTTAATCATCACGTCAGTATGCGCTTCTTCAATCTCTTCAGTGCTACCTTGTTTGCTACGACCACCATCGCAGTTCCCCGTTGCACTGAACTGGGTCGTCGTGCGTTACGGAGAGCTGCTGGTACTCGCAATGGCAGACTTTCAGAAATAAGAGGAGATGAATATGTCTCTGACAGCGAAACTGGAGATAACGCCAACACCGTCTACACGTCGAATTGGACCGGCAGCATGATCATGGGGCCCCCATCAGGCGAAATATTCAACTATATTCACGGACAGTTCGTAGCTCCAGTGCTATCCCAGACAGCAGGCAGTGCGGGCATCTGGATTGGCCTCGATGGCTGTACCTACCCCACGATCCTCCAGGCCGGCATCGATTTCAATGCCCACAGCGACGGTTCAACTTCTTATTCCGCTTGGTACGAGTGGTATCCCGCTGCGAACATCGATCTCGCCCGTTCAGACTTCTCACTCAAAGCAGGCGATGAAATCGATATTGCCATAGAAGCACTCAACAGCACGCACGGTAACATTATTTTAAAGAACCTCTCTACGGGTGTTACCGTTGTCCATGATATTTCTGCTCCCGACCCTAGTTCTGCCCTCGGTGGTCAAACCGCCGAATGGATCGTTGAAGACTATACCGTTGGTAACGTTACGGTCGCTTTCACGAACTTTGGGTCCGTACATTTCACCGATTCGTATGCGAGGACGGATAAGGGAAGTCAGGTTGGTGCGGACACTGGGGATATGGTTGAGCTTGTAGATTCCAAGGGAAAGGTTATCACCCAAGTTGCGATGGCAGGCTTCGATGGGGTGGCTGTTACTTATTCGGGCTAAACTACAGATGTGGCGAGTTAGGGCGTCGACGTGGCCTGCTAATGTTCAGAGGACAGAGGTGGTTTTGACGAGGCGATGTGACCAAGAAGAAACTATCATCTAGACTTTTTTCAGTGATACTTATAGGAGTATGCTAGTATTAACTACGTCATCTCTTAGGGATAGCAGGCGAGCAAATCTAATATGGAATACTATTCGATTGCAGTTATATTTGCTCTAGTCTTATTTTGTATATAAGTGTCAGTATGCCAGTCTCAATGCTCAAAGCCATTCCAGACACCTTACCGCCCCTAAGCTCGTATCAAGATCACAGAAGAATCTTTTAATACACCCTCGCAGCAAGACGGATCTCATTGTCTCCAAAATCAAACACACCCAGCACATTCTTGAAGAATTGAAGACCCAAAAATGCAGCCGAGACTCCATTCAAAGAAATATCCTCGGCACGGCCAACGGCACTAGTGCATGTCCCATCTCCTCCATTGAACAGCATGTCTCGTGGATCGTGCCAGAAGATCTGGTTATCAATCTCGACTCCGAAGACGGGTGCTGTGGCATTGCATTGTACTTTCCATCGAGGATCTCCTGAGCCCGGGACGGGAGGAGTAGCCGGTGGGGAGAAGTACGCATTAATTTGCTCTGCGATGGGAGTTGGCAGCCAAGTGTACTGGTTGCCATTGTCGAGAACGGCGTTGAAAGATGTAGTGTTCTTCCCCAGCTGGGTGGGCGATGGTGGGGCGCTGAAATTAACGCCAGCGGTTATGGAGCCAGGACCGGAGACGACACCCTTGATTTCCAAAGCCCAATAAGAGCGCTGAGATTTGTTACCAGTCACGTTGATTGGTATTTGTGGCAAGATGACTACTGGGGTTCGAGCCCACAAAGGAGCATGAGCCACTGGAGCGACTTCTCCCAGAGCGAAAAATCCTCCAGGGCCGATTGGAGAGTTAAATGGAGTCCTTTCAATAGCGAGACTGAAGAAAGGCTCAATGAGACCAGCAGCAGCCATGTTGAAGACGACTGGGTTGTATGGGACGCGATTGTAGAGGAACGTAGTATTGTCAATGGTCGTTCCAGGATGAGCAGAAGTGATGGCTGGATATGCGAGGCCCAGCAGCCCGCTTGAATACCCATCTCCTGGAGACGTAAGACTACTCGCTATACCGACTTCTTGCTTTGGGATTGTGACTCCTGCAAGGGTCACGGTTTCGTATCCGACTTGGCCGGCTACGATTCCAGCTCCATAGAACACTCCAAGAGTTTCGTTTGCTATCTTGGAGAACGTGGGAGAGATATTATATGTGGAGTTTGCATAACCACAAGCGGATTGAGGCAAGACAGAGTTATCAACAGGGCTGATGCATTCATATCCAGTCCCAAGAATCCAAGTGTCTGAGCTGCCGAGGTCGATTTCAACTAGGAATGATTGGCCCCCAACATCAATCTCGACATCGCTGAATTGTCCAAGTCCGGTAGAAACCAACGATGTTACTACTGATGAGAAGCCTCGCCTTGAATGTGAAGACTTTCGATTGTGAAGTGGGAGGATATTTGCAGGGTAGGCCAAAATGGTGGGACAAATGAAGCTGAAGACTGCCAAGTACAGCAGGGGAAACATTATCGCACGTGATTGTACTTGAACAACAAAGTTGATTATGGTAGAATGGAATTGAAATGGAAAAGACGTTCATCTTGGAGCTTTATATCTCCGCTACCTCATTAAACGTGTTCCCTGAAGCCATGTTTGCGTCCTTCTGCAACGTCGCTAATTGTAGGAATAAATTTGATTATTGGATACCGCGTACAAGCAGGGGATATAGGAACTGCTTTGTAAAGTGCTGCGGTGAGCTTATACCAGGCCAGTTCTGGAAGAGCAGCTCGCAGTCGGAACTCGGCGCTCAAACGAAAACTGGATCAGGTGGAAGGGGAGCTGGCAGGGACGAGAAGATAGTAATGACACCTTCGCGGAAGTACTAGATTCACTTCCGGTAAAGTGAGACACAAGGCTGATTGAGAAGGATCACGGAGAAAGCTGCGCCGCGATCTGACGAAGTTGAAGAATGAATCTCTCTTGCGACCCAGTAACAAAGTTGTTCATAAGTGATCTCGATCTTGGCGCTAAAAGTCACCTTCGTGTCAGCAGCGCCACTCGCTAAAGCCCCTGAATATACGGCGCATCCACTCCCAAGCAATTTTCCAGGCCATTAGTCATGATATATCTCATTGGCCTCATCGCAAACACCACGCATACCTCCTTCTTCCCTGAGATGATATCTTGTATGCATTAACCAAGCCATCAATCCGGGTCATGCTTCGAAGATCTCACTCGTATTCATGCGAAATCAACCTTGTCTTGGCAAGTGATGTCGAGATTAGGTTGCGAGCCACGTTATGATCAATGCATCACGAAGGTTTTCGATGCCAAGGGAACAACTCATAATTTGATCAAGTGACCATGAAAGGAAATCAAAGCCAAAAGTCTTCTCTTATTAGGTCGCACAGCCTCACTCGAGCTTAGCTTCAATTCCATTCGTTCAGATGTACCGAGGACAACGCATACGCGTCTTCGGATGGCCAAGAGGGCAGTAAGGCTGTGAAGTGGCAGACAAGGCTTTCTGTATTGGGTTGGGGAAGTCAAAATAATTGTATTTATTTTAACTTCAATGGATAGCGAGGTATATGAAGTATGCTCTTGCTGTTAAGTTGAAGTCATCTGATCCTAAATACCCCCCAAAATATCGCCTTTCTCGTTCCTTTTATCATAACTTCCTGGCCACTCTCGTTCCAAAATGTTCTCTTTCATTATCGGTCTTGGATATTTTGCTGCAGCCACTGCCTGCCCTCAACATGAAATCAATCAACACAGCAACACTCTCAACAAACGAGCTGGAGGAACTCAAGACTGGACCTACGAGGCCTCCTACAATTGGGACATGATCGCTCCTAGTACTCTCCCTCTCTCCCTTGGTTGTCATTGCCTCGCTGACGGCTCCCGCCAGATTACACACTCTGCCAAACCGGCACACAACAATCGCCAATAATGCTCATGATAACCCAAGGACTCTCCCAAAACCACGCTCCCTCGTTCACCGCAGGTTATACCTCCCCCGCCTCAGGCACACTATACAACTGGGGATATGGGCCTGCATTCACGACAAACAGCACATCTATCACGTCCGCCCCTTCAATGACATATGACAACGAGACGTTGTACTTGAAAGGATGGCATATCCACTCGCCAGCTGATCACACCGTGCAGTCCGAACGCTCGAAAGCCGAGCTGCATCTCGTGCATGCCGATTCCACTGGCGCTGAGCGAGGGGTGGTCGCGATTCGGATTGATTCTGGGAATTCTGATTCTACTTTCTTCTCGCAATTTCTATCATCAGAAACTTCTGTTCCTGGATTTGATTCTCAGGAGGGAGAGGAGATATAGATTGATATGCTGCAGGCGCTGAAGGAGATTAACATGTTTAATGAGTTCTGGACATATGAGGGAAGTTTGACGAGTCCCCCTTGTGCGGAAGGAATTAGGTGGTGGGTGGCGAGAAACACACTGTTTGTGGGCGTGCAACAGATGCAGCGGATTTTGGGGGTTAGTAAGTATAGTGCGCGAGTGGAGCAGGAGGTTTGGATGGATGGGATTAATGTTTAGAGGCCAAGGAAAGGAGTATGAAGTCTAATTCTGATAGATACAGCTCAAATGTCACAAAATCAAAGATCAAAAGAATGGCTTGAGTTGGTACAATGTACGCGTTTGATTTGAGTTTCCGCTATAGACATTCCTTCTTGACTTTCAGCAAGTCTTCGGGAATTGTCAGTCCTGGCTCAGACGTACAAAAGAAAGAAATTTGCAGTCTGGTAATTATTTCTTCCTACTAATCCATTCGCCAAACTCTCATCAGAGGCTGACACCTGCTCCTCTCTGCATCCATCTTGAAGAACTACCTTGCCTTGCGAGCATCTTTCTTTTCCTGTTGTGGAGGCTTGCAATTTTTTTGATGAAGTGGCCAATCCTTTTTCTGGCATTCCTTCGAGGAATATCTAGAGGGTTTCATCAGCGTCATCATCTCAAAGAGGAACGATGTAACCCACACAGTGGCCATGCATTCTGCGCACTTGTTACCACGAGCAAACTTCCCACATACACTACAAAATTTGTCGAGCATCTCTTTGAATTGGAGCTGGATGTTCCCGTGCTATTTATCTTCCATTCCTCAACTTTCTCCCTGGCAGCAATATTGCACGGATCCCCAATTCCGCAGCAGACTGGCGTAACAAGATTGAAGATACATGGCTCGCCGATAGCACGCCAATCGGTTGGAGAGAGAAGTTGCTCAGTGGATTCAACGAGAGTTGTTGCTGACTCGTCACAGATTATGCAACGCCAGGGGTGGTGGAGGAATATTGAATTGTGATGGAGGCCGGTGATAGACTTGACGAAGCTCGAAATGGCGCTTTGCTTTGGGTCCTGACGGTTCGCAGGCCTTCGGAGTTCCCAAGCTCCTGATTCGTCGATGATCGACATGGTACTGGCCGTGAAGACGTTCTTATCTGAGTGTGGATCTATGTTGGCTTGTGGGATGACTGGCGCCGTGCAGAGAGAAGCCGGAGCTCGTATTTCGAATCTGAACATTTTATAGAAAACATCGGGGGGTCCTTGTAGTTGCCACATCGGACAATGTAACTGGCCTTGACGGTATTCTCTTCGGACATTTTGAAACGAGGATGAGAGATTGCAGTGGACTCACAGTCGCAGAGGGAGTGCGAGGTGCAATGAGTAGGGGCCCGAGAAGACTTGGTTATTTTTTGTTGGATGGCAGTACGCGGAACGAGCGAGTGGGGGTGTCTAAAGAGCCGTGGTGATAATATTTGGAAGCTTGTGTGTGCCAATTGTATCAATAGAATAGAGTTCATGCATATTGAATAATGAAGAACCTTGATCGATGGAGATTGTCAAATAAATAGAGGCAGGGGCTAATTGGGTCGCTCTTTCCTGCTCAGGAGAGGAGAACAACCTTGGCTTGGCTTTCCAACCTTTTCACAGCAACAATGACTGGTATTCTACCCAAAGATCCTATTTGAGAGGACTTCGTTCATATGCGGTCTTGGTTGATCAAATTGAGCATTCAGAGCTGTTTCGATATAGACGGGTGATATGCTTCAGAGTTGCTGTACGCGTCTCTTTATTTGATCATTGCTACGTAGAAAAGATATACTCCTCCACTCTTCCAGAAGCATTAGCCAAGAAGTTGTTTATATACGCAGATGGGGAAGAGATTGCCTTTCTTGACAAACAACAATGCCTCTCTTCAAGTCTCGCTAAAGGAAAGGGGTTCGACAAGATCACGTGCAGGAAGATTGTTGGTCTTATTTGTTGGTGGTTTGGGAAGATGGCTGGGGGATTCGAGATCTTTAGAAATGCACCAGGCCTTAGAAGCTATACAGAAAAAGAAGAGGAAGAGCTAGATATAGACATATTGGTTGACACTTTGGCTGAACTTGATTGTATGGTCGAATACCTTTTGCGGAGAGATTTCCGGCATTATGTTACACCAAGATTGGCTACCAACGTAAAGCCACCACAGAAGCACGACCAATTGCATGAAAATAAAACAAGAGAAATGGTAATGCAAGTTCCCACTTAGGAAGCCAATTAAGAAGGTGAAGAAAGTGCGACGGCTTTATAGGTTCCTCCCCTTTTTGGGAGGTAAGCAACACTAAGTTAATTGGATATCACTCCTTCTTGCCGCGTATCATGAACTTAGGAGCAATTCTCTTCCTCCACAATTTTAGTAAGAACAACCAGGCCTCCAGCAGCTTGAGTATCAGGTAAGCACCTCACCAACTCATTCGATCTAAGTTACCAACGTGCCGGCTTCATTAGAAGACCCCATCACTTCAACACGACCACCTATTGAACTTGAGAGACTTCAAGCACTGGATCAAAATAACTGCTTTGGCGAACCTCTCTAGTCATATGCCCATATTTGGACCTCGAAAGCACGCCCATAAGACGTCAGCATCGGCAGAAGTAGAACCGAGTCTGTAAGGAAGGTATGATGTACAATATTCAAAGAACTCTCAACCTATCTCGAATATGCAAGTTGCTTTCCAAACTTTCCACATTCTCAAAGTATTTAGTTAATTTATGAAGTCTTTTCTGCTGCGTTTGGAACGCGAGACATGTCGAACCATTTGCAGAAGTATTCGTACTCGTTTGCTTCAACTTCTCGACCTCCAATCTTTAGTCGACAGTGCATTGCGTAGCTTTGCATATTGTACAACGCTCATTATGCTGGAGATAAAGTCAGTCATTGGCCGTTGTGATAACGCTAGGACTCATGCTGCCGCTGAAATCTGCTAGTACCCGTCCGCTCAGTTGAGTTGAGATTCCATGAAGCCACAACCACAGCTGGAGAAGCAGCACCTGGCAGCCTTCCCACCTCTCTTGGATCTTTGCAAACAAAATGCTTGAATTCTTGTATATTGCTGAATGGTTTGATCCTCCAGCCAGCGAGCCAAGCGTAGCTGCATCGAAGATGCTGGCAAGTGTTGGAGACATTCCATCACACGCATCTAGAACGTCTTCACTTGTTGCCTTTGAACTCCTGCTTCAATTCTGAGAGATTTCCTTGGCCTTGCCTCTCGTTGGGTTGGGTTGACTGACATCGTCGGTCGAAATAGGGGATCAAAACAACGGTTGAAAAGAACTGCACTGATGCTCATTTGCACTTTGACGAACACCCTGACGAAAGCGGTACGTCATTCTCAAGATATTCACTGTTAACGACGAGGCTGCATTCATGTTCACGTGGAAGCAGACTGGTAGGCTCGCTAGCTTGGAAGGCGGTGATTTCGCCGTTCGATCTGAGCTTAAATACTGCCCTCCTCTGCTTGTCAACAACCGAACCTTCTTCCCACACACACACTCGTTTTTCGCAACACCCCAACTCGACGTCAAGCTTTCAATCTACGAGAACATCATCGTAGTCTTGTCGTATCTTCTTCCTCATATCTTCAAAAAGACCACATCGGAGTCCAATCGTCGTCATCGACAATGCGTGCCTCAATCGTCTTCGTCGCCCTCAGCGCCCTCGCCTTCAAGGCTGGTGCTTTGGACACCTTCACCGATACGGTAAGCACCACGACCACTCTGACGGTCCTTTCTTGCCATTCTACTGTCACGAACTGTCCCGTAAGTCCCTCTATCGCATCAAGACTCGCGTTTGCAGCTTGTTTACTTCCGACATGCGCCTCAAAAGTGGCCGGCCCCGAAACATCACTCTTGCTCCGATCTCTTGAGTTGATGCTAATTCAAGTCTTTATAATGCAGTATACCACCACCACAACTACCACTGATTGTACCACCTCTTCCACCCCCATCCCGCTGGTTCCCAGCTCTTCGGTTATCCCCAGCTCCTCTGTTGCTCCAACCTCCCCCGTCGCCCCGGTTTCACCTTCGGCCACGACCAGCAACTCCGGTGCTACAACCAGCGAGTCTGAGAGCTTGACCCCAACCATTGTCTACTCTTCCATCCCGCCACCCAACTCCTTCAACCCTCCTCCGGCTTCGACAACTCCTACCCCTGAGTCCTCAGCTGCTCCGTCTACCACGGCACCAACCACGGCCTTGGCCCCTGGCAACTCGACCGCTGCGGTTCCATCCAGCGCCGAGACTCCGACGACTTTTACGAGCGTCACCGTGGTCAATGCTTCCACTCAGTTGAGCACCACGGCTTCGCCAACCACCTCAACTCCGACCAAGCAGACCTCCACCAGCTTGGCCGGCCACCTTGTTGTTCCTGGCTTGACTTTGGGTCTCATGGCCTTGAGTGTCTGCTTCTTCGGATAGATTCACTCTCGATCTCATGATTATAGGATCGAAGGGTGGAAAGATGGCATCTGCGTTGGCATTCTATGAGGGCTTGCATTAGTGTAGGGCGTTGTGGGATAGTCGATGGTCTTGCTTCTTTCTTTCCTTGTCGTTTCTGCACGGATCTTCGTACAATGGCGGGAAGTTAATGGAGTTAATCGGAAGTGAGGTTGCTGAGATGAATGAAAGGTAATTGCATAGCGCATTTGCAGCGTAGTGCTCAATAGACTTGAAAATTAGAAAACCCAAAAACACTACATACAAAACAAAGTGCCTTCATTCATTGCTTCGTGTCGTCATGTTAAATACAGACTCCGCAGCAGTGCCCCATTTCTAAGAATTCATCGTTTGCTATGAAAACCTCCCAGACATGCGCACCTGATTCTTCTGCTTCTCGAGGAACAAATCCCAATCTAGCTCCCTCTGCTTACTCTCGACCCTGCTCAACCTCTTTTCATACACCGGATCACCTTGAGAGCCGCCCAATAAGCCTTGT
Source organism: Stipitochalara longipes BDJ (assembly GCA_009732865.1). Lineage (NCBI taxonomy): Eukaryota > Fungi > Ascomycota > Leotiomycetes > Helotiales > Hamatocanthoscyphaceae > Stipitochalara > Stipitochalara longipes. Next base: position 1,118,240 of record ML769336.1, on the reverse strand, counting down.
TTCTGAGGTGCAGCCAAGCCATTGTTCCATCCCCCACCTCCATATCCCCCGCCATTTCCATTGCCTCCATCCCCACCTCCCAGGTAACCTCCTCCACCATTCGCATTCCACGGTCCAAAGCCGCCACCATTAGGGTTTCCATTGCTATTCCATCCGCCAAAGCCTCCTCCCCGATAAGCACCACGATTTCCCCAATGGTTTGCCGGCGGTTGCGGTGGTACAATGGACCCGATGTTGCTCAGCCTTTCCAACATCCTCTTGTCAATAGCCTTGTCAAGATCACTCCGCTTCTTCTCCCTCTCTTGCTCATCAATCTTCCTCGCCAGTGCCAAGACGTTCTTGCTGGACTCTTCCTTCTCCCTCCTATTCTTCTCCTCCGTCTCTTTCCTCTGCTGCTTCTCCCGTTCTCTCTTCTGCTCTTCAATCATCTTTTTCACCATCTCAACCGGCTCCCTAACCTTCCTGGTCCTCTCTTCTTCTTCGCTATGCGCCTTCAGCACCGCGGCAGCAGCATCTTTCGCGATCTCAGCCACGCTCTTCTCATTGTGCGCAGCACCATGGGGTTGACTTGGCGGAACGAGTTTCTTCTTGATCTGGTCGATGTGCTCGATGTCCGTCAGCACGCCTTGGTACGTCTGCTCTCTCATGCGCTGGAACTCTGCTTCTCTTTTCTTCTCGTAGAATGCATAGTCTGAGATTGGACGATTGGAATGATTTTGGTGGCGGGACTTGCCCGAGGAGGAAGAGGAGGAGGAACCGTAGCAGTTTATTTTGTGGATTGATTTGTCCTTCTTCTTAGACTTGGGTGGGAGATAGAAACACATTTCGAGCAGACAATGTAGATATTGTGGATTAGTGCAAGGAGGCTGTGGGTAAATTTTGGTGACTCTTGGACCAATGAGAGTTAAGTTGTGCTCCCCGAGAGAAAGTGAGTTGAGCTGCAGAATGGCAAGAAGCATAAGGTAAGAAGCATGAAGCAAGAAGTGGGAGCGGCGGCATTTTCAGTTCAGGCCAAGATCCTCAAGAACGGCCGCTTCATTCAACGACAGCCAAAACATCAGCCAGCTTCTGCACCGCCACGTTTTGTTCTAGAAGCTATTTCATTGGGAAAACTCCTTTTCAAACGGACACTTACCTTAGCCTCTCCTTCCAGCTCCGCGGTCTCAAGCCCTCACGTCAAAGGAAAATGGGTCAGTGCAAGAGGAGAACCTACCATTGTTTCAGCACTTGGACGAGATATTTGCAACGTCTTGCATCCTTCTTTCTTCCCAAAGTGTGGGAATTTATGTAGATACAAGGAGTCAGGGTCCATGGCGCCATTATATGCAGGTTACCGCCGTGCTCACTCTCTGGCTTGCTGTCCTCTATCCGTTCATGACCAGTGCCCCACAGATTATTAGATGTGTGGCAGAAGCCTTAAAGCTTGGCTTCTTTCTTCTTGGATTTCTTGGTTGTGTTTTGCCACGCAAATTCCTGTTCAACGGTAGCATCAGCAACAATCTTCCGTATTCCAGCCCACCAATCGGGGGGTTTCAGTGTGAGACAGATGAGAATGGAACATACCAATTTCTGCGCCTTCCCCGACTCAATGATAACATTGACCACCACCGGCACCTTCGCCGTAAACCCCTCCTCCGTAGCCTTAGTTAACTCCTCCGGCGTTCTGACCAGATAGCCCCTGCCACCACACATCTCAGCGATCTTCTCATACCCTACCTCCCACCCCAAGCTAGAACTCCGTAACCCTCCCTTCCCGCTTCCGGCGATAGTCTGTTTCTGCATCTCTAGCCAGGCGTCCGAATCTTCGGAATCACCGTGGTACACACCGCTGTTGTTGATGACGAAGATCAAGATGTCCATCCCGTAGCGCGCCATGGTTTCTACTTCCGCAAGGGAGAAACCGAAGGCGGAGTCACCTTCTAGACAGACGATTTTCTTGTGAGCTGTGCTGGGGCCTGATGCTGCTTCTGGGGAGGGTAAATTGTAAGCACAGTGAGCAGCGATTGCATATCCGAGTCCTACACCCATGGTGGCGTGGGTTCCAGCATCGAGGCGGAGACGTGGGTGATGGACAGGGAAGATGGACCGTGAGATATCCATCGTATTTGCGCCTTCTGAGACATAGACTATTCCGCCGTCTTCTGGAGGTGAGAATTTATGTAGTGTTTCCTTGATAATGGAGAATGTTCGTGCATAGGTCATGGGGATCTTGTCCATTTTTGCTGCTTTTGCGGCTGCAGTTTCATTCTTAATTTCGCTGGCTTTGAGAGTTTTGATGAACGGGGAGGAAGGATTATATTTCCAGCCGGAGAGAGAGGAGAGAAGTTGGTTCGTTACGACTTGGATGTCTCCAACAACTCCGAGCGATGGATCGCCATTGTTGCGTCCAAGTTCTTCTGCTGAGATGTCAACTTGGATTATCTTTGCTGCTGGGTTCCATTTTGGCTCTTCGCCATAGTGAAGGATCCAGTTCAGTCTTGCCCCAAGGACCAAGACTACATCTGCTCCTTTCAGAGCCGCTGATCTGGCAGAAGCTGTGTTTGAGGCATGTGAATCCGGTAGGACACCTTTCCCCATGGGAGTGGGCAAGAAAGGAATGCCAGTCTGGTCTATCAACTGTCGAATTGAGCTTTCTGCTTGGGCAAAAGCAGCTCCTTTTCCAACAATAACCAACGGAGCCTTTGCAGACTTAATAAGACTCGAAATGAGCTGTATCTTGGCCGGATCCGATGCTGCTCTTGGAGGCACAGGCACAATCTGGGTGTTATTCTCCTCTCCTTCTCCTTGTATCACATCTGCTGGCAAGTCCACAAACGTTGGGCCTCCTCTCCCATACCATGATGTTCTGTATGCAGTCGTTATTGACTGTGGTATTGAGTCAAGGCTGGGTCTGACGGCGATTTTGACATGAGGTGTCAGGAGAGATATAGCATCCATTTCTTGAAAAGCTCCCTTAGTCACTAAATGAGTTTCACTGGAACCAGCGAGGAGGAGCAATGGAAAAGCATTGGCAGAGGCATTGCCAATGCCAGCCATAGCATGGAGTACCTAGGCTAGATCAGCATTTGTCTTCCAGACAAAGTGGGGTATTGGAGCTTGACAGATGAACACAATGGTACTTTTAGAATTCAAACTATTTCCCTAAATACAGGGGATCTAGTATAGGGAAGAACTTACTCCAGGACCGCCTACAACCAGACATATTCCTGGTCTGCCGGTCAAATAACCATATGCTGTTGCTGCATAGCTCGCAGCTTGCTCATTGCGGAACGCAATGAAACGGATCCCAAGGGCAATTGCTTCTTCAGCAATCTGAACCACAGGGATTCCAACCAGGCCGAACACGACCTTCACTCCCAATTCTTGAAGAGCTCTTGCTATCAAAGCTGCGCCTGTTGGTGCAGCCATATTTTGTTGAAGAGGGGACAAGGTTCCTGCCGAGGGCCCCCTATGATTTCATTGCAGCCATTCGATAAGCGCCAGCGACAGGGGCTCGTTTGCCCTGCATTCATCCTTCACTTTTGTGTGCCAATTGCATCGCATGTCCCTCTGCTGATAATGTTGACAAACATCTTGAGAGTCAGTTTATGCGTTGCGTCAATCATGGCCCATCACATTCAGCCGTCGCCATTGTGAAACAGAGCAGCGCTTCGATCGACACCAACACCGACATCACCGACCTCAAGCTCTACTCCATAGCCCACCATACCAACCGTCAACATCACGATGGCTGAAGCTACCCCTCCCAAATCGTACTCCTCCGACCCGCTGCTCTACCTCTATACGTCTCTGACGTCTGGATCATCGCACATCGTCACCGCAACGTCGCGGATGGAAACCATCCTGAAGGCAAACCGTATTCCATTCAGAGCACTCGATATCGCAACCGATGAGAAGGCACGCATGCTGTGGGGCAGGAGAGCCGGGAAAGATGAGTCTGGCAGAGCACGAAAAATTCCAGGATTAGTGCAGATGGGCTTGGTGATCGGGGTAAGGCGTCGTCCTATATGGTACAGAAAGCACACAGCTGACCGTTTTTAGGATCTTGTGGAAGTCGAAGAATGGAACGAATACGGAGAGTTGAAGCAACATATAAAGATTGTGCCTCTTCCAGGAACACCCTCCGGATCTGCAGCTCCTACACCGACCACTACACCCTCGAAACCTCCTATTGCGAAAGAGAATATTAAGCCTACGTCTACTGCGGAACCCTCGAAACTCGCTCAGCCGGTGGAACAGGTCACTGCTCAAATGTCCTCCTTCTCATTGGCAATGAAGCAAGCAGGCCAGGAAGCTGCACAGAAGGCAAAGGACAACAAGAAGAAGGCTCCAAAGACCTTAGAGGGAGTAGGAGAGGCAGACCCGGCAGAAGCTTCCAAGAATTCAGCAGTTGTACCACCTCCTGTTGCCGTGCTAGAACCACCACATAACGTCTCAAATGATACGGTCCTACAATCACCAACTAGCTCAGCATGGAGAAGCGCTCCAAGTAGGAGCACCCACACACCCAAGAGCTCACTCAGCAAGCTAGAATCAATGCAATCTCCAAACTCTACAGCCTGGAAGCCCTCAGACATAGACGCGCCTGTGTTGATGCATAGGGGATCTTCGATTTCTATGGCGAGTGATGAAGAGATTAAGCAAGTTGAGGAAGATGAGAAGATAGTTGAAGAAGATGAAGATGCTGTCGAGGACTGATTGATGATTGATTTCGGTACATGGTAGTTGCTAGTTGGTACAATTCCAATCAATGATTTACGAGTATTTTTTGCCAGTTTTGTTTCTTGAAATGCTGACCAGACGAGAGGAGCATAGTTGCTTCGAAAAGTTCAGTAGGGGTGGTTAGTGGCTACCTCACAAAGCCCTATGGAGGCTCCATACACCTTATGTTTAAGTCGGATGCAATATCAATCATATCAATCTCAAATTATCTATAATATATCGGTGCATTTCCTGTTTCCTGTTTCCTTGCGTCATGAAAGTTCGAAATTTCCTCCTGTTAGTAATCTTATAAAATGCTGCCCTCCACCCACACTCCTCAGATAAAAGTCTTACTAGAATCTTCTCTCACAAAGGTATAGGCCTACTTACCTATGAAACCAGCGATCATTCAATTCCTACGCAGCAACTGAGTTAGAACGCCACTTTTGTAGCTTTCCCACTTCAAGCTGTTTTCTTTGACCTTTGCTTTGACAGAAAGACCCACTACCACCCCAATTATTCGACTGCCCCTGCAAGTGCATTTTATCCCTCTTTATTTGACCGCATAGTAGTATGATGTTCTCGTTATTCTCGTTCCGAAAAGAGTTCGCTCTCTTTGTCCTCTAACCAAAGCATCTCGAGTTCTTTACTTGCCACATATGCCCGCATCCGGCATGTATTGATTCGAAAGTGTATTAAAGAAACCTTTTGATGATAATTCTGATGATGCAGGAGATGAAGCCCTTGGGGTAATCGGTGATCTTTCATCATTTCTTCATTTTCTGGTTACGAGGGTTTGAATTATTTGGCTTTTCTTCAGTGCTTGGGTTTTGGTTTCAAAGACATCAGCGACGATGAATGTCCAAGAGGAAGTCCCCGATGAAGATATTATTGAATTGGATGTCAATGAAGAGAGAGAGATCATTCCACTAAGCACAACGAGGCTGACTTGGGGAGTCGAGCTGGAATTTGTCTTTGCTTTCCACAAAACCCAGCTCGAATTGGCACCCATTACAATAGGCAGTATTGTTCATGAAACCAAGATTAAGAAGGATATTTCATATGTAGAAAGAGGGAAACACACAGACAGAAACACTGACGGGAAAATTGTTAATAATTATGCACCTCGAGATCGAACGTAAGTCTCAAATTCTCGGAGGGCTCTTTCCTCTTGCATATCGTTTCTGGTCCCGGATTTGCAGCAATATCTACGGCCCCAGGAATATTCTACTCCTAGAATAATTGAAAGAAGTATGCTAACTCCGAGGTGTTGGGAAATAGTTACAACAGCTGGTTGCTTGAAAACCAGGGCAGGGGAAACAAGGTAGTGGTCTATGATGGGGAAGTAGAAAGAATCTTGCACCGGGTTCTTCAAGAGAAGTGTGAAGGAATCAACACGCGTGTCGAACGTTCCTTGCCAATCGATCAGAAAACAAGCGCGTTGTACGATCAATGGCTTATCATGGGCGAGAAAAGTATTTGCGGGGTTGGTTCCAAGAATATCCCGACTTGGCTTCCTCAAACAAACTCGACTACAGAGTGGGACTCGTACGGACTCGAACTCGTCTCTCCTGTCTTCGACACGGAGTCTTCGAATCAAGGCTACACTGAGATTGCCCAGATTCTGGACGCTACCCGTGGCTTGGGCAAACTTCGAAATAGTGTCTCCACCTGGCAAACAGGTGCTTTTATCACGAATCAATGTGGACTCCATGTTCACGTTCAAGCACCCAGGGACATGGAAGTCCTTCAGGAACTAGCGTTTCTCATCTTCGTCTATGAGGGCGAGATTTCCAGACTGCATCCGTAGGTATTCGGGAAAAATCCTTTCCAACTCTGGATTGTCTCATTATTTTCCCCCAAGACAATATCCTCCCTTGAAACAATCCTAGGGAGGCAATTGCTGACTCTTATGTTTTAGACGCTGTCGTCACCCCATGCATCCGAATGCCCAATACATTGTCGAGAGCAATCGCCTCTCTTTCCGTCATGAGAACAAACGCAGCGTCCACAAATACACATATGGAGAATACGATGTTTCGGACGCAGAACTTGCCAGCGCGATTGCTGGTACCTTCAAATCGATGAGAGACGAAATAGATCAATGCGAAGATCCTGAGGCATTGGCGTTACTAATGAACTGGCCCGCCGATGGCATCGGAAATGATCTTGGGAATAGGAACCGTCAGGTTAATTTCACAGCCGCTGCTCGTCTAGACGACGCTCCTTATACCATTGAATTTCGTCAAGCTCGCGGCTCGCTCAATCCTACCGTCATCCAGAAATGGGTTGAGTTCTGCATTGGCTTGGTTCGCCTAGCTCAATTCTATGATGATAATCCTGGCAAGTTCCCAATGAAAACCTTCAAACCGTACGAGTTGAATCCGAACAAGAAGGTGCCAAAAGGAAGATTCTATATCATGGACTTGATGGAGGATATGGGCTTAAGTAAGGAAGACAAAGCTTTTTGGAAGGACCGAATAGCAATGTTTGAGGGAGGCGAAGGAGGTCCACGTAAGCAACATACTTCTTTGTCTTCGAACTTGAGCCCCCCTTTTCACTAGCTAGCTCCAAGTGTCAGCTCCCGGCGCTATCCCGACTCTCTTTCCTTCCCGAAAATATGTTGCTAATTCGTTCTAGTGGATAGAAAAGATGACGAGGATCCACATGACAAATTGGGTATTCCTGGAGGCGGTGAAGATTGTGCCGATCGTATCGTGATAGCTATCGATTCCGATTCCGATTCTGATTCTGATTCTGATTCTGATTCTGATGGAGATGATGATGGTCCGCGGAATCCACCAACTCCTGGTGGAAAAACCGGTAGCAACGGAGGTGAGGGGCCTATTGATCTTGTTTCCGATTCCAATGAAGATGATGATAGTCTGGAAGATTCATTGCCTTCTGTTGGAAACACTGGTGGCAGCGGAATCGAGGGGCCTATTGATCTTGTTTCCGATTCCGATTCCAATGACGTGCAGGAAGTTATTGATCTTTCCTCTGATTTAAGTGATGACGATGGTAAACCGGGAGATGAGTCAGGAAGCGATGGGGACGATTGGGGAGGAAACCCTCCTGATGGAAGCACCGGCGGCAACACCGGTGGCAACGGAGAGGGGGAACCTTCTCCTAAAACTCGTGGCAAGAGACCAGCGAGCGACGATGATGGCGAGGGCGGACCTGATCCCAAGAAGCAGAAGACGGTAAGCATTGCTCCCTCTTCCATCTGTAAATAATCTGGCTAGATTGTCTTGAGAATAGAAGTTAATTATTACCAGGACGAAGTTGGTGAGAACCGAAACAAACAGGATGGAGATAACTCTCAGCACTCCCCAAACACTACTGCGAAAATCGCCGAAACTTTGGCCGCGATGGCTAGCAATGTAAACTCGCAAACATCTAAGAACAGTTCGCAACCCCCTGCCCCACCAGTTGGGGGAAGCACGTCTGATCCTCAGACTGGGTACAAAAGACCAGCGGGCGATGGTGAAGGAGGACAGGAAGGATTTAATTCGAAGAAGTTAAAGACAAGTGATGCAGATAAAGGCAAGCCGACTGGCGCTGGCGGGGCCGCGTCGTCGTCTGCAGCTACAGGGAGCACCAACAAGCTGCAAACACCACCGGCATTCAGACCGGAGTATCCTGAGATTTTCGAGAACGGGATGGTTGCACGCCGTGGAAAGTTAGCCACAGATGCCGCAATGGTTTATGATGGCTTTTCGTGGCGCGTGGCTGGCTTTATACCTAACCAGTGGAGACGAGAAACCACCAAGGCGTATTATGATGGCAGACGACGCGTGTGCGCGCTCTGGGCACTCATCGGCTCCATGAGAAGGCAGCATCCAAACTCTAACTACATCAGGGGGCTCGAAGATGCCGCCCTCATGAAGCAGCTCTTGTCTATCTTTGATGTCGTCAAAATTGCATTACCGGCTGGAAAAGGACTTGTAAGAGGAGGGAGCCCTGGCGACATTGAAGACTACCAAGTGGATGAGATCCTGCGACACTGGACGCATGGCGAATACTCTTTGGTGGTAGTAGACAATGCTGCCGATCAGGATGTATATGCAAGCGCTGCCGCAGAAACTGCTGCAGGCAAATCCACCAAAGAGACTGACGTGTCGAAGAAGTCAGATTTTGCGAGGAGGATCGGTGACATATACAGACAAACTAGGCACGGGACCAATCTCTATCTTTCGTATGATTTCATCTCGGCTAGGAAGCGTTTAGAGCAAGCTATCAAGTTGCAAAAGAGCATTGGCGATAAAGATGTGCTGGATAAGGGTGGGCACTGGGAGGCGATGAGGCGGGTAGCGGGGTAGCAATAGCAGGTGGAAAGTTATCAAGCGATAACCTAAATCAAGGATGTGTAGTTTGATTATGCTCTTTTTTTTGGAGTTCAGTGTTGGATGTTTTGGACTATTACAGCTCAAATATAGAGGAATATCTGCTATTTTGGGCAGTCTTATTATGTATGTCATCTTGTGGTCGGCACCTTCAGTTTAGCACATTTTCTTGAGTATTGCGTAGATCGGTTTGAGCAAGTAAGTTTTGGATATTGAACATTTTCTTAACAATGGCTGTAACACGAAAATCCCAGACATACCTTTCTGTGATTCATTTCTCTCAATTTCACATATTGCAACCACCTCCTGTCTTGAGTTATATTGGCAGCTCTTAATTGGTATCAATTTGAAGCCTTGATTAACGCAGAGGAAAGCCCTTTTGTCCATCTGTTAACGTACCTCTCCGGGTCCCATAGACTAGGCAATTTAATCCTTATTCAAACGTAGCCAACCTTACCTACACTCTCATTTAGTTCTCACTGCTATTTCCACCAATTAATTATCTTACCAAACCATGGCCTCACCCTTCGTTCAATCTTGGAAATTGGTTTCAAGTCGTTGCACCCATACACAACCTAAGCAGCGGCGCAAATTCTCAATCAGATCATAAGCCGACCTGCGGACCCTATTCTCTTTGTTTCTTCCAATTCGGAGAGGAAATATCTGTGTATCAGTGGTTTTAACAAGATCGCTGTTGGGGGCGTTATTATATGAAACGAAGTGTTCGATGGGTAGTATGATGTTGCTTGGAGAAGCTTGACGCGGGTCTACAAAAGACCATATGGTGTGTGCGAGAGACAGGGAAGAGCGTGGCTTCGCATGAGAAGGATATCACTCAATCCCTTCCTTCCCTTTAGACGTAGGTTACTTAAAGACGTGTGTGAATAATTAGGAAGCGAAGGTTGTAGACAGTGAATGTATGCTTTGTAAACAGTAGCTAAAGTAGGTAGTTGGGAAATTATCTCAAAAAAGAAAAGCCCTGAACGGTTTTGCTCAGCATTTGGTATTTTACCAGCGGCTTTGAGGCCTTCAAGGCCATGTTAGTGGTATCTGACCTCAATCTCTATCCTGCCACCCTGCCGGATTCCCCCATTGGTACCGAACATTGAAACAGCGATGGATGCCAATGTACTCATATAATTCGGAATATCCAGTTTAGGAAGTTGTCAGAACTACCGCAATTCTGGTTAGACTATGTCACATCATAGGTAACTTTTATGTTTTCGAATTCAGAACCATGGATCTATTGTTCCTCGTCTCATTTCATCCTATCTATCTACATATAACATCTGGCAGCAGCCGCCATCACCCTAGCCTTAACAACCTCTTGTCTCCTCTCCTCCTCCCTCAGCACCTCCTTCCACTCTTCCACCAATCTTCCCTTAATCTCCACCCCATACCCCTTACCCTCTCCCTCATACGTCTCCCAATCCTTACTTTTCAAGCCCTCAAACCCTAACTTCTTCTTCAGACTCAACAGCGTGTTCTCGAATTTGGAGGCGGTGGCCATGTCCTGCTCGTCCTTGGCTTCTTCTGCTTTGCGTGCGAAGTAGGCGATGGTTTGCGTGCGGATGTGACAGCGGAATTCGAGTTTCGTCTCTATGAGCAGTGATTTGAGAAGCGTGTCGTTGGATGAGACGAGTGTGCGCGCGGTTTCGAGGTCGGTGGTTTCGTCTTCGTCTTCTTCTGAGTGGATGACCGTGTTGTTGTCGGAATCGTCGTTGTCGTCTAATATCGGGACTTCGTCCTGGTTCTGGTCCTCGAAATCGATTTCGTCCTGGTTCTCATTGGCGATTTCGAGTTGAGTGAGTCGCTCTTGGATCATGATCATCTCATCTTTCCGTCTAAACTCTTCTTCCCATTGGCGGAAATGTTTTTTGTATGCTGAGTATTCATCGTCTGAGATGTCGTCGTTCTCGTACCACCACTCTTCCATCTCATCTTGCCATGCGTTTCTGTCGGCGAGGTGTTTGGCGAAATACCCATCCATGATAGGTGTGATTTCTTCGAGAAAGTAGGCATTGCCTGCTGGATCAGTGACGCGGAGGTCGGGGACTGGTCTGTCTGCAGGCGGTAAAAGATTCTTGACGTAGTCGGCCATGAGGTGTTTCTTCCACGAGCAGCGGTTATGTTGAGGCAATCGTTCTGACTTGGTGTTGGCGGTTTCGATGGCATGCGCAAGGTTTTGGTCTGTGTATTTCTGATAGTGGATCAGACGCTCGCCAAGGTCGTTGACGAGTGCACTGATTAGTTCGAGTTCGTCCTGCTCCTTGATGGCAAGTGAGTCGGTGATGATGAATGATTGGCCTGGCGCGAGGTATTCAATTTCTTGGTTGAAGAAGTCGGATTCCGGGATTGGGGTCAGTGGTGGTGTGATAGGTCCGTGGAGTAACTGAAGGAGCGCCTTGGATCGGTCGGTATTGTGGTAGTCCTCCTTGGGAAAGTTGGTTGGCGTTTGATGTGGTGTTGGAATGTTTGTGTATAAGTGCGGGAACTCGTCTTCATCGGAATCGTCGAGTTCGCTGTTACTTTCAAGAGTTTCGTCCTCTGAGTCGATGATTGCAGAGCTCTTTTCGATGTCGAGACGATCTTGCTCTTCAAGTCGAGCCATCTCCTCTTGCTCAGCTCGTCTAAGGTTGTCCTCGGCCCACTGGATGTCCTCGAAGCTAGATCCAGCAGCTTCTAGTTTCTCCTTCATCTGTTCCTTGACCCAGTCGTCCAACTTCTGTTCCCAAGTCTCAGTCATGGCTTTCTCATCTGCTCTCCACCCGGCCTCTTCCTCAATCTCGACCGTGGCTTGATCGATGATGTTTTTGTGTTCCCAGTTGATACCAACTCTCCACTGAGTGGCTTCGGGTCCGAGAGCGTTAAGTGTGTGTTCTAAATGATCGTGCTTCTCGTCCCAATCTGCGTTTGCAAGTTTTTTGTTTTGCTTGTCGGCGCAACACTTTTCGTTGCAGAACTTGTCTTCGCAGCAGGGCTTTTGACAGATGATCTCTCTCCAGTTGGTAATAGTGGCTTTGACTTTGTTGAGGGCGCGACGTTGAAGGAAGCGGTGGTAAGTATCGGAGGTATTCTTTGCTTCTGGTGAGAGGGCCTGCCAGCCTTCACATTTTGAAAGATTAGGTCTTCGAAGGTCGCGGTAGTGGTTCACGAGTGATTTGCGTTGGTTATGGGTTTGGAGGATAAGTTCCCACGCTTCTTCTTGCTTTTGATTTGGTGTGGTATTGTTGTTCTTAGTATTGTTGACTCTGGTCTCCTTGGTATTGCTGTTGGATCGGCCGGAAATTTCACTTCCTGAAGGCCGCTTGCTGTTCACCTTACCCACGCCTTTGAGGCTTTTGAGCCCTTCAGTTAATTGTTTGGCAAGCTTTGTGACTGTGTTGATTGTTTGGGATCTGCTGCTAGACATTGTGTTGTCGTTGGCGATTGATTGGTATGGGGCACGTGATGATTTACACGTGACAGCCATAACTGGAATTCCGGACATGATTTTCGACTGAACTTCTGATTTTAGTCCGATGGGGATTATTTCGGAGTTTCAAACGGCGTTGTTTTGTTGCCTCGTCTAAAGCACTCAGGGGCCGGTTGGTGTGCTGCTAGAAGTGACGTGAAGATTGACTTTGCCTTCTTCCAGAGTGTGCGAGTGAGTTGTAGTGAGCGAGATGTAGAGTATGATCTAGAAATTGACAAATAAGGGGTATTCTTGCGGTGCGCTACGTTCTTGGGTATCCGAAAATTCGTTATCGTCAGGAAATGTGTGTAAGGATTGCAGGAACGCTGAGAACGCTGCAGGATGCAAAGGTAGTGCAATCGTTTGAGTGTGTCCGTGTGAAGAGGGGAGAAATTTCTCTCAGAGATTGGCAGTGCTGACAACTTTTATATGAAAATGTTGTGGGCGCTATTGCTGCGAACCATCTGAGCGAAATAATGGGAAGACGGACTGAGGGCATCGGGCAGCACACTCGCGCTGAGCCAAAAGGGAGGAGATGGAATTCAGCTATGACGCGGAGATGATGAAATGAAGGAGATACCCACGTTTGCACACGGAGTATATCCAGTGGGTCATCGAGACGGTTGAGCTAAACTTTATCTCAACCTTGGTCGAATGAAAGCCACGAGAACGGCACAAATCAAGGACAAATTCACAATCAAAGGGTAAAGAGAGTGATGGCCATATATGTTGTCCATTCTTGGCGACATTGTCTACGGTAATATTTTATCTCGTTCTTGAAAGTCATTCATTCGCATTTTTGCGGCTTGAAACGCTCGCATTCTTATGAGGATTTGAGAAATCTGGGCTCGGATAGACCCGTCCATGACAGAGAAGTTTGGCTCCGAGTTCGAAGAAAAGCGCACCTTTTCGGGAGCTGGGCTCATTGTTGTACATTTTCGAAATTTTTGCTCCAGGAGCACCAGTCTATTTTCCGCAAAATCAAGAACCTTGCAAGCAACTAGCCAAAAGATTAGCGTAAAATCACCATATCACCTGTAGATCACATACCCAAGGTAATCCTCCTTGATGCTAGCAATCGCATACATTCCACCAACTTCTGCTCTTGTACCAATCAATTTAACTCGGACGTGAGTGCCGACCTCGATTACCGAATCCTCATTATTCGTGAACTGTGGAGGAGTAGCATTCGGGTCAAACTTGATGTCAGGGGGAATGAGCTGATTTATATTAGTTATGCCACCGACCTGGGGACTTGATACTGACATGTGAGGATACGAAAAGTGGAAGAGGGCCAGCATCAGCAAAGAAGCCGACCTTGTTGACTGACGTAACGATTGCATCGACCTAGCAAAACGTATGAGCAAAGCACAAGAAGTCATCTTTCCAACCATATTCTTACAGTCTCGCCCTTGAAAGGTCTCCAAACAACCGCACGGTATCCGACTGTGAATTCTGCCAAGCCGCTGCCGGGGAGGATTCGCCCCTCAGAGATGTTGAAGGTATCCATGATTGTGATTATAAAGTATCGGCCAGTACACGTGCCCTCCACATCCTTCAAGAGCTTCCCCGTCACCAACTCGTGCATATTCCGGCCAAAGTATGAAGGGTGCAGGGTGACCTGCCGCTCGAGGTTGTAGAGGAAGAACATGATGGGCTATTCCTGAACGCACTGCTTTTGATCAAGATTGTGTTCGAGGAGGGGTTTGCGATCTCGAAGATGCTAGTTTGAGGGGCAATATATTATTGACTCGCGCCGCCGGGGCAAAATCTTAGAGAGGGAGGCTGTGGAATTTGCTCGAAGGTGAATTTGCGCCTCTGATTCCCAACGCGCTCCTCCAACCCCATTCAAGCACCGCCCTGGATCGCACGAGCTGCCCGAGTCCTGTGGATATGATGCGCTTGATCACTGAGTAGTTCTGCAGTCATCAGTCCAGAACGCGTTGAGCGCTGGGTTAGCAACATGACGTACACTGCTCAAAAGAATGGCTCTGCAAGGACTGGACGCTCTGGCGCTGCTCTGGGGCCGTCACAGAGAAGCACACAAAGGTCGTCGATGCTGCGTTGGGAGTGTGGACGAGGACGGTGGACTTGGACTCGCCGACGAGACAGAGATGCTGTGCAGGCAGCGGCACAAGAATCTCGGGTTTTTATTGTTAGTGCTGAGAAATGCGCGGGCAATGTGTACGTTTGGGCACTGACGGCCTCCACAATCGTTCACCGTAGGCAGGGATCATCGTGCAGCCAGGAATGCGCCCGAGGCAATACGCCAATCCAGCGCACATGCAATGACCTGATTTGACTTTCTGCCCGAAACATATGCCACCACTCCCTCCTCCTTCTCCAGCTTCCCCATAAAAGACGTCGTCGTCACCATATCTTTAATTGCAGCCTGACGCCAGTAATGATTCTGCGGCAGCTACGGCCTCTCTGATATTTCCCCCGCACCTAAGTTCTCTATCCGCAGCATCCTCCATCTTCCCAAGCAAGCAGCAGCAGCATCCTTAGCACCACCATATCCTCACCATGTCTCTCGACCTCGAAAAGCAATTGCGCTTCGTGAGTTGGCATCGCTCCAGACTGGCCGGCAGTTGCTAATCGACAACAGTATGGCGCCTACCACCACAATCCCGTCAATATCGGCATCCATATGACCTGCGTGCCTCTGATTCTAGCATTCGGGTTGCTTTTGGTACGCGTTGTTTGCTTGCCAGTCCTCAACAAAGCTAACTGGAGTCAGGCAACCAATTCTCCCACCTTAATTCCCCTGCCAGAATGGCTCACCATCCCAAATCTACCGCTCAACTTAGGAACGTTAGGTGCGATATTCTATAGCGGTTTCTACATCCTGTTGGAGCCAGTCGCCGGAAGCATCCTCCTCCCCATCATCATTGGCTGGACAGCATATGCAAACCATCTCACAACCACCATTCCCTCAACCATCAACAAAGCTGCCATCGCCGTTCAAATCGTTTCTTGGATTGCGCAGTTCATTGGACACGGTGTATACGAGGGTCGTGCTCCAGCATTGCTGGACAACCTTGTTCAAGCTTTGGTCCTAGCTCCATTCTTTGTGTTCATGGAAGCTTTGTTCCATTTTGGCTACAGACCTGAGTTACAGAAGAGGGTAAGCGATGCTGTGGAGAAGGAGATTAAGAAAGTCAAAGCAGAGAAGGACGCGAAGACGAATGGTGCTGTGAAGAACGGGAAGGCAAATTAAGATTGATCCTGAAGATATCACAGACAAAACTGGACATAGGGGCTGCGAAATTGGACAATAAGTTATGAGGCTCAACGGATGGTCCAGCATAGGGAAGAGGGAAAGAATGATGGAGGAAAACCGGCTGTTCCGGTTGTGAAGCTAGGGAAACTTTGTGAATGACCAGCGCAGGCGATGCATTTGACACGGGTAAGCCACGGTACGGGGAAGCAATTCAGCATGGAATAAGGTGCGCGGCGTTTTCAATTCTCACGATAAAGTTGCGATGACATTTAAGCGCATTCAACACCCCTCTCGGATTGCAAAAACACGAATACCTTATGTATAGGCGGTTTCATTCGAACTATAGACAGGACTTTTCTCGGAGTTCTGTGCAGCGTTCCATTCATCACATTTGCATTTCACATTTGGCACGAAGCTTTCAGTTGTACAATGATATTTGCATTATGTTACTCTATTCCCAAAACTTCTCCGCCTCTCCTTCTGTTTCTGTGTACCGTTCGCCGACCGCTACATCAAGCTAGTGTAAGATTGACTTAGCACTGCCCACGCCCCCTCACACCCTCCTCCTTGTCTGAAAGCAATCCATGGTATCATCAATCTCTCTTCTCAGCTCGTGAAAGACGCTCTTCTTCCCCCTCAGCGCATGGCTGTTCATGGGAGACACAGACGATCCTTCGCTGACTGGTGATGAGGGCGGCGAGACCCCATTCTCGTCGACAGTGAGTTTTGGGACGATTGATCCGCGGGATGAGCCTGTGGTAACGCGGCGACCGGCCTGGAGCGCGACGTGCTTGTGTCTGCTGGTGATGTAGACAGTCGGGAGGGGCTTCAGTGTGGACGGTGGACCAGACTTGGACGCGGGCTTCCTCGACGGTGTGGAAGGACCTAAAGCAGCAGCCGGCTGTCTTGATGATGACCTCGATGGGTCTGAAGTGGCTGCTGGTCTACTGAACGGATTCGAGCGTGTCGATGAGGCTGTGGCAACAGTGGGGTGTCTCGATGATCTCGACGGACCCGAAGAAGCCACTGGTCTAGTCGATGGGTTCTGGAGTGGCGACGGGGTTGCAACAGGCCTTCTCGACGGTATTGATTGAGTCGCCACTGTTGGTGAACCTCTAATTGATCTTTTGGGTGCTGATGACGCCTGTGAACTCGAAGCATATCTGACTGTGCTCGGCGGTGTTGACTGCCTAGGTCTCCTTGGAGCAGAACGGACTAGTGGAGCTTCCGGCCGGCTATAAAAGTCTTGCGGGCCTGGTCGTGCTACTGATGCGCTCATTCTTACTGTTGCTGCGCTAGTTTCTTTCGTTGCTGCTACGACTCTTGCTGTTGTTGTTGCACTCACTCTTGCTGTTTTTGTAGTACATCTCAGCGGTCTGACCGGGAGCGGATCTTCTGGTGGTGGATTTGGCGCTGGGTAGCTACCATGGCCCGTTCGTCGTGCTCCAGTCCATCGATCCAAGTCGATCCCAGCATCTTCGTAGTATGGCTGTGGTGACTTCGGAGGAGGTGGTGGTGGAGGTAGGGATCCTGGACCCATACCTGATAGGTTCACGAACTCGGCAACAAGATGGGGTTCGAGACCATCATAGTCGGGATCCCAACCATTGTCCCTTGCAGCCTTGTTTGCGTCCATCTTTGCAAACTCCAACCCTGGGTCGATTCCTGGGCTTGGGAAGTGGAAATAGCCTTGGCGATCTGGTCCGAGTTCTCTGGGGTCATCAGCATGAGGAACCCGAGAGGGGTAGCGTGAAGAGACGGAGCGGTACCTCTGCCTTTTCTCCCAAGCCTCGAATTCATCATGGCCTCTTGCACAGCAAGCACCTCCGTTGGCCTTTCGCTGATAAGACTCAACTGTTCTCTCCTCAAGATGACAGGCGTTGCAAGTCCAGCGCCATTTCACCTCCAAACGCGTGCGCTCGAATTCGTCCTGAGACATGAATTTTTCCAGCTCTCTTAGGTTTTCCTCTTTCTGTTTGTCGTCTTCCGTGCAGTTAGGGCATATTTCATGCGCGAGGTCTTGTCTGCCAGGTGGCAGGGGGCAGACCACGCTCTTTGATCTACGGAAGAAGTTCATCAAGAATCCTCTCTGGGCCCGTTCTTTTCCTGCGGAGATGGCTTCTTCTCGATACCACCTGCAATCTTTGTACTCCTCGATATTGTGGCCGCAGCCGTATCTCGTAATAGTGACATACATCTTGTTTGTTGGTGGGGTAGTGTTTGGTTTTCTGTTGTTTGTATGGTGCTTTTGCTCGTGGAAGAAGATACGAGTTGTGTCTAGAAGCAATTGCAGAAGTTGCAAAATATGACAGAAGGAAAGAAAAAAGGGAATACAATGGGATTGTTTGCTTGGAATATATCATCGTTCTGAGCATTGTTCTAGCTGTATTCTTGCGTTGCTTGTTGAAAGATGAGGAGATTTCTTTGTCCACGAGATAAAGCTCTCTTTACTTGAAGGGACAGAGAAGGAAGAAGGCTATTGTCCTGCGTAAATGTCTTTGTGTTTTTTTCACGATGGAAATCTTCTGACTTTGAGTAGAGCTGTTCTCTGCCTATCCAGCACTGAGTAGCAGACCCAATCTCCTTCAAGAGCCTGTCTCAACGCTGATGATTGCCAATTGTCAAGTGGCTATCCTGCTGTGCGTATTATTAGAACTGCATGTAAAAGTGTCGCTTGCTTGGAAACAGCCGGATGGCGTTCCGTCAACGAACTCCTTTGTCGTCAAAACACGGCCCCTGAATCTACATATCGGGAGCACGTGACGTGAGTTGGCCGCTTTCTTTATTGTATAAAGTATACGGGCGATTGCATAATCTGAAAATTTTCCCAGATTGGAATGCATGGGGCTGGTTGTATTTTCTTTAATGAGGAATGCGGTTGATATTGTTGTGGTGATGAGCATTCCAATTATTACACAACCAACAACCCCTTCCCCCCCTTGTTGCCATCGCAAGAATTCTCGTATGCACCAGAATATTTCCACCAACGCAATTATCAAGTTGAGCTTCTCGGCACCACATTCACACCGAACGATTATGTCTGCAATGGACATCGCCCAGGCAATGGATGAAGCAACTCTGCGCCGGTCACCTAGGAGGCGGTCTCCCGATAAACCAACGGTTTTAGATACTGCTATGAAAGGAGCTGTGCCACGCAGCAAATCTCCAAGTCGGACATCTCCCGATCGGACAAGCCGTTCTCGTTCGCCCATTATGAAAGCTCAAACGCAACCAATAACTAATAGCTCTCGACTCAATCTGTTGAGCGGCTCTTTGCCAGAGCAAAACCAGCAATTAGTATCACAGAATTCTTCAAATTTTGTTTCGGCTGAAACCATGGATTTTGCAGCGGACAAGCGACAAGATGGATCGAACCTCAATTTTCCAAATGCGACAAAGCCAACAAACTGGGCAGCACCCACCAAATCATTTCAACAGCCGCATGTAAAACAAAGGCGGACTAGGACTATTCGGCCAACCAAGCTCGCCCATCTCTCACTGGCCTTCTCATACATCTCCCCAAACACAAACAACCTCGCAGGGTTACGGACTCTTCGGCCAACTCATCACCTCGAAATTGCCTCTTCTCACATTCAGCCACTCCCCATTCCAATCAAGAATTCTTTTCGGCCATCCAAATAACGTAGCGATGACAAGCGGACTCTTTGGTAACCCATTAGGAAAAGCACCAAGGAAGCTTGTTTTGCCGTCATTCATCGATCCGTTGGATGAAGAGGTCAGCTCTTGGAACCCAGAGTATCAGGTCTCTCCACCTTCCCCACCACCTGGAATCCTCAACATGCCGTATAATGCAAATGGCGAAGAAGAGTTACCTGATGCTCTTGATCCACGCTATGATTCGGATTGGGAGGAACGACTTTTTGACCCAATACCGGGAGTTGGCATCTACCTCGGCGAACTACGACAACCTGACATAACATCGAAGTATCATAATGTTGTGTACGCTAGCTTCGGCATCGATAGAGAGGTTGAAGTGAAAGCTAGACCGTATAATCGGACTGGGAAGAGAGTGGCTTTGAAGAAGAACAGAGAAGTAGAGTTTCATGAGATCGAGTTTCGAGCTTGTTTCGGGGGACGATGGGTCAATGGTGGGCATATGGTGGAAGTGAAGAGGTGTGCTAAGGGACGTTTGGATAGAAAGAGGGAGATGGATCTAAAGAGGGAGAAGAGGTTTGAGGAGGATGTGAAAAGGTTTTGGAGGAATAGGAAGTTTGGTGCTGCTTTGGAGTGAGATCTAGTGATCATGATTATTGAAAATCAGATATGTTTAGCTCATTTTGCTACGTTGATTGCGTTCTTGTTCTCATTATTGTCTGTGTAACGATTCTTTGTGTTTTCAAGCAGAATAAATACAATTGAAGGTCACTTATATACAGTTACACCCCAACAAGTTTCGCTTCTGCTTTATGGAAGTCCAAACCATGCCTCACTCGCCGCCAAGTGTGCGGGTACCGAATGCCCAACCCCAGTTGCATATATTCCCTCTACATCTGGCCCATAATCACTCATGGCATAATTTTTTTCTGGATAATCCGCCTTCGTGCCCGTAGCCGTTAAACTAACACCAAAAACATTCGTCCACTGCTTCAGCTCCTCCTGATAATTATTTGGATTTATCGTAGTATCAGCAGAGCCATGCCAGATCTGCATCTTAGGGCGAGTGCCGTTGTACCCTGGATACATTGCTCGTGCGGTATCTCCCCATTTCTCTGGTGTCCCTGTTGATTGTCCGTTTGCGCAGGCGTTGTTCCATTGGTCGACTCCCGCGCCTACAAAACACCCAGCTGCTACACCGGAGTAGAGAGATGCAGCGACGAACATCTCAGGGTAAGTGGCGGCTAGGACGTTACTCATCATGGCTCCCGAAGAACCACCCGTAACAAAAACCCGCGATGCATTAACGCTGTATTTGGGAATGGCATATGTCACCATATTCGCAATGGCGTTCGAATCTCCACCTCCGTTGTGGCTGAGAGAGGCTTTGCTAGATACGTCCCAGCAGGTTCCGCTGTTAGGACTGCTCGGCCACAGAGTGATGTAGCCTCCTTTGTCTGAACCTTGTGCCCATGGGATCTTGGAGTTTTTGAAATAGGACTGTGCTGAAGATTGACAGGAGTGGATTACGACTACCAGAGCCGGATCTGGCTTTACGTTATCTGGGACGTAAATCCACCTAGAATGATGTTGATCAGTCTTAATTCGTGTTGCCTAGTTTCTGGCTTACATCTGAGCTTTCGAAGTCGCACTTCCTCCATAATTGCTCACTTGGGTTAAAGTAGCTGCAAAAGTTGCTCCTGTAGAGAGAGCAAGCGCTCCCAGAAATCTAGAGAAATGCATTTTGTCCAATCGAAACTTTTCTCAGAAGTCAGACCAAAACTCACACCCCCTACGTCTGCTAAGTGGATGCCTCCGTCCCATTATATTTCCGCCGTAACAAATTTCCATGTGGGGCCTGTTTCCAGAGATCGTCACTCCCCTTATTGTAAATTGAAAACCTCAATACCAGAGCCACGTATATCCCATAGGCTAAACGCCACCCGCCGTACAATCAAGCTTTCCTCTGAGGCCGTCCCAAATAGCCGAGCCCCTGACTCCACACAAACCCCGCCAAATATACGAGGCTGAAACCGCATATTACTCTTCCCCGCAAAATGTTGATTGCACCCTTCTGATTGAAACGAACAATTCTCTTTTCGAGTAGGGGACTACTCAATCCGGAGGCGTCAGGTGGAAGGAAGAATTATGTCACGGAGCCCGCGAAGCATGCCTCGTTGATTGGGGGGTGACGAATCGGATGGTTCGGCAGCGGGCCAGACGATGGACACGGTTGCTGATATTATCCTGAGAGGTGGATTATCTTGGCTCTCATGGATTTCTTATCTTGTTCTTTCTGAATTTCGTGAGCCGAAATGCATCAATTTCTGCTTCTTGCTGTGGGACTTTTAGGGTGTGTTATTGCACATGGTGGGACTTCGAATTATACCGTTGATGGAGTGTGGTATGATGGGTATGTATAGAATTATTGAACTTTCCGGAAGACTTATGTCAGGTCAGTAGTGATTTCTGGAGCTGGCTAACAACTTGAAGTTATTCTCCAGATGCATCCGCACAGTCACAGGATGGCCAGCCATGGCTTATTCAAAGGAAATGGATAACAATCGATCCCATATTCCAACCCGACAACATATCTCTTGCTTGCAACTTTCCAGGAGATCCAGCCCCTTCCTCAATTCCGATTCGAGCAGGAGACAATATAACAGCAGTATACTATTACTGGCTTCACACCGTCGGACCAATGGTGCTGTGGATGGCAGACTGCGGCGCAGACTGCAGGACTTTCAATGCTTCTCAGGGAAACTGGTTTAAGATTGCACAACGAGGTCTAATCAGCGGCACCATACAAGAAGGAATGTGGGGACAACGATTATTCCAAAATTGGGACGGAACTCCTGATTTGTGGACAGAAACAATTCCTGCATCTTTGAAGGCTGGGAATTATTTGATTCGGCATGAGATTATTGCCTTACATATTGCACATAAACCGCAATTTTATCCCGAGTGTGCACATTTGACGGTTTTGGGGAACGGGACGGAAAGTCCAGGAAAGGAGTATTTGGCCAAGATTCCGGGGGTGTATTCTATGGATCGTACGTTCTCGGGATCTTTATAATTAGGATGGTGATACTGATGAAATACAGAGCCAGAGATAAATATTGACGTTTATGCTTCAGATGTAGCGAATTTGACGGTAAGTTCTCACTCGTTCCCTTCTATACCTGTATCCGGTTTTCTCAAATGGGAAATATAAACAGTTAGACTTGGCACTGGAGCGGCTTTTAACTAACTCTTTTAATAGACATACAACATTCCTGGACCGCCTGTCTGGACCGGAGAGAATGTTGCGTTGAGTAGATTAGTGGATGGCTTCAAAGGCCCCAAGGACAGGAAAATCAGACTGACGTAGTTCCACAGCTATAATTTAGTCGTTATGAACACAAGAGTATTTCAAGCAAGCTCCTATAAAGAGAAAGATAATAACTTCAAAACAATAGCTCTTAGATTGCACTTAGCAGCCCCAAAACAGCACATGAACCCTGCTCCGTTGATTCCGTTTCCTAGCAAAGATCTGATTGCAATAGCTTAGTAATAACCAGGGCCACCTTGTACCAACTTTGCAGCCACGCATCCATCGGGTGCCCCTCCGTCGCTTTTGAAAACTCCCCACTTCAAGGAGAATTGATCCACGCCATTCAAAGTACTGTTACAAGCAAAGAAACTCTGCAATGCGGCCGTCATCCTAGCATTTATGCTGCCATCACTCGCGAGAGTAAACCCATCTCTTCCATTGTCCTGGCCCGGAGCATATATTGCGGTCACTGGGACAGTGAAGCCGTAGTCATCACCTACATCTTCGAAGTACGTGGCATATGGGTTCGGATCATTAATGAGTTTGAAGTCGAGGTATGTACCACTGAAGTAGGCAGGTGTTCCTGGATAGGCTGAGGGTCGTTCAAAAACGAGGTCGAGGTTTCCGAGTGTACCCGACTAACCATCTACTTAGTATGAATAATTCATGGATCGCAAGAGGGAGCTTGAGAGCTGAGGAGCTAGGCACCAAAGACACATGCAGGTTCCCGTGGAGCTCAGGCTCTGAGTTCTCATACAAACAGACAGCAATCCAATATGAATATAAGCTTACCTGGATGGCATTCAGAGTAAGGACTGGATAACCCTCTGCGATGAGGCCAATTGCAAAATCGTTTACTTCTGTGGTTGATTGCGGTGCTCGTTCTGAAGGCGGGAGGGCAGAGCTTAGGGCTGCGAGGCCGAGGGTGATTGCTGACGCAGTAAAGGAGAACATCTTGGAGACTGGACTTGAAAGTTAAGATGAAAGTTTTAAATTGTTGGAGATAGAGTTTTGACCGCGGTGATGTTGAGAAGTAGTTGTAGTACGAAGAAATTCAAGAATCCTCATCAAAGGATTCCTTTCCTCTTTATACTTAGGTTTCCAATCCACATTCTCCTGTGTTTCGCAACACGAGAATAACCATCCCTCTCGGCTTGCTTTTTTAGGAACCCTTCTGCGAAAAGCTCGTATTCGACTCGTGAAGCCGACGTCATTGTCGATCACAAAGCTCGGACAACGTGACAGAACCTCAAATCTGTAGAACAATTAAGCTTCCCCGCATTTACGTGTACCCCGAATGGCCCAAAAATAGTTTCTCGAAGTATTAACTAGGGCTGGGTTTTCTGCCACGGCATCTATCCACTGCCGGACAACAAAGGGGCGATGCGAGTTACGTTCGTATTAGCTTCCCCACTTTTTTCTTATGTGAAGGCGTTCTACGTCAGCTCTATTGGATTTATTTCATAGTCCATAGCTTCTGTTGAGGCCGCCCTGCGCGACCAACGCACTTCATGAGCTAAGACAGGATATAGTTAGTTCAAGACCCTGAAGTCTTGGCTGTACGTAACCTTACTTACAGTAGATAGCCGCCATGTAGCCGAGGTAACCTTGACCAACCAACCTAGCTTGGCTCTCTTGATTCCAAGCTAGGTTGTTAGCATCCGCAGAAATTTGTGCACAAACCGGGGGTGTCATGTATCAGTCGCTGATTAATAACCTCACTGCAGTACTCCACATTCTCGACCCGAGATTATGAGGAGGCTTGAGCCTCATATCTGTTCCTGGCCAGCATTCTTACAACCCAAACACACAAGTCGCGATAATGTGTGAATTCATGTGAATTCGCAACTGCCACTATATTTTGTTAATCTGTTAGCGTCGTTCAGAAGCCATCGTTCTAATCACTATGTCGTTTGGTTCTCAAACCAACTTTCCTGCAAGGTTAGCATCTTTAGAATCCTGAAAATTCCGGTACTGACGATGGCGCATTCAGAAATAAAGCATCAGCTCACAGCAGCGTGACTTTTGTGCCCAAATCCGAAGATGACCACAGCCTTGCATTTGTAACACAAATGGGACCTCCTATCAAAGATCCCGTTTCTCGACGGCTAGTCAAGGCCTATGTTATGCAGCAAGTAGGCAGAGCCAAACGAAAGCCCGGTTTGGTCAGGCCACTTAGACCCCTTCGATGTTTGCTGCAAGTTCGCGGCACACTTTTGAGCGGAGAACACCACCAGATCCAAATGCCTCAGCGTTTTGGATATCCTATTGATGAAAAGCACTATTTTTACCCGGATAATAACCGAAAAGAAAACAGCAAGGATATATTTTCTCGTTCAGAGACGTCTCCGACCCTCTTGAACAGCAGTTTCGCCTCCCACAACAAGCGAAGGTCGAGCGTTGCTCTAGAGGACCTTGTTTATTTTGACGGCTTCGGCGGTCCTTGGGGAGACGACGGCTCAAAATGGGAATCGCAATGTGGAATGAATATCATAGATCGTTTAGGTGCTGGTAGATTTGACCCGTTTGCTAGATTCCCAATTGAGCTCAATCATCGCGCACGAGAACTGGTAGACACAAGTAAGTTTCGTAACCTATCCCGTCTTCGAAACTCAAAATAATGTATTGTTCAGTATTCATTTCTCGTGATAGTACTGGGAAGCTGGCACCGTTGACAGATGCTTGGTTCCACGTAGGGATGCTTGATGCAGCAGCTTTCCATCAACTGCTTTCTGGTTCGGCATCCTATTTTAGTCGTATACGGAGCTTGAGTTTGGAGACAGATACCAAGGAGTCAATCGCGCATCATGCCCACGCAATACAAATAGTCAACAGAAATCTTGCAAAAGCCGAGACAGCGACATCGGATGGCATGGTTGGTGCGATCATTGGGTTCGCGTGCTACTACGTCCGCCATCCTCTTCTGGTGCTTTAGAACCATTCTGACGTCACGCTGCAGCATTTGAGAGGAGATATGAAGACCTGGAGAACTCATCTGGCCGGACTAAAAGAAGTTTTAAGCCTGCGAGGCGGCATTCATACAATCGATGCAAATGGACTTTTGAGAGTCATGTTAAGCAAGTAAGTAAATTTTTTTGTGAGAATAGGCTACACACTTACACACTTCTCAGTATCGATATATCAGGCTCCTGTACACTCAATACAGCTCCGAACTTCCCTTTACCAGCGAAACAATTTCCGAATGGTCAGAGGGCATCTCAATCATCTAACAAACGAGGGTTTCCACAAAGACTTTCAGTTGCTTGGCGGTTTAATTTCTCGGGACAAGAGACTTTGATGGATATTGTCGATGACGCCGTTATTGAGGCTTATAATCTCCAGGAAGAGATGGCGGGAACGAATAATTCTATTTGGCAAGATTCTATGTACGTCTGCAATTACATCAACCCTTTGCTTCATCGGCTCCTCTCACTTCCGGCAACAACCCACTCTCTACGCTCGTCCTCCATTGCCGAAGGACTTCGTCTCGGAGCTATTCTCTATCTTGTAGCTATTCGTCAAACTTTCGGCATATATCCTACACGAACAACAGCACAGATTGTTAAAGTGAAGCATTTATTCGAGAATTGGGAACCCAGTGAGATTGCGCAATTTAGCTTTGAAGACCTGAACTTGAATTTGATCAAAGTTTGGATTCTCAGCCTCGCGGCTGTTATGAGTGATAGCAAAGAACTCCAGCAATGGTCCTATCAGAACTTGCATCTGTCGATGAGTAGATTGGGTTTACAAACCTACACTGACGTTGAGAGGCTCGTGGAAGTTTTCTTATGGATACCCGAGATACACGGGCAACAGCTAAGAGTCTTAGACTCAACTCTCATAGCATAGATGTTCTACAAATTCACGAAAATTTATACAAGAGAGACTTTTCCTGGATCATATGATATTCGCGGTTAGAGATTCTGTTATGGCCTTCAGCGATCCGCAACATCGGACATGCTTCATTTGTTGCCAGATCCGAAACGCTTCAGAACTTTTAACACGTTTAGATAATTAAAAACACTTTTCATTAAGCGTCAATAAGAGATCTAACTTTTGATATTTTGATTAAGCTAATAAATATTGTTCAATCGTATAGCGTGCCATTGGTTCATCATTTTTGAAGTGTGTGCTTCGCATATTTTGAGATTAAGCGAGATAATTTAATAGGGGTTGTATTGTTCAATGTTTGCGAAACGGTTTTAGCATTCGATATCTAAAAGAAACTAGAAAGCAATTTCGAAACAAGGAAAGATAATGAAATGGCAAGTACGGTATTGATTGGTACTCAATCATATTATATTCAATGTTGTGTGCGCCGCGTTGCCAAACCACTCCAAGTCGTGTAGCAGTGCCCAGCCAACTCTCTTATATTCCCTTTCGGAGAGTGAAGTAGGCGCAAGAAGCAATACACCAATCTCGCTCCCCTGTTGAAAACCTTCTGGATCAACCTCAGGGGACGCTCTGCCGTGGTAGGTGTACCATTGCAAGCAGGAAAAAATTAAGGTATTTGGTACGTCCGAGGGCAGAGGAGAAGAGTCGAGCCATATTTTGACTTTTTTGTGGCGGTCGAAATAAAGGCTCTTGTAATAGGGCGACTCTGCCTCTGCATCTCTTTGGATTCCACACTGTTCGAAATCGATGGATTTCATAAGCCCTCGTAATTGTAGACCTCCTGCAGATATCTGACCTGTTGCATCGGTTCCTGCCAGAGTGACGTCTGCATGAAGAATTTCTACAGTGAAGAGAAATCGATGTGATAACCTTTTCTCAGGTCCTGGCCAATACTCTTCTGTTCTTTCTGGTATCTTCGCAAACGCGATTCGCCCCTTCACGGAAGCCCAGGACCATGATGGCGCCACGTATGACTCGGGGATAATTCTAACGATGTTCTTATCTTCTTCCACATGCCACGTTAAGCCTTCCAGGAGAGTACTCTTCCACAAGCCCGCTAAATAGTTGTATTTGCTGTATTGCTGCACTATTTTCGCTAGACCTGATATTGCTGGTAATCTATCGGAAGAATACGTCAAGTCTTTAGTAGAATATTGAGATATTTGATTCTGCCAGAACTCTCGGAGGACATTCTTTGCCAGATGTCTCTCAAGGTTACCAAAGCGGATAACCTTCAGAGAATTTCGTGTACTCAAGATCTTCATCCCCTTCAGCCCATTGAGGGAGAAGTCCTCGTCCGCGTCATCAATCATAGGTTCAGGGAAATATTCGGACGCTTTCAACGTAATGCATTCCCAGAACACTGCATCTTTGGTCCAATGCAGGATTCGCGGGGAGAGCGCACGCTCTTGAAACGCCCAACCACGGGTGAGTAGAGTACCGCTTTCGACTGCATCGTCCCACGAGGGTATGCTGGGATGCAAAACACAATATAGATCCGCCTCTCCATGAGGACGGGGACTGTTAGCTTCCCCATCTTCGACAACATAACCTCCGATGTAGCAAGTTTCAAGCGCAAATCGCATGCCTGGCTTTTGAAAGTAACACCCATCTGAGGTAGATGTTGCACTTGTCGCAGAAATTGTACAGAAAGAGTTTTGATAGTATTGCCCCATCTGCGAAGATTCGAACTGCCAATCAGAAGTATTTCCTTCGATTGGTTGAATGATGCAGAGGGAGTCAACCCACAGGTAACGTTGGCCCAGGCTTCGAGTGATTTTGATAGCATCTCTGATTGTCTTGGGCAAAATTTCAGAAGAGAAACCCTGGCACCTTCGACCCAAGTTCTCTACTGTGGTTGCATGTCCCATCTGGCTTCCGCCCCAGCAGTAACTGAGTGTCAAATAGTCTGTTTGCCTGGTGATATTACTGAAATCGTCTGGCGGTATGAAAATTCGGAGATCTTCCGAGCCTTCCAAAAGGCCAACATCGATCAGGCGAGTTGGAAGTCGATTGCGCTGTCGATCTGTATTGCAGCCGGTGTGGTTGAGGAGACATTGATCAAGCCACTTTTTAGCTTGGAGAATAGTCATTCGGCCGTTTTGTTCTTGACCTACTAGGTCATATCTCCTAGCACTCCTTACAAGATGCTCGGGCGTAGACTTCCAATAAAAAGGTAAAGAATTCTTAGTGATGATGCTTTTTCCGAGACGAAGTTGAATGGCACCACGTGAGTTATCACCATAAAATCTTCGCCATACCACCAAGGGCCCTGGGGAATCTTCCAATTCTTGGATGGGGACTCCTGTATTGATGATTTCAAGTCGTAGAAGTCGGCAAAGTTTACATCCCTGGAATGCAGAACACTCGAGTGCACCAAAGTTACGATGGTGTACGATTTCGACATCTTGAAGGAATGTGGTGGGTTCATCATACACGAACCCCGGCGTAACAAGCAGGCATTTTTGGCATCGATCGCGCATATTTCCCTCTATCCATTCATTTGAATCCATGTTGAGGTACTATCACTGAAAAAAAGTGTAGAATAGAAAATTGGAAATCTCTGAGATTTTCACTCCCGGACCGTTATCATGCATGAAGAAGTCAGATGCATTAGCGTGCAGTTCCCTTCCAGTTTGGAGTGAGCGCGCTAACTGATAGGTGATGTTGTAATATTCTTGGAACAACGTAAGTTAGATTTCTTGGGACTAGCTGCAGCCAACGTGCAGATACGACTGTGGGTTCAAGTGCAAAAGTGACTGATGCTTGTTATCCACATGTTATTTTTTCTATAGGGTAAAGCTAAGAATTAGTTGAATAAAACCATTACTAGCTAGCTCAAAATGGTATATTTTTGAGGCTTTAGATCCAAGATGACGTGTCAAAGCAGCGGGTAGTTTAATTAGTCAAACAGAACATCTCGCTTGGACACCTTGATGCCACCTCCAGAACGCTGCCCGAAGCCCCATCCAATCTGTTGAGCTGCTCTAATCACCACACCCAGTTCCTCAGCCCAATGCCACACAAGGCCAGGATTCTTTAAGAAAGGCCTTCCTACGAAGATAACGTCCGCTGATCCATCCTGTAGCAATTCTTCAGCCTGAATTCCACATGTAATGATTCCGACGACGCTGACGATTGTAGCTGTCCCTTCAACTGCTTTCTTCACTTGCTTGGAAAATCGAGCTTGATAGCCTGGCCCCGAGATTACTTTTTGGGTGGCCATAAGTCCACCTGTGGAAACATCGAGCAGATCAACGCCAAGCTCCGCCAATTTCATGCCTAGAATGACAGCATCCCCAATATTCCAACCCTCTGCTACCCAGTCGTCACCGGGAATTCGAACAAGTATTGGCATACTCGATGGAAGGACGACCCGGGCCTCAGCCACAATCTCAAGTAGTAGGCGCATACGATTTTCCAAGGACCCTCCATACGGAGCGGACAGGGTGTTCGTTGCTGGGGAAAGAAACGTATGAAGGAGGTAGCCATGAGCGGCATGAAATTCAATGGCCTATATGGATGTCAGTATCGAAGCCCAAACTTATAGAAAAGGGTGAGTCCTCACATCGAACCCGGCAGTCACGGCTCGTCGAGTTGCTGCAAGGAAGGCTTCTTTAATAGCAACAATACCATTTTGCGTTATGGTTTTAGGAATGCAGGTGTGTTCATCGTACGGAACATCGCTCACGCTCAATACTTCATCTGGCCAACCCCCAGCCTCAGCAGGCGCACTTGCCTTGCGGTCAATCCAAGGAGCGACTGTACTTGCTTTGCGACCTGCGTGAGATAGTTGGATAGCTATATGTTGACCCTGGCTGTGAGCAAACTCAGTGAGCCGCTTGAAAGGCTCAATTTGGCTGTCTTCCCACAAACCCGAGTCCTCGGGGGTAATTCGTCCGTGAGAGGTAACAGCGGTTGCTTCAACAACTGTCAAACCTGGACCTCGCTGGATGATACCTCCCAAATGGGTCAAGTGCCAGATTGTGTGTTTACCGTTCTCCGCAGAATACTGACACATTGGAGAAACCAAGATACGGTTTTGAAGCTCTAAGCCCCTCAGCTTAAGAGGCTGAAATAATTTTGGAATTGATCTCCCGTTATTTTGGGGGATGACTGAGGTGCCGGCAGGTATACTCTGCTTCGGAGTGTAGTACGTGGTCTGGATGTGAATCAGAATCATCCCAATGAATTAATCATATTATCTCGATTGGTTTAACTTACATTTTCAGCAGCGTAGTTTCTCAGAGGGCTTCCTTCGGTCCGTTTAAGCTCAGCCACGTTGGTTGATGCGCAAAGCTGTTCCGCCATTTGAGTGAGGATCTTCAGTTCAAATCACTCTGTTGTCAAATACAAATGAATTATCCCAATATGAAGATGAATTGGCGATAATTTAGATCCAGTCTAAAAAAAGATAAATATATAAAGCTAGAATTCCTGTCGTTGATGTTTGACAGCGTTTATATTTCCCCATTGCGATTTCTTAGAGACATGACGACGCCAGAGTGCTCTCTCGAGCCCCTAAATCATCCAATCAAGTATGCGTATCTTGCCGAAAGTCAAGTAGAGAATCTTCCACGGGTGGTGTTGCTTGCTGACATAGTTTGACTTTGATCTAGCTTGGAATGAACATAGTCGTTAGCGTTGCATTCTAGAAAAATCTCGATTCGTAATGTGTTTTGAAAGATCGCCCAATGTAAGCTTTACCCCAAAGACACTGATATCGGAATGGGTGTCTCTGTTAGGGAAATACTGGGCAGCACCCATGCCTCGTTATACCCTATTCAGCCAAATTTCGCTTATATTCTACGAAGCCTTACAAGCAATTCAAAACTCAACGCTTTCTCCAAGATTAAAAGTGGGGTTGCACATGCCTAGAAGGAAGATTAAAGTATTAATAATCACAGTTGTCTTATCTTTCAACTTACAAATCAATAAGTTGCTCGAAGTCCTTGAAGTGTTTCAGGCACTTATTCCCCTAAGTAGAAGGCTTGTGAGCCAACCCGGGCTCCCAAAAGCTGCAGGCGACTACGCATTACCATCCTTCTGAATGTAATGCGATTACTCACGCAGGATAATTGTGGTGACAGATAGTTTCTTCGTCTTATGATACCTTCCAGAGAGCTTGTGTTCGCCATGAGTATATAAAGCTAGTCTTAAAGCGGGCAACATCGTTAGCCTTGCATGAAACTTGCACGATGCATGCAGGGAATCACGCTGGCTCATTCAAGGCCCAGATGTTGGCCTGGCTTATTAATTTTAAGCCTGTCAGCCATTTGTCTTTGAGTGATCCTGTCCAGTCAGGTCCGGTGCCACAGAATTATTCCAGCCACTCAGACAATGTCGGTGAGCCAACCGTGCACGCCAAGACCACCAATAGGCTGACATTCCACGAAGTAAGGTCACGATTCGATGCTGCTTAGGGGAGATATGAATATCGGTATTCCTCAAGCCCAACGATATATATATGGCTTCGAGGAAGCACTTCGAGGTGATCATCCATCGCACAGGAAATAACTTTTCAATTTCCATACCTTCGGGGTTATACTCAAACATTCAAGCTTTCGTACCTAACCACAAACATGGCGACAGGAAATTATCTCACTAAGTTGCAGAATTCTCGAATTCTGATATTCGGTGCAACCTCTGGCATCGGTTTTGGAGTCGCGGAAGCCAGTATTCAAAATGGCGCAACAGCCATTCTTTCTGGTTCGAACCAAAGCAAGATAGACAAGACGATCGAGAAGCTTAGAGCAGCACATCCGCACATTCACGGCGACAAAATTCAGGGCAAAGTCTGCGATCTCGGTCACGCGGACGTTGTAGAGTCCAGTCTTACGTCTCTTTTGAAGGAGGCAACCAACGGCGGAGTGGACAAGCTGAATCACATTGTCTTCACTGCCGGTGACGCTCTCCCTTTGAAGCCACTCTCGGAGGTCACGCCCGACTATATCAGCGCCGCTGGAAATATTCGTTTCATTGCGCCACTGATTCTTGCAAAGCTCATTCCAACGTACATTGTTTCCTCTCCCGATTCTTCGTTCACAATGACAAGTGGTGTCATTGGCGCCAAACCCGCTCCTGGATGGTTCCTCGTTGCTGCATATGCTATGGCACAGGAAGGTCTCACTCGTGGACTGGCTGTTGATATTGCTCCTGTTCGAGTAAATTGTGTATCTCCAGGATCTACCAAGACTGAGATGCTCAGCCACATTCCCGATGAAGTTCAGGAGTATATGAGACAGAAGACACTCACTAAAAGGCTTGGGAGAGTGGAGGACATTGTAGAGGCTTATTTGTATGTGATGAAAGATGGTTATATTACTGGTGAAGTGTTGCAGACAAACGGAGGCAGTCTGCTGACCTGAGAAACGCTTGGTCAGACAGGGTACGTGAGAACTTAGCCACATATACTTCTGTTTCCACAAATGGCATACCAATAAACCCTCTCCTACAAAAGTTTTGGCGTCTCGTGCATGAAATATACTTAGGTAAAGATGCAATTTCTAATCGAAACATGGAAATTTTTCACAAACTACTAACTCAATCCTGTGATTAAGCTTTCCGGCGAGAGTTGTGAGCAATATTGTGTGATTTTGTTGTTTCACAGGAAACTTGGCATAATTTTCGTGTTTTGGAAGTGATATTATAATATTCAGTATCAATCCATTGCCTGGGGAAAATAGAAGCCGAAATTAGGATCTGAAATCCGAAAAGTAGTCGAATTGCCTTGTTACATACATAGAAAATTATAGAGGAAGTGAGACTGAAGACTCTCACGAGTTAGTGGGAAATAGTTTGGGGCGCTGCAGGGAATAAGAGAGCAGCTCTTTCATAGGCATGTTGCTATCTATAAGCTGTGCTACATCTACCCAAGTTTATGCGTGAGGAACTTTCTGGCTATTGCCCCCAATGACACGTTTCGGAAATGACGAAATGCCAATTTTCTAACTGAAAACTCGGGTTCAGACTTAGTGTCAAGACGAGATATTGATGCTAAAATCTTATAATCGGTAAGCGTCGAAAGAACAGGAAGCTCGACTCTTTCATGATGATTGTGTGCCGACAAAAATCCAGCAGCAAAGCCAATAAAAGAATTCCAAGCATCTGACGCCACAATTTCAGGGAAATGACGGATTGATTGGCAAGTTCCCAGAGCTCAAAGACAATCGATTGCTGCGTGAATGTACCAAGTCCCGACCGATCCTGAACCATCAATGTGGCTCCAACGCATGCACTGCAGGCGACCAAAAAGAAGAAGTCATATCCTATCACCTTTCAGTCCTAGCCCAGCCAGTATTTCTTAAACCAATCTATCCCCTCCTTGGAAGATGCTTCTATGCTGTTTGTCTTTGATCCAACAATCCCAATGGTGAACAGTCAAGGCACAAAATTGCAAGCCAACCCAAGCCACGAGGAACCAATTCAAAGCCCACAAATAGCGACTTTCCCGCAGTGTCTCATCACCATAGCCAATAATAACACTGATCTCGAAAGCCAGGACTGTGAATGCGAGGGTGGCAGAGAGAATGAGGAGACATTCGTTGAGGAAGAAAGAGTGCAAAGCGTTGCGCGGCTTAGCAGGAAGAGATGAGAGGAGCTTAGTGTCGGAATTCTAGGAAGTTATATTAGCGTGGTAAAATAAAGTGCGAGTGGGGGCTCTACTTTTCTTTCTTCCTCTGCAGCTGCCTCAGCCAGATCCATGGTACCATACCACACTTGAATCACTTTGCTTTGTTTGAGAGGCGAGTTCTCCAAGAAGCCACAGGCTCCGAAGCTTTGGCTATTGGTTATATTATCGTTGCGCTCGTTATTCGCCATGCTTGATGAAATTGTGTCATAAGTCTAGGTATTCGTAGAAAGTTTGAAAAGAGGTAGAAACGCTAGAAGCTAGACGGTGGATGGGAAGAGGCATTTTTCGAAGTCTCGAATGAGTAAACTTAAGGCCTATCAGCAGACTCGACAAATATCAAGCAAAGCCTATATGATGATATTCCTACCAAGTTTGCTAGTAGAATAGCACAATGCATTGTGAAGCTTGCAAAATGCCCCTCAAGGATATAACCCTCAGAAACATACATATGGACACGAAAGTCATGAAAATTCGGCTTCTGAGTTTCAATAGAGCTATTGTGCTCGAGCTCTCACGAAGTCAATGATTGGAGCTTTAAGTACGAGCAAGAAATTTTTTTCACCATTTTGTAAACTGAAACGGAATTCGATACTAACCTCCTCGACGCATCGCATAGAAATACTTGGCAAACTGAGCCATGCATACACGTGCAAGGCAATTGCTTGACGCGAGATAAGGATTGGTGGCTGTTAGGCTTGTATGTCATGTGACAGTATGCACGAACGCTTTAGGTAACTGTTGCGTAGCGTGGCTGAAGTGCATCGCTTTATCTGATGACGGGGATACCTGCCGTCTCAGGTGAACAAGATACACCCACTTCTCTTTCTTCGCCAAGCTCCTCTCACCAGCCTGATGTTTGAGGCCTCTCACAATGCAGAACCAAGAGCTCTCTGTACCCTTTACATGCCGCAAACAACGTGGAAAAATCGACATTACTCTCCAGCCAAATAATGACCCCGAACATGCTTGGGGTCTTGATCTCATTTTCACGCACATACCACCTACCGGATTCCAAGAGAACTTTCACGGCTTTCCAGTTGTCTCAGCTAAAGTCACCTATCCAGACCCTGCCGGTCCATCATCTGGGTATGGGTCATTGTTTGGTTGGATCCAGCTCATAAAAGCCGACAAAGCAGACAGTCCAGGGGAATGGGAAATTGACGTCTTCCCCTGGGCTAGGGATTTGAGAAGTCCCTTTTCGTACTGGGGCCATTGTCCTACAGCTTTTGATGCGCCGGCTCAATACTTGGCGGAGGAGGACAATTGGACAAGGTGGAGGGCTCAGAGCTTCTTGTGCGTGCTTGTTGATGCGGGAGTGTCGAAGAGGGTTGTTCCAGTCGGAGCGGGCTTCAGTTGGGGTTTTGATATTGAGATGGTGAAACGTGGAGTCAAAGATTCAGGAGCAGTGGAGAGAAAGATCGCCCTACAGAAAGTGGAGGTCATGGACGTCGCGAGAGAATGGGGCGGGCGCGTGTCTTCCTTGAGAAAATGGTATCCGGAGTGGGAGTTTCTGGATACAAGCCAGAGCATCTGAATTACTCGTATTTCATGTGTTTTGATGAATCCCTGCGAATGCTTTTTTAATTGTTGGATAATTGTATGCAGTTAATTTTTGATATGTTCACATATGATATACAAACTTCAAAGATGAAGAGAATCAAGAAGTCACGGAGTGGCCCATAGTACTTCTACAAGCCAGGTTTCATCGACCGCTCATCAGCAAGAACAGTTAGATTATAGAGAACACAGATGTTGAATTTGCTATCTCTTTGCTCTGGTTTCTGTAATGACAGGACGCCGCTGTACGAAAGTCTGCACAGCAGCGATAGTTTGTCCGATAAGCGCCAACCCTGAATTCATAAACCACTAAGATTGCCCTTGTTCTAACTTGCAATTGCCGAGATTCCTGAAATCAAGCGCTGTCGCATGTAACTTGCCAAGATTGAAGTTGGATGGTCTTAAGTGTGCCGTTGCTTCCAGTCGATGCATACTCACACACGCCGACTTGGTCGTAACTGCCAATATTTCCGTACTTGCAGGTGGGGTTGTCGAAAACATTGACTTGGAGACAGTGTCAGTCGATTATTCTTACAGACATGAAGTCAATGAGGAAACGATCTAGGTGACTTACCACGGCAGTTCAAGCCATGCTGGGTGTAGATCTCGAATGTGGAGAAGTTGATAGTGTTGCAAGCGCTGACGCCATTGGTGAGCGCTGCGGTCCTAAGGTGGACTTCACCACCTTTGACGTTGTTCCAGCATTGCGTCTGGTTCGTAGTAGGAGGAGCATAGAGAGTGAAGTCGATGGCGGGATTGTCTCTCTTAGCAGAAGGGGCAGCGTTAGCTGTGGAGGCTACAAGAGCCATTGAAATGGCAGAGATAATGTTGGTAAATGCAACCATTTTGAGTGATTTTGAAAGTAAATGGAAGAGTTTCGATTGTGATTTGTAAAAGTAGTTAAAATTTGAAGTGTTGATTGTTGGTTGATAGAACTAAAATTTGGGAGGACTGCCTTATATAGAGTTTTGATGATAGGGGAGCTGAGGCTTACAGTTGAGCTTTTTAAAACTTTAGATTTGGCTTAGAGAGCTCGTAAGTTCTGTTTGAGAAGGATCCGAAGACCCGAGAAAACAGCTTCAATTTCCTGGCTTGTACCGACCTTGACGAAGGACTAGCTGTTGTGCCACAAACTTCAGGGATTATATAACGACATCGTGTCTCTAGAATTGGTGACGTGATGAGAGGCACGAGCTTGGCGTTTAGAAGTACTGGGATATAGAGAAGAACCGATACTTGAAACAGACATCAAGTTATAGTAACAATCACACCTGGCAGGAACTTGTATCGTCCATTAATTGAAGGCACAGGATTTAAAAACGCCCCGAACACGCCATCACTATTCCATCTCCTATTCAAGTCTTGCGTTTGCACTTTTTGGATGCGAATTCCCCAAATGGATGGCAATGATATCGCAGCATTGCAATTTTGTAAACCATGTGTCATCTGTAGATTCGTGTTATATACATGAAACAGCAATGAACGGTTTGAACGTAATACGATAGCTATACGTGGCGCCAAGAGACTTGGAGCTGAGAAATAGTCTTGGCTGAGAGCGGCTCGGGTGCTTATGTTTACTAATAGAGTCGTTGTTTCTTCAGTCAAAGGCTGTGTAACTCATCATTAATCGGATTTACAGCCTTTTAACACTCTTGTAGCACTGCCCGTTCGCTATAATTAAGCACAAGCTAGCCACATAGTCATACGGGAAACTCTCAAAGCAGGCACGGGATATTTAAGGGAGTGAGGGTAGTTTTGCTGATGAGTAACCTAATTGCTTGACCACGAGAGGGAAGGTAGGTGAGAATAGCCAGTCCCTCTCAGTTTCCCCTTTAGTTAAACCTTGAGCTGAGAACAGTAAGTAGGAGACCGCCGCCAGATTGGAAGCAAGGTCTATCGTCTAATATCACCACGTGTATTACCAACCTTAAAGTTCAATCAAACAAGACTAGAGCTCCTAATGAATCAGAGATAACCGTCGGCAACGTACGCATTCTGTACATATCCGATATGCGAGGAAGACACGTGGCCCACTCGTGTCAATGCGGAAGCGGACGCTCAGACGATGTTAGTTACACAAAAATTATTGCAACCGATTTGTTGGGTTGCAGAAGACTCCCGGAACCCAGGAGCGTTTTTTTCGGTACCGAATAAACACACAACTTTGTCAATCTCTGCCTATTTTCTGCTTTGTGAAGAATTAAACATTCCGATTCGTCAAGATCTACGGCACAAGTCTGACATAACCTAGGTAAAGTAGCTTGGAAGGCGCAGTTTGCTGATACACAGCCACAGTCACAACCGTCGGCTTCCCTTTTTGGAAATACTCGTATGAGCTCATCGATACGAATAAGAGAAATCAAGGAGCATGCTCAGACTTGTATGAGCATTACAACAATGCGGATCAAGCAATCAACATGTCAGTTGAAGAAGTGGTGGCCAAGATCTGTTTTCGACTTCGGTATTTGTCAAGTGGGTGGAATTTTTCATCTATAAAGCAGAGATAAAGCAAATCAAATGAAGCGGACAGAGAGTGTGGTCTGTTGGGTAAGATTACATATTCGTACCATCTTCCCAGACAAAGTCGCTAATCTACGGAATAGGCAACACAAATTCCAATGCAAACACTACAAAAATGGAAATTATGGTCCCCTTCTAGCACAGTACGAAGCAAAGAATACTTTTATCCAACTCCCAATGTCTTAAACTTCATAGTGATTGTCAATACTATGGATATTTGACGTGTTGAGAAGTAGTCTAGCAGTATTAGCTAATCACAAAAGCCCAGAAAATGCCCACAATTATCAGAATTTCAATGCTTAGATATAAGTACAACTGTACACGTCAAGTAACGTCTATCCCTGCGTGCTGGAAATCATGCGTACCGGAAAAAAAATAATAGGTACTTTGACTTTAAGTATTTTATAATCTATAAACATCTTGATACCTCTTAAAATATCTTGAAAGTTACCTTCTATAGCCACTCCCTGACACCCTCAACCCCTCTGACTAGAAAATTATATACGTGTCGTCGCCCTCATGTCTGATTTTCAAAAGAGTCTTTTTCCATAGTGTAATTGGGATTCCTTTATTATAGCTTCACAACCGAGCTCTTACTATCTCTAATATATATAAAAGGCTTGTATCCGAGCGCCAAGATCTTTCCATCATGCGGGAAATCGTCCTTAGCCTTATGCCTGTGGTGGTGTCCATATTCATGTAAGATTGCTACGCGGATCAGGACTTTGCATAAAGCGAATAACAATATTTGGGCTAGCGAAATGATCCCGCACATCCGAAAATATTTACGCCATAATCTCATTTATATGAAGTAAAGCCTACGGCAAACAGTGGCAGGACATCTGTGGCGCCGAATGCGCCACACTTAGCTTAGTAATAATGTTGATGCCTGGCGTAGGCAAAATGTAAACTAGGGGACTAAGCTAAATGCGAGAAGCTGATGCGCTTACGTCAATTAAAAAATAGTTGCAATGTATCCGCAGTATTGACCACTTACGGGGACGACTGTACATTGAATCAGACTATCTGCATTTCTGCTTTGTCTTTGTTAACGCCTACCTGCTATCTAGTCCACATCAAATTTTGAAGAGCAAAGATCCCTCGTAGGTAGTTATAGCACCCTGCACTCTGAGATTCCATGATTGACCAATTCGTTGCTTCAGATCAGGACTTCACTCCAAGACCTCTCATTTCACAAGATGGCAGAGATAGCGCCAAAGAGACAAGCATGCCGCGGATCCTGTCACTGTGGATTGACGCAGTACATCGTCTTCCTCACCCTTCCACATCCATTCTCGTCGTCTCATCCACCACAAGGAAGCCAACAAGAAGTCTACCGCTGTAACTGCAGCACGTGTTACAAAATGAATATGTTCCACGTTAATCCTGCCAATCCTCGAGACGATTTCATGCTCCTTTCGCCACTTGATCCAGATCATGAATTGAGTACCTACCAATGTTACGATAAGAAACGGAATTTCTACTTCTGTCCAAAATGTGGAGTGCGATGCTTTACGTTTACTGGCGTGGGCGAGACCGTTGTCGTGGATTTTACAGAGCTAGCTGATTACGAAGAAGGGAAGAGAGAAATTTGGCGCGCGAAGTGGGATGGAGAGAATGATACGAGACCGTATGTTTCAGTTAATGCGACTACGATTGATGTTAGAGAGGATTTCGATCTACGTGTCCTCACTGAGGAGAAGAGAGTGCAGTATTTGGATGATCGGAGTGAGCCTGAGGAGAAGAAGGAGGAGGCAAGATGGGACAGACCACATTATGGTGGAAGTTATTGATTGGTTGGGAAGGGTAGTAGGGTCAATAATGCCAACGCGCAGAAGCCCAGAGGAATAGTCGAAGCCAGGCATTGGGGGGATACTGAAGCCCTTATAGAGAAATAGCTAAAGAATACTATTGAACTATAGTTATTCTATATTTATGTGGTAGGGATATAAGGTCCCTAGACTGTGAAGTCTTTCGGCACGTATGGTTTTCCGGCACGCAGGGATAGAAGTTACAGGGGGGTTTTTCTATTTAAATATCTTTTATATACTTTTAAATATATATTAC
Source organism: Stipitochalara longipes BDJ (assembly GCA_009732865.1). Lineage (NCBI taxonomy): Eukaryota > Fungi > Ascomycota > Leotiomycetes > Helotiales > Hamatocanthoscyphaceae > Stipitochalara > Stipitochalara longipes. The sequence goes on along the minus strand of ML769336.1, from coordinate 1,077,917 downwards.
AATCAGGATAGCTATTATTGATCAGGGGCATTCTCATAGATTTGCGAACTGACTCAAATGCGGTGGTTTGTAAACACTCTTCCTTTATTGAATACTCTTTTCCCTCCCACCATCATCCCAATTAACGAGTACTAGTTCCTCTCTCAATAGGCTCCTTACTTTCACGTTATGAGGATTTTCAGGGTCTTCCGAGACAGGAGCGGAAATCGACGTGATTCGAATTCCACTCCCAGCCTCTTCCTCGTCTGAGTCCGAGTAGGAGTAATCGATGGGATCAAACAACGCTTGTTGACCTTCTATTAAGCTTGGGCTATTGGGATGTGGTGTTTCTGGACGTGCTAGGAGCTCGGGGATACCAGAGTCGGAAAGAAGTTCGAGTGGAGCATCGAGCTTCGAATTGGGAATATCCTGGCTGATTGCATCAACAGCAGCCTGACGTTTCGCCTCTAGCTCGTTGTCGTGCTTGTGGTCCTCGTTATACTCGTCGCTGTCGTCGCTCGCGTGGTCGCTCTCCTCCCACTCACTGATGGCATTCTCCCAAGCATCTTCGCGCTTATGCCACATGATCCTATCGCAAAGATCCGAGATCTCGATTCTCTTCTGAATGTCTTCATCCGAGCTTCGCATGAGGAAGATATTCTCGCCAAAATACCAATTGGGAAACTCGTCGAGTATGTCTGATGGAACTGTAGTATTCGGACCAGAAGCAGATCTGCGAAGAGTAGATGCACGAGAAGCGAGAGTTCTGTCCTCTGTCATTCCTTGTCTGAGTTTCGGTCGAGCCCACCAGGATTCTTGAAAGCTGGATGGAGGTATCACGGATGGGATATGAAAGTAGTCTCGAATTTGCTGAATTGCTTGCACTCCGAGTGGAGAGGAGGGGTCTATGTCTGGTGATGAGAAGCATCGTGTAGGTTGATATGAGTTCTGTGGTTGACGTTCCAAGGGATTTTCCGCCTCCAGATCTTCGAGCTCTGCTTCATCTTGAGGCGGCAGTGGAGGAAATGCTGGAACTGGGTCTTGATCTCGCCAGGCATTCTGCCCTAGAAGAGCTTCAATCTCTTCTTCGTTTTGAGCCGGTAGTGCAGGAAGATGTGGAACTAATTCATGATAACGATCGTACCATTCAAGGATCTCAAGCTCTTCATCATCCTGTAGTGGCAATAGAGCAAGCTGTCCTGCTCGAAGAAACAGGATGCTGCCTCGCATGAGCTTGACTTTGTCCGGAAGAGGCATCGTCAATGGTTGATCTATCCACGTATCTTTTGGGAATTCGCCCGAGATTGGTGCTTGTGCTACACGCCCACGATCAACAAAATCTTCGCGAGACTTGTGCTCTGGGTACTGTGGCAGCATTGAAAAATGGTCCTTTGCCATGGTGGGAAACAACGACCTCCGTAGCTTCGGATTCAACTCTTCAGGACCAAAGTTCTGAATATCTGAAGTTGAATTGATTCCAAGAGCTGAAGAGATATTATCATCGATTGTATCTGCAACCGGAAGTTGCTTTCCTCGTTGAACTCGCCCTTCCCGAAGGTACTGCATCAGTTCGAGCTGGGAGAGTTGTATATCTATCATTTGAGTACGATGCTTCCGCAGCGAACTATTTCCTAGAAACTCTGGCTGAGGTGCTTCGTGAGTCTCTTGGTTGAGGAAGTCTTTTAATGGCTCTGGAGATCTGAGATCTTGGAGGCTTGCGAGACGATCGAGTGCCGGGAGATATTTGCCCGATTCTTCAGAAGGGTAAAAAAGTTCTTCATCTTGGCTAACATCTGGATTGTCTACGATCGCCAGGGGTGATTTTGTCGGATTTCTGGTGTTGGCATCTTCTGAAATGACTTCGCCATTGGCGAGCCCAGCCTGGAGAGTTTCTTCTGTTCCTGAAACCTTGGGGAGGGGTTCGATCGGTAGTTCTGAAGGGGTTCCAGGATCGCTTTCCTCCAAAGTGGGTTCGTGTATGATTGGTGCAGTTTGGAAAATTCCTTCTGTGGTCGAAGCCTTGGGGACAAGCTCTTTGATAGGTCCAAATGTCGTAATCGTACTCCACGGATCCTCAGCCATACCATCAGTTCCGTACCAAACTCCATCAGCTAGCCTGACATCAGGGAGTCCCGCTTGCCGTCTAAAGGCAGGGTTGGCAAGGGAAGTTTCTATCTTCTTGCATTGTGAACAAAATTTGGGGCCGCCGCCAGTAGTAGATCCTGTGGCACGACCAGCGTGCTCACGGTGATGCTTCTCCCAGAAGTCGACAACACGATCCAAGTCTCGCTGAACCCCAAGAGCAAAGCTTCCTTGCCATTGTGAGTAATCCACACGTTCTAGTTCGCCTTGGTCCTGCGTATTAGATTGTGCACGTCGTAAGGTTCGGATTACGGTGCTGTCGCCAGGAAGAGCCAGCGCTGCAATCGTTGCGCTGACTCCTTGTGCTGGTGGTGCAGCAAGTTGTTGACCTTGGACTGCTAGCTGTCTTGCAGCATTTATTGCCATTCGTGCTCGGAGCTCAGCAGCTTCTTCGGCCTGCTTTTTCTCAATTTCTCGACAATGTTGGCAGAGGGAAGCGGATTGCTGATATTTTGTTTCAGCGGGTGTTGTGGAAGACCACTTCTTGACCCTGGACCAGAAGTTTCGATTCTGTTGCGACGATCTTTCGGCATCAATGATGGTGACCTCTTTATGCTGGCAGCGAAAGAATATAACGAGTTGAGATTGTTGAGACATTGTGAAGTTTTGAAGTGGATAGTTCTAGTGAGAGTCAGGAGTGCTGTGGCAGAGACAGATGGCAACAGAGAACCAGAGATCTTGAAACAAGGTGCATATTTGTGACCAAAATTAAACTGTTCCGAGAGCTCTAAAACAATGACATTGTGAGAGAAATATCCTTTGTTATGGAGTTTGTTGTAGATAAGGACTTCCAGATGTTTAATGTTCTGACAGACAAAGACTCGGTCAGTCTGAGAGACTCTTTTGATATAGTATCCTGATTAGTTATTTGGGATCGGAACAAAGAAATAATCCAGCATCAACGAAGAACCTGGTTTTCACACGTCGTTTGGGGAGAACGATCGGAGCAGCGAAAAGTAACCCTTGAGCTTCCTCCCAGCTGGCGAGGTCCTGACTGTTCTGACTTCAAAGCCCTCAATTCAGCGATTGAGAATTACCCTTGGCTGCTGTACAAACCCAATAAGAAAATATTCATTACAGCCCTCCATATTTCTGTCTGATCTTCGAATGTACGTTTCCCTCGTTCATTAGGATGCAATGTTTGGTGGACATCAAAAAGCGACCAAGCCCATCAAACCCG